>VXAD01008756.1:1905649-2164091 GCA_013399195.1 Dicrurus megarhynchus
GTTATTCATCACCTTCTCTCCTTCCTCCCCTCCCTCGGTCCAGAATATTCCTGCCCGCTCCTTCCCCCGCGCACGGGGAGGAAAGCGGAGTGTACGCGCATCCCCCTTGCTCGGGGCCGCCTTTCCCTTTGTGCCCGGGGNGAGGTGAAATCACCCGACCTTCCCTCACTGTTCCAGTGCTGGCATCCTCAGAGCCAAACTCAACACGCCCACCACGGTAGGGCTGCTCCCAACCCATCCCAAAGGGCGCTAGCTTCTCCCCACCAGTGAGCAACAACCACCTGGTCTCCAGAGACGCTCGATGCACACATATCTCTACCAGGACATTTTCCTTCGCGTCCTTGCACCTGTTGGCTTGCACAGAGCTACCTGGCAGGTATCCCATGGCCCCAGAAGCCCAGTGGATCCCCCCCACTGACATTGCTCTACCTCTCCTGTCAGCGGAACCCTTTCCAGCCGAACTTTGAGAGCTCGATAGGTGGGGTGTCCCGCATTCTTGCGGAGAGGGGGACAGGTTCACACCCTCTCCCCTGTTTCTCCAGCAGCCTGGTGGTAGGTAGGGTGTGCGCCGTGCCTGGAGAGCTACTCGTGTTCCCAACTCCTGGCAGCATGGCCTTGTCTCCAAACAGGCATCCATGAGCTGGCAGGAGGTGTCTCAAATGACTGCTTTGAAATTGGTCTGGTTTGCCTGGAATGGTGACGTTTTTGCAGGACTTGAAGGGCTCAAGCTAATGTTGTAACCTGACTGTGGAGCCCGCTGGTCAGGACAGTCAACAGGGCATGGAGAAAAAACAGGGCTTGGCTCTTGCTGCAGTGAATATTTAAGCACATAAGGAAGAGTAGTAGAGCTTTAATGGGAAAAAAAGTTGTGAGAGTCCAAGGTATTATATCATATAGCTGAGTCATTAGAGAGTTCTTGTGGGAGATGTAAATGTTAGTTCCTTCAGGCAGAGAGGAGATTTGAGTCTCCCATGTTTAGTGTGTGGTGTTTAATCACTGAGGAACTAAAAAGCTGCTTTTCTTGCTCCGTTTTGTGAAAAGGGTGAGGATTCAAGGTCACACACAGTGGGAGCTTTTGCTGCCTGTTCCTGAATTTCACCCTTCCATCTTGCCTCTCCCTGCTAACCTGGCTTATCTAGCTCTCATTTGGTGTGGGGATAGGGGTGGCTTTTGAGAAAACCCTGCCTTTTGCAGTTTAATTCCTTTTATCTGGAATGCAGGCATTCAGCTCAGGTCTCCAGGTACCTGAAAGGTAGACTTGCAACCCTTGCTCCTTCCATGGCTGTACTGCCTTTATACAGACACTAAAGAGCAATTGATACATAGTTAAATAAGGTTCTTCTTTTCCTGAGGGCAAGACAATATTTTTTTTTAAAACAGACAATCAGATAGAAACCCATACTTAAAGACCATACTCACTGAAAGTGAAGTGCCTATGTGTAACCCTCACAGATTTCAGGACAGCATCACAAAGATGCCCACAATCTGTCTACATCTTGATCCTTGGTGCAACGCTGAAATCTTAGATTGTCTTTAATGAGATACTCACATGTGTAAACATTTTTGAGATGAGAGCTTGACATTGCAAGCCAACTGCCATTATAAATTCCTGTTCTTATAACTTTCCCAGAACAATTTCCTTTGAGGAATTCAGTCTTCTATGATGAGTCGCAGCTCAAAGATGATTTTTTGAATGTTTGAACAAAGTCCAACTACTTTTAAAGCACATAGGCTATGAATGCAGATGAGTTGGTTTCTAGACATAAAAATTTGTGCAAAAGCAACAAGGATGGAGCTATAAAGTTTATATGCACCTAATCAACATCAGCAAGGCTGAAGAAGAATTAAAAGAGCAGTATTATTATTGATTAAATGTTTGCTTTGCCTATACTAATTAACTTATATTCATTTTGCGTAGTTGGGCTGTTTCTTAGTACAGTGTGTGAAACAGTTTTGTTTTTTTTTTTTTAATTTGGTCCATATAGTTCTCTTATAAAGAGAAACTGAAGAAAAAATGAAATTTAGATAACAATGTAAACTTACCTGCATAATGTGGTCACTGATCTGTTAACAATCAAAATAATGGTCTAGACTAGACAAAGCACATCTGAAGTGGCATGTTTGAAATTAATTTTTAATGTTGTTTGTAAATATGGACATTTTCATGTTATCCTCTTTTTCTTTCCTTATCTATTTTCTTCAGGTATAAGCTTACTTCTCTTTCTTTCATTTTTTGTAAGCATTAGTCTAACCATAAGAATGGGATTTTCAGATTAACAATATTAATTTCTTTTCATACCCATTAAACTATATGAAATTAAAATTAAACCACTGAAATAGTTTTGGATTGTGTTCTTTAGTTGTTCAAGGTGGGAAAAGAAATTTCATCATATACCTAATTCACAAAACACCACATATTTAAAAATTCAGCCACCACACAACTGACCACGTGCAGAAAGTAAGTGAAATTACCCAGCAGTTATTCCAAACAGGTCTACCTGCTATTTTTTAATTAACTGTATTGATCAGCCAGCTGGAACCAGAGGTACTTGTGTCATCACTGGATGGATTCAGCAGCTTGTTGACCATGGTCACTGCTCATGACTACAGGGCAGTCCTGAAATCCCATCATTACCTCAGCTGCAGACCGAAGACTGCTGGAGGGCTGCCAGGATAGAGGAATCCCTTTGGATGGCGTCTCCTACATACATGCTTCCCAAATGAACAAGCACAGATGAGCTTGATGCAGTCCTTGCTGCCAGGCAGGGAGAGCGAGTGTCTGGAATAACCCTTATTTCAACTTTAAAATCTTATGATTTGGGCTAGTGCAAGAGAATAAGATCTTCACAGTGTAAATATTTAGAGATCTGTCTCCCTTATCTGTAATGCTTCTTCAGACAGGAAACAACAAGCCTTGTTACCACCACAGATTCTCCAAGGATACCAAAAGAAGCAGTATTTTAATATTTTCTTTCTTTGTCTCCTTTACTGTTTGACACAGTTGTATGCATTCATCCTAGCATATGCAGTAGTTTGCATCTTTGTACAGAATAATTTTAAAGCCAACAAGCAGGAATACTGTGGGGGTTTTACTCAAAACAGTCAGAATCATGACAAATCAGTCTGATGCATGCTTTAAATCCGGTGTGACTGCTTCATAAATAATTTTTTTAAAACTTTAATGAAAAGGTATTTTTTTCCTATGAAGCTGCCATTGTTGGTTTAGACAGAATGCTTCTCTCTGTTCATTAATATTGCTGACTGTAGTCTCTAAGTTGATTTGCAAAGATGTATGCAATTTTTTCTTCCTTCTAAGAAGTAGTCATAAGAAAATTCTCACCTTTCAGCCCTGAAAAAGTGGTAATTCTGCTTCTGCATTTTCTTAGAAAGTTCAAGTCAAGTCTTGATCTTCCTTTCTTGTTTTGTTTTTAGTTGGCTGGTTAGTTGGTTGATTGAGTTTACTGATTCCAAAACGCCTACTGAGACATTTTCATCCCTCATTTTAATTCTTATTAAATAATGTTGAACATTTGGGAAAGAGAAGTTTTCACACAAGTCTTTATTAAATAAATGCTTGCAGAAATCAACAGTTCTAGCAGTCTTTTTTAAAAAAATCAGTTCTCTTTAGACTAGTAAGGTATACTCCAATGACAATACACAAAAACGTAACTTTCTAGATCACCTGGAAAAGTTTTTTTAAAATATTCATTATAGCTGCACTTGAGGAATGTGGCCAAGTAGGCAGTCTTTTTTTAATGGGGATTGCATTCAAATCCAGATTTAATGAAAGATGTCTAGAAGTTTTATCATCACTTTAAACTTTATAGGTGTGTAGACTACATACAGGACTATATAGACTGTATTGCGGGAGCAAGGGTTAAAAGTAAATCCTCCACCAGCCCATGACTAATGAATTAACAGCCAAAAGATCACCACGATTTTATCACTGTTATCATCTTGCTCTCCTTTATTCCTCCATTTTCCCTTGAGTTTGTAGTCAGCTGATGAACTTGCATCTTATAGAAGTGCCAAGCTGTGGAAAGTATTTCCCAGATACCTCAACATGCAACTGTAATGAACACAGTACCACTGTAGTGTGAGATCATTTATTTAATTAAGTGTTTGTACAGTACAGGTCTTAGATTGCTAACTGTTTGATCTTTGATTAGTCAGCCAAATTGTATATATAATTAAGCTGAAGATCAAATAAAATAGATGGTCAAATCAATGGAAAATTGTCCAACAATTAAATAGACCCTCCCCCCTGCCTTTTTTTCTTTTTTTGGTCTGGAAAATCAATGAGCAAAGTAGCAAGTCAACCATTTTTTTTTAGATTAGTTTTAGGTTTTATGAATTAATCATAAACGTTTGCATAGGACTGTTTAAAAATGCTGAAAATGTGAGCTCTTAGTTTGTAGTTCTCAGTTGCAAAGATTGTGTGGAATTGTTTTCTTCTGACTGATCCTAACGCTGATAGAAGAAAGCACTAAGGAAAATGCTTTTTTTAAGAACATACTTTGTGTTCCCTCACTACACTGGGAATTTTGTGATGTCTAAAAGTTCTGTGATTTATGTGTGGTTTTCTTAAATGGTCAGGGCTGAATGTGTCTGTTGTGATAAGGCACAAATCTTTAAAATCTCAGCCTAGAAATAATTTTTTTTTCTCCTGAAGAGACAGGTTTCTTCAATGCTGAATTCTTTGGAAAAGTAGAATATATAGTTAGTTAGTATTTAGTACAGCCACACAATTTTTGTCATATTATCACACAGTAACTGGAGGCAGATAGGATGTCCTGATTGTGGAGGGTACAGAGAAATTCTTCTTAAACTCATTTAATTGTCTGAAGCTTGTGTATCTAATTTTCACCTCCCTTTTGCCTGTGTCAGCAGTATTTCTGTCCATTTAAAACATATTCTGTGGAAGCAAGTATTTGTTTGCAGAAATCCAGATTTTTCTATGGGACAGTACTTGAGCAAACTTCAGCTTTGTTTTTTATATGCATTAGTTGTAGTGTAACTGAACGGCTTACTGAAAGCAAGCACAGACTGGTCATGAGCACAGCAGAAGTAAACACAATTTTTATCAATAGTCACTTGGTACGTTTCCTGATAACTCCAATAATAAAAGTTATTAAAAAATGCCACATTTTTTCTCTGCTAAAGGACTTAAAAACTCATTCACAATAACAGTAAATTTAATTCTTCTACATCTGTGAAGTCTTTGGTTCATTTCCCCACATTAAGATTTTTCAGGTGTCTTTTCTCCGATTATCTCTGCATTTTAAATACTGTATGTGTCACTTTTGCTTCTGCACACATACACTGACAATTCTTGAAAGTCATATTAAAAATGTCCTTGTGACAAAATTCAGTGGGAAACAGGTTTAGGATTTCCAACTCAAGCACGAGAAAAAAAATTGCCTTTATCACTTTCAGTAGAACAAAAGATATGCAAAGTCCTGACAGTTCAAACACATAGTCAGAGGCTTAACTTCAGTCATGTGAATAGTCCCTTTGACTATAAACTTTTGGTCACTAAACCCCTAAAAACTTAACATTAAATATGTAAATATTTGTAGGCTCAGAAGACAAAAAGATGAGGTATGTGCTAAGGTGTGGCCTCATGGAGCCGTAGGATTTTGTTGACCTTTAGTTGGTAACACTGTTGAGTCCTTATCAAGAAGAAAGTCACTCCTTATGCTGCCAATATTTTTTGAAAGATGCTGACGTTTTGTCTGATGGAGCTTTCTGCCTTAGCTTAAAAGCCAGCCCTGCAGTATTTCATGGCTTTAGGATCAAGCTACATTACCTCGTTTCCAGTTTTACCTGTTATTAAGGCATTTTAACTGCTGTTCATAAGAAAGTAGAAAATTCCCTATTTTAAATAGGGCATCAAACAAGAATGCATGCTGCTATTGATTGGAAAGTGCTTTATTCCTACTCAGTCTTAATACCTTTATTAGTAGTTTCAGCATGGAAGCGCTGATGAGAGTTTAAAACCCACTGGGGTTACTTGCCACATCTCACTGCTGAATGAATTCTTAGATAACACATGAGGAAAGGCAGAAATAGTGTCAAAACACACTTCAGACTGTGCCGATGAAGGAGCCCATCCTACCTGAATAAAGGGCAGTATGTCAGTGTGTCTGTCCTGCGAGACAAAATATGGTGACACCGTAAATGAGGGAATTGCTTCCTGCAGCAAACACCCTCTGCCCAGTGTCTCCCAGTTGCCTCTTTTAAACCGTCTGTGGGAAGCAAAAGACAAATCCTGGTCAGCATGCCTGCTAAATCGAGCTCAGAAACATGCAGAACACTTGCTCTCAAATTGACAGGTGCCTCCTCAGCAGCCTAGCAAGGATGGTCAAAGGGGAATCCTTGGTGAGAGGACTTCTGACAACTCCTTCTTGGCGTGGGCTGCAGGAGATGGTACGTTTTTCTTGGTGCATAGAGGAGGAAGTTAATGGGATACAAATGAAATTCATAGACATGAAGATGAGATGTGGTATGTCAATCACACAGGTCCAGGAAATAACATGCAGACTTAGTATTTCCAGAAGTATACTTGCTTCGTTCACACAATTAGTAAACACAAAATTAGATCAGATTTTGGAATATAAAATGGATGCAAAGTAACATTTTTAATGTTTGGTGACATTTGTGAAGATGATGTTGCTGGTATGCCCTGTGAATTGTAATAATTTTAGAACACTGTGGTACTCAAAGTATATTGGAGAACAGGAAATAGTCCAGAAAAATGCAGCAGAAAGTGATGTTGGAAAAAGGAGGAGTTTCAGTCATAATGTGTATTTGTTTGTGAGTGTCCTCAGGTTGAGGCATTAAATCACAAGATTATCATCTGTGACTATTTAAAGGGGACAGGTAGTATTTCAAAACCCAAATTCAGCTCACCCCCAGTGAGGTACTGGAATTAGAAGTGTCGCTGTAACATTGCTCATAGAGAGCAGGAACATTCACCTACAAGCTCTGCATCCTCTGGCGCTGTGTCTGCTGACTGCTAGGAGAGCCCAGGGTAATTGGATGTCTAGCGTGTGTCTATCAATAGGGACCTAGGGTAAGGTGGGAGGTATGTGAGCCCATGGCATCAGAAAAAAAAGAATATTTAGACTGAACATCAGAACAAACAGTTTGGAAGGTACATTGGACACTAACAGTGAAAGACAGCCCGTGAGAAAGTGGTAGAAAATCAATTACAGTGACACTCAAATTTAGCCAAGATAAATCACTAGAGAATTGCCTGTACAGAGTAATCCTATGCTTACCAAGAAAGGGTTCATATAATTTGTGAGATTATTCCTACCATTAATATATACAATACTCTTATCTGGCAAAGGACAACAATCAATAATTGAAGGCTCTTACCTGATACTAGGATTAAGTGATTATCCAGAGCAGGAAAGGATGTGATTTTATTCTTTAACATTATGCTGGGGAATAAAATCACATTCTTTATACAGATAAATCTATGCAAGTATATAAACATGTGCATACATATGTAAATATTTATATCTGTGGTTTTATATGTGAAAATATACATAGTATTATTTTATATGTATAATCTT
Source organism: Dicrurus megarhynchus (assembly GCA_013399195.1). NCBI lineage: Eukaryota > Metazoa > Chordata > Aves > Passeriformes > Dicruridae > Dicrurus > Dicrurus megarhynchus. The sequence goes on from VXAD01008756.1 coordinate 1,913,233, forward strand.
AATATGTGTTTCCTAACTGAAGCTTGGTGGTGCTCCCATTGTCTGCTAATTGACACTCCTACCTCCTCCTGCTGTCAGATGGTACTAGCCAAGAGTGCTCTGGGCTTGGTTTGGCCTGGCTTGTGCAGCTGAGAGCTCCTTCCCATGTTTCTTGTCTTCCTTTTCCCCAAACTGGACATCTCTCTACAATCCAGGTGAACATGACCTCCCAAACCTAACACTGGCAGGTAGATGAAGGCAGATTTCTGGCTTCAGCCCTGGCTTCATGTTGTTGATGTTGTCATCTTTGCTCTGCTCTGGCATCCACTGTGTTTGGAGGCAGTGATGCTTCATGCCGATTTAAAAAGTGTTTAAGAACACCAAATCTATATTGTAGAAATTTCTTCACTGTACAGCTTCTAACAACTATCCTAACATACCTTCAACCCATCATTTAGATTATATACCATGTTCATTAGCACTATTAAATGCATTTGTTAAGGTGCTGATTCTGGGGGTTTTTCTTTGTCTTCTATCCTACTTTTCACTTACTTTCTGTAACTTTTTCTCCTTTCTGATGCTTAGAGTATTTTCTTTCTCTGCAAAACTTCCCCTTAGCTTCAGTCCTAGCACATAGCTACCACCACTTTCAAAATGCTGCTTTCAGGCTTCCAGTTAGACCAGCTTCTTCTTGGGTAGGGTCACACAGAGGTTATGCTGCTTCTCAACTAATCCTCTGAGGCCTAGAAACAGGTTTTTCAAGCAGAATAAATAACTCTGCTGAGCCATTACGCTCATTGCAAAGTGTTAAATAGCTGATTTCAGTGTTTTTGTAGACAATGATGAGTGAATACTGCATTTTGTTTCTTTTTTTAGCCTGCTTTCCTAAAGAAACAAAGCTTACACAACTGTTCTGCCTGGCTGTCTGTCTGCTTGTCTGTCAGCCCCTCTTTAATAACTCTAAACCTGTTCATTGATTTCAGACTGGAATAGAGATCCCAAAGGTATGCTAGCACTAAAGTTCCTGCACTTCTACAGCCTAGGAAAGGACAAGGTCCTAACACTCCAGGCAACAGCAGGCTCCAGGGAACAACAGGCACCCCCACTGCCATTTGGGGCGGCAGTGGCCCCAGCACCGCGGTTCAGCCTGCAAGGTCTGGCCAGCCACCACACAGCCCTCTCTTGGTGCAAAAAGAGCTTGAAGAGGGGCAATGTTCTGGTGAGGAGAAAAATGTTGATGAATTGGAAGGGATGGGGGCCTGCTCTGTAGCGGGGCAAAAGTCTATAGGCAAGCAAGTATTATTATTGCCGTTACTCATGGAACAAGTGCATTTATGACAAAGAAAGATGCATGCAAAAAGAGTTTCCTTCTCTGGAGTCTTTCTCTTCATGTGTATGCACATCACGGACTCATGGTGAGTGTGTATCCATTTTTCAGTTGGTTGGCTTAGTCTTGGATTTGGGTCACTAGGTGCCACTGAAATACAAACAGATATTAATAACATTGCAGCAGGAATGTGAGATTTCATTCTTTGGTACCCAAGAGATGGGCCTACAGCTTGCAATTTTCAGAGTCCTCATGGGCATTCAAGTTTCCAGCTCGTCCAAGTCTTAAATCTTCTCAGCATTGCTACAATTTTCAGCTGTTTATCCTTGCAGGAGGCTGTTCTTCAGATATCCAGTGTGCAGCTACTTGGTATTTGTCCTCTGTCTCTCTTTGTGCTGTGGAAGATGAGACTTTGCAGCTGCTGGTTAGCAGACTTCATACTCTAAGATTTTAACATCTTCATGCTTTAGCCATGGAGGTCTCGGTCTGAATTCTCAGTTGCCTCTACTGATAGCAAATAAGGTAAATCATCTGATTCACATGTTAAGCAATAAAGGTGCACATAATTACAGTGTCATAAAAAAACAATCACGGTTGCAGCTACTACAAACAAACTAGAGAACAAAATCCGAACAGCTAAATGAATGCTAAAAAAAATACTCATGCATCTGGCATCCAGGGCTGAGAGTTGCTCTATCATATCTGAAATGGGTTGCTGGTGGGAGTGAATTCTAAGTAAGGTGCCATCAGCTAAACAAGTCATTCTGTCAGAAACAGATTTAATGAGGCCTATTTCCTGGAGAATCCTATACTTGGATTCTCCATTGTCTAATTCGTTAGTGACCTTGATCCAAGCTTTTCTTGTGGATGGGACATTCTTAAGCCCTTCCCTTTTGAGTTTCTCTGCCAGCGGCTGTACTAAGTTGAACAGTCCCAGGAAACAGTTCTAGCCACTCAAATTCAATGCTCTGTACTGTCAAATTATCCAAATAGTGCTGACCTGTGTCTGTAACAGTCTCCCAAATGGATCCGGAACACAGTGTGGGAGTGAGCTTTGGCCAACGCCATTTCCATCAAGTAGCTGGCCACCCTGTTTTGGAGGGCGGGAGCATTTAGTAGTATGTGGCATGTGCACAGCCCAGTGCCTTTAACAGCAGAAAATGGTCGTGGAAAATTTAATGTAGGGATATAGACATATGCTATAGGAGTTACACCTTTTCCTTTGGACTACTGGTACACTAATAGAGCTTTTATCCATTAACTAACTGCCTGTTTGTATGTACAGACCCATAGAAAATAAGCATGTTAGAAATCTCTGCTCTGCTGTCAGATTTGGCCAGAAGTGACTGAGAGCTTCAGCATTACTAGTGGGTGATGGACAGTGATGAGAAGGGGAATTCATAGACATGCAGATGTACACACACATTTATGCATGTCCATGCCCTTGCATGAAGGCTTCAATCACAAACCTTTCCTAAGGAAATCAGGCTAGAAATGTCATGGCCAAACACAGTCTGGTCAATCTGGTGGAGTGTGCTCTGTCACCAATCTGGGCAGTTTCAATGGGGCTTAGGTGAAGTAAGCTGTAACCTGGGAACCTGCCCTTTTGGAGCTCTACATTTGCCCAGGCCCCTGAAATTACTTCAGCTGCGCTGAATTTTATGTGGAAAAAGGCCACTGAGAATTGACACACACTTTTTGAACACATTTGACTACATTGCTTAGCAAGCAGTCTACAACTGTGGGTGTGCAGAGAGGTGCATGAGCTACCATTAAGGCATCTTGGGGTCTCCATCAGTGTAGTAATCCAAAGCTTGACACAGATAACAGAAGCCACTTGAGGAATGGGGTGTATTCTTGGCTGGTGAGCTTGCCCTGAGCTAGTGCACATGTTAGCATATGCAAGGTGGCTCATACAACGTTGGGTCAAGGATATTGCAGTGTGTCAGAATGGCCCACCCAGGCAGTGCCAGCCCTTGCCACAGTCTAGAACTTGTGTGCTAGTTCTAACTTGTGTTAATTTCCAGTCTGAAGTACCCTCCTGCCCTTTGTTCAAAGTTTCAAAGAAAACTCTGAAAGCATGATCTACTATAAACTTGGGTAGCAAATCCTCCTGAGTGTGCAAGCAGCTGAACCAAAGGTTGCAAGCAGCAAGAAAATAGCTTGTACTTTCTGTAGCATGGCATCTTCAAGGGGCGGGTTTAAGAGGTCAACGTTAGCAGGTTACTTCTCGTCTTTTCCATAGGTATAGTTTACATTCACGGCCTGAACCTGCTGCTCATGCTTCCCTTGATATACTATCCCTCCCTCCATCCTGCTTCCCCAGTGCCGGAATGTGGAATTGTAGATACTCTACCAGCTGGGGGTGGTTTATTTATCCTGCGCAAGGGAAAGAGAAAACCTTTGCACGTTGTTTTTTCACCCGCATTCTGAGGAATTTCCAAACAATCTGCACTGAAAAAAAAAAGTTTCCTCATGGATTTCCACAAGGACTCATGAAAATCCAGGTTCTTCATGATTTGGATAGCGATTATGAATTTTTTCTCTCTTATCAGCAATCAACAGAAGATCAAAATGGCAGTCTTAAAGACAGGGTGGTATAGTAGCAAGAGTACAAGACATTACAGGCTGTCAAGATGGTATTGTTCAGGGCTGTCAAAACTAAAGGCAATTTATGCACTGCAAGGGCAAGCTAAAATCAAGGCCTTGCAACTGCAGAAGATCCTAAACATTGTAGTAGTCTAGCTGCTAGAAATATTTCATTGACTGAATGTTAATGCATCTGTGGGATTTTCAGGAGTGCACATTGAGGGCAGCAGAAAATGGAATGGAGTTTAATCTGGAAGGAGACAAGAAAATGATGTCTTTCCCTGTTAGAATCAAAGCCAAAGAGAATTTGGACACTTTCCATTACTTAGAACTGACTAAGCCTCTCTTTTGAATTTAGTGTAGTGTCTATTGCAGACATGCCAGCAAAGCTATCCATCAAATGCTGGGAGGGAAAAAACACAGGTGCTCTCCTGACCCAGCTATTTATAGGAAAGGCTGGCAATCGCATGTGATACAAATGCCCTGGTTGTGTTTTTACATTTCAGAGCTCTAAATCCAGCTCTTTGGCTGAAAACATAGCTCAAAAATTATAATTGGCTACCAGTTGTTGCTGTTTAGCAAAGTTGAAAAAACAGGAATTAAATTTACCTACTGGAGACTGGGAAAGGAGAAGAAAATTTGGGAATCTTTGTAGAAAACATACCGGTTTGAGAGAAAGGTGTAAGGGCACCAAAGAATTTGCATGGTATATTAGTATAAGTATAATAATATTTTATCAAAACCTGTACATCCAGTCATATGCATATTTAGGATGCAGAAAGTGCCATGGCTTCTAGATGCAAACCAGGATTTGAATTGGCACATATTTCACTAAACTTCCCAGAAACGTTCTATTTGTTCTCCTGCTATTTGAGGAAATCCCAGGTAAACTATTTTTTTTCTAAGATGATGATTGTTGCCGTATGTTTTTGGGAGTTTGTTAATTCTTAAGGCTAAAAGTTATAATAAGTATGAGAAACATCTGGGATTAAATCAGAAAAGTTTGGAGCCTACTAAAGGAATCATTTAGAGCTTTGCATAATGATATGGACGTGTTGCTTCTTTTCTCAACATGACATCACTTGTCTCCATTTCCATAAAAATTGTTTCAGTATATTTTTAACCACTTTTTAAAGTAAGTCTAAGCAGATTGCAAAGCCAGCAACAAATAAAGCGGTTTCAGATTTTTACCTCTCTCAGGAATCTTCCAGCAGTTTTGCTAAAACTGATGTGCGAACACATTGACCTACTTTGGCAGAGATTTCCATAAGTCTTACAGGACTCAGAGTTCTCCACTCTATTATTATTTCTTTCTATATGCTTTAAGCAAGGGATTTGTTAGAAAGTCACATAATCAGCAGCATAAATTGCTGCTGGACAAAAAATGAAGTGCATATTTATGAAATAAATAAATTATAAAAACCCAAAACCGGCTTCTATTCTGTATTGTGAAAGGGATTCTGCTTGTTCAAAGGCAGCAGACTCTATGCAGACTACCTGCTCACCTGAGAAGTTAGTAGAAAAGACAGCATAAACAATGGGTGTGGGCAACAAATCCAAGGATATTCAGTTTTGCAGGAATACCAGAAATCTTGGAGCCTCTGCCTCAGCTGATCTAAAGAAGCAGAAGGAGTTTAAATGGAAGGAGTGTAGATTTAGATTGGATATTAGGAAGAATTTCTTTACTGTGAGAATGGTGAGGCAGTGGCACAGGTTGGCCGGAGAAGTTGTGGATGCCCCATCCCTGGAAGTGTTCAAGGCCAGGTTAGATGGGGCTGTGAGCAACCTGGTCTAATGGAAGGTGTCCCTGCCCACAGCAGCAGGGTTGGAACTTGGATGATCTTTAGTGTTCCTTCCAGCCCAAACCATTCTGTGATTCTGTATCCCAGCAGTACTCTATTCTGCCTTGCAGAAAGCCCCGTCTTTCAGAAAAGCACTTCAATACCTTCAGGGAACTAATAAGGTAACTATAACTGTACCCAGATTTTGGTCACAACATGCCACAGACAGCATTTAAACATGTGCCTCTGGTTTCTGGCATGCCCAGTATCTAGAAATGTTACTGTAGGCCAGCGATGATGACCAGCATCCTTTTCATGAAAGGCTTTTTCTAAAGAGCAGAAGGGCCCCTGCCAGCAGGACGTCCAGGAGCACTGCCTTAGCACTGTTTCTATAAATAATGTGCTGTGACCATTTTACGCATCTTGTTGAGCAGCATGGTAGAAAGTGAAAGCCCTACATCTCATGTAGTATTTTTTTAACCTACTTTCCAAAAGATTTGAAATATCTGTGAGTGCATATTTTCCCCATTTTTTTTCTCCAAACTCCAGCAATTATATATATTTCTGAACAATATGGGAATTTTAATGTATTTGATAAAAAGCTAGAGGCCCCAAACACCTTCAGTTTGCACAAGCTTAATGAAGTAGAGGAGAAAGGTTGTAGTGTAACTTTTACTCCTGATACGACATGAGGATGGAGAGAAGTGTGTAAGAAACAGAGAGAAGCTCTATTGCATTAAAGCCCTATAGCCACAGCTCTCCTGAGTTTCAGAGACACAGAGCTGCAGGGAGCCAGTCTCTCCTAGTCCTGCTGCAGACCAGCTTGCCACCCTGCGCAGCAGCAGCTGCAGAGGGAGGTTCTGTAGCCATTACTAATGCAATAGCATATGTAATGATGATTTTATAGTACTGACGTAAGGTAGGTGGGGAGGTGACACACCAAGTCCCACGCCTGCCCCAACACCGTAATGTCTCTGGGGAAAGCCAGTGCTAGTCACACACAACCCCAGAGGCTGTCAAAATGCTCTGAGTGTAATTCTCTGTGTGATAAGCAATGTGTACATTGCTATGACACTTTAGGAAGTTCTCCGTGCAAGTCGTGCCATCTGGGAAGGGCAGTCTCATTCTGGAAGGTAAGCCTGGCACTGGCTGTACATCCCACATCCAGACCATTTTTAAAGTATGCTTAAATGCTTGCAAATATAGTTCAGGGTCTCTTAGTAGCTTAGTAGAAGAAAGAGTCCTGTGAACTCTACAGTTTGTTGGCACACAGTGAGACCCTGATACTGTGGAGTGCAATAGCAATCTGGGAAGATCGGGGTACCTAACAGAACAGCATCTCAGAAACCAGCTGCTCATCAGTTCTAGCCTGGACTCCTGTGGTTAAATCATGCTTCAAAGAAAGTTTAAGTGACAGCTTGGGCATAGGCAACTATCAAATCCACTTTAAGTTCCTGGGTGGGTTTTTGTTGGGTTTTTTTTAATGCTTTACTTCCATAGCAATGTTCCCAGGTCATAATCAAAGGTGAAAACCTTTCGTCAGCAAAAGCAAAACTACTTTTATTTGGAGAGTGTCCAAAGCATCTAAAGCGGATATGAGTGAATCTTTTGGGGTGTGGCACAATTTTTTTTCTCTGGTGGAACCAAGCCAAAGAGGTATTTTAGGCAGAGCCTGTGGGTACCTTCAAGCCCTGAGCAGTTCATCAGTCCCAAGATCCATCTCCAATCAGAAAAGTCAGTTTAAGAGATGGTCTTGTTTTTTGCTGGGGAGAGGTACATGGAAGCCTTTTGTCTGGTTTATCTAGTGTGTCTCTGTGAGGGGCAAGCAGTAAAATGTCATCCCACAACTCTGAGAAATATATAGCATCACATTGTATATTCACAGTGTTTATGATGAATTACTTGAACTACACAGACCAAGAAATGCAGGATTTGAAAAAACTCCAAAAACTAATATCGGTTTCTTAGAGTGCTGAAATAGCAGAAGATAAGCTTATCAAACAAAAGCCTAGCTCCACTGAAATCAGTAGGAGTTTTGTTTGGGCTTTCAAGAAAATGATAACTTCACTGTGAGCTAGTTTTTAGCTTTCACTAGGTAGGAACTACAAAGTGAAACTATATCCTTATACAGTAGACAGATATTTGCCAAGCATGTTTGGGTTGGGATTAGAAAGAAATAAAATTTGCTCTGTTCTTCCTTTTCAATCTTCTAATTAATTTCTGCTTAGTTCTGCACTGCCTTCTTCTGCTGCAAAGAGCAGACATTGAATTGGGATTGTGTGTGTTGACGGTCCCGGCTTGAGCCTTCCTGTGGGTTGGCTGAGATTTCACAATACATTTTTTCCCATGGTGTTTTCTGTCACATATTTTTTTAAACAAACACTATTCTGTCAGCTATAGAGGACACAAAGAAAAGATGCGCTGTAGAACAGAAAGCAAAAGGCAATTTCAGGTTTAGGATTTGAAAGATTATGTAATTATATTGGCAACTCTCCTTTTCTGTAATCTCTTTATAAAATATATATTCTGTTTATTAAATGTGCTATTCAAAGGAATAAAGGCAATTAAGGAACATGTCATTAAAAACAATGACGCAATTTACCTTTGGCCACAGAAGCATAAGCTCTACTGACATTTTACAGAGTCATTGCCAACAGATCTGGACTTCGGCTTCAATCTAGAGGAAACAGACACCTGAAAATGAGCCCGGCTGAGCATCTACTTGCTGCCACATTAGCTGTGAAAACTATGACGGACATGCAGATCCACATGAAGTCATATGGCAAATATTTGGTGCCATTACACGTGCCACGGTTCTTCCTGTTCAGGGAACTCCTGTTCAGGTAATTTTTCCAAGAGAATGGCCTTATGGTGCAATTGGTATTGACACCATCGGTCTGAGCTTTGAAATCACTGATAAAATTTCTGTTGTCTTGAGCAGAAGCAATATGGGGCCAGGAAGCCATCAAGATAAAACACCACACACTACTTTGAAATTTAAGGAAGTGTTAAGGTCAGAATAATAACTTTCATTAAGTATGACAAAAATCAATGCCATTTGCACTGTCCAGCTATTCAGCTTTGTACATGCAGATTATCTGCATCTGGTTATCACACTTCATAATCCCAACCTGGCACTGACTGAAAAAGTGCTTTACAAAACATACAGCCCAGGGCAGAAGACTCCATAAAGTCAATGTTTTTACTGCTTTTCTTACTGATGTAACAACCCTCTTGTCATGGCTCTTTTTTTTTTTTTTTTAGAGAGAGGGAAAAAATAGATTATATAAAACAATAGCATAAAATTGATTCAAAATTTGGAACACAGCCAAGAAAACTGCTGAGAAGACAGATCCTTGGTATCATGTGCTGAAGGTCAGCATGGGACCCATTGCAGAGCTTGTCTGTGGACTCTGGCTCCACCACTGTAGGCACCAGTGTCTCCCTGTATAGGAACCACTATATTAGACACCAGGAATCAGTACTGTCAGCTCTTTAGGTGGGAGAAAGGTACTTGCAATTGAAAACTGCAGAGAGGTATGTGTTAAAAAATAAAAAAGGCGTGGGGTAGAGGATGGAAGAGCCATCCAGAAAGAAGTACTTATATTTCTGCCACCCCAAAGACCTACCTGTAACAAACAAAAAACTTGAGAATAGGAACAGAGCTGAATCAAGTTCTAGTCCAATAGGTCTCTGTTGAGGTGGTAGCAGTGCACCTCTTGCTGCTAGTCCATTAGTTGGCACAGTGCTCTGGTTACTGATGGCATCAACATTTATTTTGGGATGATGTGCATGCAGGGAGGAGGGAGGGGTGATTTTGCTCACTGCAGCTTGCAAGAACACTCTGGGTCTTTATATTGCTGTACTGCAATTCGTTACTTCCAGAAGATACATTGGACAATCATTTGCTCTTGGGTTTGCAGGTTGAAGGTGTCTTGCAGGTCCCTTCCCCTTGGCCTGTTTGTTAAAAGGAAAGTGGCACAGTGCCTGCTGTAGACTGGCCACATGTGCTGCAGTGATGCAGCTGCTACTGGGTTGCAGAGGACAGACTGGACAGGATGGAGCTGGACCCCCAGCAGCAGCAGTTGTCCCTGCAGCTCCCTTTGCTGATTGAGTGGCAGCAACCACACTGTCACTTCATCTTTGTCCTTCCCACCTGCAGCATCCCAGACTTGACCCCCAAGGCTGGTGAGGAGGAGGTGAGGGCTTGCTAGGGATGAGAGGGGAGAAGGACAAGCAGCTCCAGAAACAGGTTTCAGAGGAAGAGGATGCATTCCAGTGTGGGGATGAACAATCCCAAATTCCAGGTCAGAAGCTGTTGGCTTCTGAAGTCAGACTCCTTCCTACTCAGGAAGGTCAGCAATGTACAGCATTGTTCAAACTACAGTGACAGAAACCTAGGTAAACACGAGTGATGAGATAAGCCTGATGGTACAAGGCCAGAAGGAGGAACAAACTTCTTAAGCTTATTGGGCAAAGCCTGACTCGCAGCTTCCCTGCTTGGCCAGGGAAAAGGGAAAAGGTGCAGTACATGCATCTGAACTCTCCTTCCAGAGGTCACATACTGAAATAGTCTTTTGAGAGGATTTACACAAGCTGAATAGCCAGATTTTATTTCTCTAATAGTACCAGTATTTATAACCAACTGCCAGAAAACCTGTAGTATAAAATACTGTGGCACACCACTCAGGGTTCCTCACAGCAGTGAGTGTCCACGCGAGCTGGTTGCATTTTTATGTGCCAGGAGCCTGCTTGCTGTAGGAAGTATTAAGTTACAGTGAGCATAATGAAATGCTATAATGTATGAGCCTGGATGGATGGGGCATTTCCAAGCAGACATCCCATCAGCAAGGCTCAGGCTGCTAACAGGCACTGTCACAGGACTCTCCTGAGCTTTTGGGTAAAATAGCTTTTTAATTGCTTCTTTCCCAGGCACAGCAGAAAGTTCTTAGTGCATATGTCTCTTAGCTGAATTAGGTTGGTACTTGGCCAACCTTGGGCAAAGAATTTCTTTGAAGAAACCTCGTGCTGTTGGCTTCAATAAGTGCTTTGTAAGTGGGTGATCATTGCTGACACACATTAGGTAATAGAGGAGTTATCGTTCAAACACTGTGCTCAATAAATTTGACTAAACAGGCATGGCTAAAACATTGGCCAAAGTATAAAAACCTACCTCTTGCAAGTTCTCTTTTTGTAGTGTCATAAAATATGAGATGGAGTGTAACAATAATTTTACAGACCAGAAGAAAGATCGCTTAAATAGTAGTAGTAGTAGTCATTATTAAAAAAAAAAAAACAAAAAGGGTTTAATTCTTAAAAAAATAAACAAAACCAAAACCTATCTGTTATTTACTGGTCCCACCAGCATTACATACTGTCTGACCATACAGCACAGCTTGCCTCTGACAGCTTGGTTCTAAGAAGGCTTTCTTAGGAGATGGAAAATCCCTGTGGACCTCAATCCAGAGGAGTCCAAGCCCACGGTGTCCCAGGAGAAAATCCAGTTCCACAGGTAGTCCAGTCTCTGCTCTTGCTGAATATAAACCTCCCTGGGACACAGGTTCGTGGAAGTAAGATGGTAGAACTAGCTGAGAGCAACTTTAAAGGCTCAGGGTTTAGGAACAGAGAATGTTAGGACTCTTTTTTTGCTTTACCCAAAATTAAATGCAGGTACTGCCCTGGGATCAAGGACCTGAACCTCAGGCTCTCCTTTCCTATGCAAATTCTTTGCTTACTGGTGTTATTGAGAAGATGCCTCCATGGGTTATGCCATTTCTTATGTAATCAGCAGAAACAGACTATCTTTTCAAGGTCATTAACTGCAGTCGAGCCCAAATACTCAGTGTTTTTGGGGACATATGCTTTTTTAATCTGGAAATAGTATTTATTGAATTACACCTCTCCTCATTGTGGCTCCTAGAAAGTGAACATTCATTTCTGAATTTGAGGGAATCAACAGCTTGATATCCTAACTACAAGCCAAAGTTTTATCCATAATGTTGACCAGAGTATTTTCCATTTGTGTTGGCATAAACCCAGAACTACTCAGTTAAGATGCAGTGATTTACAGTAGAGGTTGTTTTACACAATTTTAACCAATACCTGTCTCCATGCCAGTATTCCACACTTCTGAACAAATGTTACTGAAATGGTTCTGCAGGAGAGTGAATACCCTCCCTTCCAGCTGAAGGTCCAGCCCACTGCTCTCTGCAGTCTCTAGGAAGTTTTCCATGGCTTCAGGATGCACTGGAGCTGGCTCAGAGTCTGTTCCTTTAAAGCAGCAAACTGGTTTAGCTAGCACAACCAGCGCTTTGCAGACAACTCAGCAATTACGGGATCATATAACTACAGTAAGAGGCTGAGCTGCAAATTACTGTAATTATGAATACTTCTGTTGCAAGGCAAATTTACAGCCAGATATGTCACGTCAAAATTATTTTATTTTATGGGTAATTCTAATTTTGCAATACATTTCTAGAACTTCATTTTCCTGTTCAACAGCATTTTAATTTGGAGAGTCTACTACAATGGTTGTGGTGGATTATTTTAGAATTCAGAGGCAGATTATGAAATGCAGGCATGCTAAATCCTGATCCAAGACTGAATAGCACAGTTGGGAATAGCGATTAATATCATTATAAAGGTATTGGACAGTGTCTCAGAAGAGGCTGAGTTGTCTCCAGTGCCTCCCATGTACTAAAATGAGTCTCCCTCTGCCATAAAAGGGAAGACACAAGCACCTCTAGAGAGCTCAGCCTTTGGGGGTATTGAGAAGGAATGTGGGGTGAGACTGCTGCCAACATGTGTACCTAGCCTGAATGTCAAAAGCAAGGCAGTGGGTCTTTTGTATGACTTTGAGTAAGTCGCTTTATTTCCCAGTGCCCGTTTTTATTTAGTTCTTCACCTGTACAGAGGTAAATACAGAGAGGTTTGGGGAGAATACATTCAATTATGGCATTTAGAGTCCCAGAAACTTTGGTAAAATGGCCTTGCTCATTACTAAGGTGACAATTTCCCAATCACTCTTTTTATTACAATGTAATGTCAGGTAATCTGCATCACTGCTACCACCTCTGACCTTAGCTCCAGGATTTTGAAAGCAGTACAACCTGCAAAGTGGTGATTTCCACGGATTTAAGTCTTGTGGAACATACCAGATTCCAGCCATAGTACCATTTTTTAAGAAGACCTCCATGTTTCTAAAACATCAGCCTCCTTAAGGGGGCTTAAGGCACAGCTCACGTATTTCTGAAGGTGATATGCAGCACAGCACAGCCTGTCTTCTGGGGACAACATGAACGAGTTCATGGCCTTTCCCTGCCCCATTCCTGATTGACATTGGACAAGTGCAGCAGCTTCACCCAGCTCCCTGGTCAGCACAAGGCTGTGACCCAGTGCCAGTGGAAAGAGCTGTGACCTGGGGCCACCAAAAACAGGAATGACCTGCTCACCTTTGTCTTCGTATTTAGTTACATTAGGCTCCCTCTCCGGAGGAAGCCAAAAAAACAACCCCCTCTCTTGCCAGCTTATTCATTAGCACTTAATGGGACAGGCTTGACCCGTTTCCCCCGCAGCTTCCCCCCTGTTGATTGCAGGGGGCTTGAGGCATGCATGGCATGCAGAGCCAGGCTGTGGGGCATGCTCTTGTCCAGTCCCAGGTGGAACCAATGACCTGGGCTGTTTTTTTCGAGGAACAGCTGCAGGCTGGGGCTGGAGCTGGGAGCTGGCTGCAGCAGTACACTGTGTTCCAAGGGCTTGCACTGCTTGGATGTGAGTGAGAGGTGCTACAATCTTTCAGCCCCCTGACATGGTACTTTTGCTCTGTATCCCTAAAATGTCTCAGCAGTCATCACTGGGATACTCAGGAGCTCCCAGGTCTAATAGCCTGTCCCTGAGAAGTAAAAACTTTGTTATGTCTCCTTTTCCTCTTTCAGAGAGAGCTGATAAGGATGGAGGGTGGATTTAGTTCTACCAGAGTCTGTTTTTCTGCTGGCTCAGGTGTCTGGCAAAATCTCTCTTCTAAATTTTAGGTGCAGGCAGACAGATCCAGAGCATGGGAGTGAAGAATCAGACCAAGATATACAGCCGTTTCATAGAGTAGCCTTGCTCACTGCCTTCCCAGTTCACAGCTACTCCCTGCAGTGTTTGTTGTACTCCCAGATTATTTTCACATCCCTCATCTGGACTCTAAGTTGAGTGGTGAGGCACTGACTCTGACCAAATGGTCTGCAATGGGATTTTCTCTTAGCAAAGCGTTAGTCCCCAGGCCAATACAAGTGAAACCTCTGGTAACAGGCTTTCCTGCCGATGGCTTTGCAGCCAGTTTTACCCATCCAAAGGCATGTCCATATGTACAAACTGGTGGGTGACGCTGAACCATCCTGTTTCTGAGGTGCCATTGGCAGGATCCTGACCCTGAGCCTTTATTTTAAAAAATAATTTTAGTATTTTCATTCCCAAAAGCAGAAACAGCCAAGAAGCTTCACAGTGGAGATGGCCTGTGCAGTGTCTCTCTTGCCTGCACGCTTTTCAGAGAGCTGTTTTGTTCTAGCAAGAATGTCATGACACCCTTGTGACCAGGCTGCTGGGGTCAGAGGGCTCCAACAACTGCAGCAGTGACTGGAAAGAAATTACTTTCAGACACTGGAAGGGTTTAATGAAAAGCAGAGAGTAAAACGGTGTAACAAAATACTGACATGTTGTTAACTTCTGCATTATGTCACAGCCAAATTGCTTATCAGCAGTATTGCCTATGGTCTGGCCTTGCAAACTTCCCCTCCAATGAGGCTAATTCCCATCAGCTTGACGGGTGAGACGTGATAGTTCCCCTGGTGAGGTATCAATTATTTATTCTGTGCACTCCAAAAGTCAGTGGGTCCCTTTGATATGCGATATGACTGTTAAATTAGCTGCTGAAGGACTGCCGCTGCTTTTCAAGCTTCAGCCTCAGCAAGAGACATTTCCACCTCATTGCTCCTTATCTCACTCATTTCCTCATGCAGCAAAGCCCATTTAAGTGATTACGGCCCCGGGTGCGCCTTCCCACCTCCACACCGCAATTCACTGTCCCGAACCTGCGCGGGTGCACTTGTTTTGTGTGGGAAGGAGTAAATCAGGCCTCTGAAGTGTTAGTGCTCCTCCATGGGATGCTGTCAATTATTTCATCCGGGAGCTGACTGTCCCAATATTTCCTTCTGATGTTCCTCTGCACAGGCAACTTTTCAAAAGTGTCCTTCCACAGCCAAGGAGGTCCAGTCGAACCACCAGGGCACTCCTCCTGCATAACTGTTGTCCTTCTTTCTCATATATGGCAAACTAGATTAAATTACTCATGAAATTCACTAGCAATTTAACTCAGAATTAATGTAAATAGCCAATTAAAAATATGCCCAAGAGGAGATATTTAAATACACACTTGCTGGTCATTTATATTCTATTACATTACATTAGGCTGAAATATCCATCTGTTATTTAGCTTGCCCAAGACTTCTCATTAAATAAAATTGTAACAGTTGTCATAATGCAGAATTTGTTCATGCTGGTCAATAGCCAAATATTTTATTACCTTTAAGAGTAAAGATAGTAAAAAAAAGTGTGAGATCTCTTGTGAAAGAAATATTCCCTCTACTTCCTTTGAAAATGTGAGGGGAAAACTTACACATTTTTCAAATTTTAGAAGTGTAAATGAGGTCAGTCTTCTTGGTTTTGTCTCAGACCTCACATTTTCAATGGACTACTCAGACTGAGGGACAGGTATCATGGTAGCTACTTCAGGTGTATGAAAATTATTAGTCTAAGGATGTGTCTACAACAGAGTTTTTGTTTGCACTGGGAAGTGTTTCTGAAATGCATCCTCTAGGCACCTCCACTTCCCATGCTAGGGTTCACATCATGGTGCAGTGTCAGAGGCACCAGCTGGATCTCTTGCTGATAAAACTCAATGAAAAGTGTTGCCTAGTGACACATCTGGTGTGCTAATGGGATGAGACTGGAATGAGACCAATGTGTCCTGTGTAAACGTCAAGTTTCCAGCATCTGATCCTGTTGCACTGAACTATTTGCTACGTGGCCTAAGTCAGTACCAACCCTCAAAGCTCACCTTCCGTTGTGGAGATGTCTGGATACATCCTAGGTAACAAACTTAGAAAACTTGGTCCTTTGCGGTTCAGTTTGGAGAAGGTGACTCCACCCCAGGCTTGCATCTGTCTATAATTCCATCAAACTACTTACCAGTTAGGACCATGCCTGTGGAGGCAGCTTGACCTGCTTTCAGGCTCCAAAAAGTGCTTTTGCAAAACATGTATCTGCAAGTAAGAATCTCTGCTCTCTAAACTGGAGTTGCAGCTCATGAGTCCTGTCCCTTTCACATCCCAGGAATGCCCAGAAACCTGCTTCCTGGCGTGGCATGACGTGTTAGCACAAAAAGTAGCTAGGACCCAGGACTTGAGCAGAAACACCTCCTAATGATGCTGTGTGCACAAGAAAGTAATTCCTGGAACCCAAACTATGTAAGTAATGCAATGTCTTCTACTGACCTCTTTCTCCCCTCTCAACTCCCAACCTTATAAATAACTCTTACTTCCACCTTAAGGATTTTTCCAGAGCCCTGCTGAGGCTTTTGGTCTTCCTATTTTTAGCTTTGCATTTATTGACAGTGGTTTCCTCCTTCTCTGCCTATTCAGGCTGCAACCTAGAAAACACAAAGGTTATTTGATTCCCAAATTGCCTTTCCGTGGACAGATCTGTAAAATTTCTGAAGACAAAAAGAGAGGTCATGGTTTCTTTCCGTCACAACTGGCATATACATCCTCTGCGAGTCACCAGGGGAGCCACATGCTGTCTGCCTTCACAAACTTCCTGAGACCCAGGAACACGCTCTCTGATATCCAAATACAATCAATCATCCCTGTGGAAGCCAGTGGTGGAGTCTGTCATGCACATTACTTGGAGTACGAGGGCAAGATGCAGTTTAGATAACCTCAGCCAAAAAATATTGTCCCTAAAAGCATAGGAAAACTTCTAGATTTTGATAATACAGCTAATTTTTCCCATTTTTTAGCAGGCAGCACTGAATCACTAATCTTGATCTGTGCACATGAACTAGATATATTTGTTATTTGGACAAATTGCTTGCCATGTGTTTGGATGTAGTGCGTGGTAGGCTTTGTGGTCTCGTGCCAATTTAGGGTGTTTGTGATTTGCAAACAAACTTGTGAAGCTGAATGTTATGCCTGTACAATTTATGGAGCTTAAGGGAAGACATAGGAGTAAATAGATGGCGTCAAATGTGGCTTTTTCTGATGTCCTGTTTAATTCTCATTAACTGAGAGAGGAAAAAACCCTTTTACCATGGGTAGTTTTAGGAGCAGGTTTTTATACTTTACAGGGGTAGTCCTTTCTTGTGGGTAATAATGCAGAAAAAATGGAAAACAGTGATAATGTCACTTTAAGCCGTAGAAAGATAACTGTTTGACAAACATAATAATTTATAAGAACTTGTATGTTTCCTTGATGTTCTGCTTCAGGCACAGAATTTCTGACAAATCCAGCAAGAGAGCTCAGATGACAGAAAAAGGCATGAATTGCGACAAAAATTGATTTTTCAGAGGTACGTGACATAAGACCCGATTTTCAGACTCGTGCTTAAAGTGGGACACATGATTAAAGAACTTGCTGAATCAGAGATTTTGTGTACAAAAGACCAGTTATGCAGCTAACGGGCTGTGCAAATAGACTGTGTGATGTCCTCGTGTAGTTGTAGCTACGTACAGAGCAGCTGCGCGTTCATTGCCGCTGCAAATTACATGAACGCTACCCGAGAAAATACAGCACGTGGTATGGCAGCAGCTCCAAAGATTTTCAACTGTGAGCTGAATTTTAACTTCTACCTTGCCTCCACAGGTAAGATCTGCCTCGAAAAGCCAGCAGGTTAGAT
The DNA here is from genome assembly GCA_013399195.1 of Dicrurus megarhynchus. NCBI lineage: Eukaryota > Metazoa > Chordata > Aves > Passeriformes > Dicruridae > Dicrurus > Dicrurus megarhynchus. The sequence continues at coordinate 1,930,844 of VXAD01008756.1, forward strand.
GTGGTCTGTGGTAGATTGATCCTCCGGGACTTGAAGTGACTCAGACATTTGATCTGTGGGAGTAATTGATAGTAGCGATAGGTTGCCATCCAGTCTTTGGACCAGTGAGAAGATGAGGGCGATAGCACAGTTTGTGGGTGAGTTTCAAGGCTGTTTCTTGCCAACAGAGGAGTGCCACGATGGCTTTTGTCCAAGACCATGGTGGAGAACGTACTCCAGCCTCTCCCAGCCTCTGCTGTTTCTTTTCTCGTCCACGCCTCCTTCTCCTGGTCTCCTAACCATTCCGACCCTAACTATTTTCCAACCTTTGAGCTGTTTATCTTTCACCCAACCTCCTCTCCTAGACCTTGGTGCAATCTCTGCAGCAGCACAGGGGGCAGAGCCAGTGGCCTTACTTTAGTTATAGCCTTTGTCCCCTTTCCCTTGCTCTCCTTGCAAGGATCCTAGTCTCAGATGCTTCCACCATGACCTCCCATATTTGTGCCTGTGCTTGTCTCCTCTGCCACTTAGGTGGGCCCTTCCTTCTCCAGGCAGCCTGGGCACCAGGCAGGAGAATGTCAAAAAGCCAAGAGACACAGGCACCATGCACTGAGAGCCACACTGGCCACCAGCAGCAGGAAGGTTTGGTATGTGAAAGCTTTTGGAAGGGTGAAACATGCTCAGAGCAGGTGAGACCCCAGGAGAATTTAACAACCACAGTCGGGCAAGATGAAGACATAAACTGATTAATAACCACATCGCAGTGATGAGTGACATAGAAGGGAACATGAGGAAAGGAACAAACCTGCCTCTGAGAAAGGCTTGGATAATATGTGGTCAGTGGGGCTGTGGGCCATGCACTGGATAATGAGAAACAAAACACAGAACAGCTGTTCACTTGGTGGACACCATCCTTTCTGCGCCACTCGTCACGGTGACTGGGGGATGTCACAGCAATCTGACTTGAGGGCAATTCATAGAAAGAGGTTAGAAATTTAATTGGTGGAGACACGTTGTGTTCATGGAGCCTGAGACAGGAGGTGTAAATACTCCTTTACCCTACATTTAATGAAATCTGGAGGCTTCTTGTGAAGCTTCCAAACTAGAAATTTTGCAGGCTAGTGTTCCTTTAGCATAGTTCTGTCTGCATGCACAGCATTGTATAGATTCAAAGCAGCACCTCCCACCACACCCTCAAAAGAATAGCTGGGGCAGACGACAAGGCAGATGTGTAAGACATTTGTGGTATGAAATGCTACTGAATAAGCAAGCAGCTGTATACTGATCTAGCTTCTTTTTCCAGATGGTCACAGCGAGCAGCATCCTGCAGGGAGCATTCTAATGGTCAAGTCCTGAGCTGACAAAGGCTGAGTAAGTGTAATAATATCTGCTACTTGAAAGAAAGGATTGTACAATTCTTGCCAAGAACAGATGGCAAGATAGTGTTCTTAGCCACAATTGATACCGACCTACTAACAGGAACCACAGATCTTTATTGCAAATATATCTTATAACAATTGATGCAATCCCTTAATCAAAGAGCCTTGACTGTTCCTCTAGTTAATTCCCCCATGCAGTCGGCATTACCCGGCAGTGTCTGGTTTAAGGCTTAGCCACATAAGCCGCTCCTGGATTCCTATCTCGTGAAGATGCTGGCTTGTATCGTGCATTACATCAGCCCAGTCAGATTAGATAGAGAAAGGGGCTTTATTCAGACTGCCTATCAGCAGTGCCTCACGTAGATTCTGTGACTCTTAAAGGATCAAAGGAATGATGAGTGATCCAAAACCCAGACGTCATGGCATCAAGAGACGTACTTGTGGCACAAAAATTAGGCAGATCCTCTGCTGGAAATGCCAACCAAGACCACAGCAACTACTTGTCATGTACATCTTAACATAAACTGTGACTCAGATTTTGCACAAGGGTCCCCATTGGGAAATTATGTGCATTCAATGTCGTGGTGAGTTCAGAGTAGGTACGCAACCAGTACTGCAGGTCAGCTGGTGAGGGAAACTCAATCAGCTACTACAACTGCTTGCAATCATGGATCTGTGACCTTAATCTAGACAAGGGAAACTATTTTAGCACAGATTAGCCAGCTAGAGCAAAGTTATCTCCTCATTAGCCTTCATTTCAGTCTGAGCTGTACCTTTAAATATGTGATAATATAAATTTAATATAAATATAAAATATTTATAAAAATATAAAATAAAATTAAATGTATTATTTAATATTAATGTTAAGAGAGAGCGGTTAGAACACACTAGCTAATGGATTTTACAATAACTCCTTTTGTCTTAAACTAAACAAGTACTCACCTGCCATAAGGAAATCACCTCCAGTGTTTCATTTTTCATTCATCCTAGCTTTTGTTTTGGCTATAGGTGCATTCTCCCTTCCTTTCCCATGAGAACTTCCATATTTAGACTTGCTTCAGATATCTGTTGCTCTCCAGCCTACCGTACGTAATACCAAGACTGTGAAATTGCGTTTGCCCTTGACCATTCACCCTGAAGCCAGCAAAGAAAGAGATGGGAAAGGTGAAGAGAGAAAGGAAGAAGTATTTTTAAAAGAGATGTATACACCAACCAGCACTGTTTTAAAATCCACTCTTTACCCACTGTTTATAATGGTTAAGGGGATAGTTAGGACATGAAGATGCACCCTGAGATGGAGTTGGGGAAAATGGTCCTCTCCAAGGGGAAAAAAGGATTCCCATGCAGAGGGCATGGCAGACCCAGGCTGCCTCAGTGGGCAACACCTTGAAGCGTGGACAGACAAGGTAACTGGGGAGCAGTTTGAACCTGTCCCTATAAATATGCCCCAGCCAATTTCCAGGCATCCCCACCAAATCCCAGCACATGTTAGAAAAATTCTGGTGGCCTCAGGGAGAGCCTCGGCTCATGTTTGGTTTAAAGGTCCGCTACAGATGCCCAGAGAGATGTCAGGTTGAACACCTACCTCCTTCGGGCAGGGCTTGTTCCTCACTCAGCTCCTCTGCACATCGCCAAACTTGCCCACTCAGCACAAGTCATCTTTTGTTACATCAACTAAAGTGCATTCATTTCTAAAACCCACAAATTAAAAGCAAAAGCAGCCTCTTAAATTCCAATTGCACTTCTCATAGGGATGCCTTTTCTTCTTCTATCCATATTGCTTTTCATCTTTACTGATGCACACTTACACAAACCATCAGGGCTGGGGGCGGTACTGTCGTTGCTGTTTTCTTTTCAAACAGATTAAAACATTTATCTTTGCAGATCAGGTGTAAGCTCAAATTCTCTCCGCACCACCAGAGTCTGAACCCACCTTTGGGTCTGGACAGAGTGTTTGCCTTCCCCGTTCCTTAGCTCAGATGTTCCTACAAACCGAAGTGGTTGTGTTTGATACTCTGGTTTATTAAGATTCCCAGACATTACTGTTGCAAACACCAGTAGGGATAGACGGAATCTTAACATACCAGCTGAAAAATAACAAAGTGACATTCACTGAGAAAATGAAACATAATACATCTCGGGGAAAACTAGATGAAAGGCAGATGTTCAAGGGAATGAGAAACCTAGAAACTCAGAGCTCTGGAGGAGATCTGGGAGCGGCAGAATGTGAAGAATGAGCTTTGCAGGGACACGTGAAAGGAAATGATAGGGATGATTTTGACCCAGTGTTACATGACCCCGTGGGCAGACAGGGCAGTGTCATTGGAACGTGCTGGAGCCTGCTGCCCAGTCACTCACATAAGGTGCCAGACCATACAGCTGAAGGCACAGCAGGGTGAGGCATCCCCATGCTGGAGCCAGGCTGCAGTTTGCTTTCCCCTGAAGCTTTTCAGAGTTATACACCTACTCTCCAGCAGTCCAAGTAATCCTGTCTTCACCCGGGTGTCTTCCAACCTGCCCGTCGCTGGCAACTCTCCCAGCACTGACAGCAGCAGAAGTTCAACCAGACGACTCCTCAGTCTGGCCAGATCCGCAGAGGCTCCTTTGTGCCTTCTGTTTCAACAGGAGAAATTCACTCAAGCAATAAATCAGGAGGAGCAATTTCTAAATGTTAGTGTGCTGCAACAGTTGCAGGCATCAAAAGAAATTTGCCCATCTATATAGCTGCAGATGGGAAAACTACAGATCCAAGCTTAAAATTTATATAGCTCATAGTACCATTACTTTGGGTTAACCTTTTGATATCTCCCTTGTGCTTCTTGGAAGTGTTGGAAAGTACACTTCAAAGGGGCATTGATTTCAGTGGGACTCAAAGCAAAGCATGTACTCAGGGGGTGGGCTGAGGCAGGACCTGTAACTTCTTTGAACAATAGGTCTGGCATGTTGTATTTCAGGTGTATTTTGAATGCCAACATATTTACCATTCCTTAGGATCTGTTCTGCACAGGGACATGTTCCCTTCAGCCTTCTCAAATGGAGCAAAGACAACTTTGCTGGTCAAAAATAGCCGGGGAAGTGTTGGCCTCATGCAAGCTGACATCTTTGTCTGTCACCTCCGTCTCTTTCCTACGAAACAAAGAAACCCAAACTGTGTGCATGAGGTCAGCAGAGAGGCTCTTACACACTCCCTATGCATAATCTAGCACACTAGAATCTTCTAGTGAAGTCAGGCCACTGATGAACCACTGTGACACCTGTAGAAGTTAGAAAGCTCCAGTGAATCCTGGCCCCAAGGAGCTGCTGGCAGGTTCCCATTGCTTCCATCCGTACATCTGGCCTCCAAGCAGAAGGCAAGTAATTTCCCAGGCTTATCTTAACCTGTTAAATAAGAGCTTTCTTGTGACATGAGAGGAACAAAAAAGGAAAAAGTGTACTAAAAGCTAAGTGAAATGCATATTCTGTCCCTCTCTCACACCCAAAATATAATATAAAATGAATAAGAGATTTCAGATTAAGATTCTTTCCATTTCTCTTTGCCAGAAGATCAGCATAATTCTCCTTCTCCTTGGTCTGCCCTTGTTGGTTGCCTCTATTCATAGCTGAGGTTCTCGTGTGATACAAGCAACTCCCTGTGTCCAGATGTCTGGACATCTTCCCCACCATCTTTGACTTGCAAGGGCTTTACAACAGCTTCCCTTACAGCCCTTAATCTACATCTGAACCTCTTTCTGTGCATTTTCTCATCCTCATGTTGGTATTCCTAAAGCTCCACTGCTCATTTTGAAGAAGTTTTTGAATCCTTTCCAGTGCTAATCTACTTTCAAAAGTAGAACACATGGAAGATGTTATGTATAAACATGGTTCAAGGCAGTTGGTGCATCTACCTTTGATCTTATCTTTGTTCTTACTTTCCTAGAGGAGTCTGGATAGTGATGTCTTCTGGTGGATGTTTCCTGAGAATTTTCAATTTTTTGTTATATGATTTTATTTTCCAGATAAAGATGGAATCCATTACTTTTTTCAAATTATTTTGATTTGCAGACATCTATCCTGTAACTTTGAAATAAAAGAGTTCAAGTCTACTGAAGACTCATTAGTCTTCACTGCTTTTTATTAACTCCTTCGCTGATATCCAGGAAAGCCTTGGGCTGAACCATGTTTTGAAAGAATCTGAAGATGATTCCACGTTGATAAACATTCAGTCCCAAGATGTTTGAAGGAACAATGTCCTCTCTCTGATTCCCACCACGGTTAGCATACGTCTGGCTGTGCAGGGGTCTGAACATCCCCATGGCCCAGATTCCTTTCCTGACTTGCAATTGTTTTGCTGCGTGACCTATCTTCGTCATCAGTCCCCCCAGCCCTTATTGCTGTCGCACTCCAGTCCTGGGAAAGGCACTTAACCTCTGTGAGATTCAGCCCTGACCTCTGCAAAAGAAATTGCTTCAGAGCCTGACACGAGGAGTGCTCTGGAAACTGGAAATGAGCTGGTTTCACTCATTAATGGGAGCTCAAAGGAGTTAAAATGCAGGAGCTGAAATGGCGTATGGTTTTGATAATTCTTCCCATTTTCTGAATCATTCCAAACTACCAAGGAGTGGTGCCTGCTACCTGACATGCATCTTTTCTGGCCCCTAATGAAGAATCTGATGGAGCCACATATCCCCTCACCACAGCAGGCAGCTGCTCACAAGGCATTTTGGCTTTTTGCCCTGTGTTGCCCTGTGTTGGTGGTGGGGAAAATATTGCACATTTTTGTATGTTTTCCTTTGTCCTGAGACTTTGCTGGACAAGCCAAGTTCTTCCCAACTGTTCTGGTGGAACAGCATCTTCTGGTGTGCTGTTTCATAACATGGATTAAATCCCAATTGCCTACTCTTAAAATTTCAGCATTTCTGCATGAAACCCTCCCTACCACGGAAGAAGTTATCCCTTCTATTTAAGGACTACAGCACACTGGTGCAGGCTTCATGTTAAAATGTCTCTTTCCTCCTCATAACCCTTCACATTCTCTGAGACTCATCTCTCCATCCAGGCAAACAAGGCGGGTTTACTCATCACAGATTTGAGCATATGGTTAATAACAACTCATTCATCTCCAAGGAGCAGACTGAATGCAAACAGCAATTGCCCTAAAATAATTTTCTATCAATAGTCTGAGTTTCTGTGTTTTACTGTGTCACGTACAGAAGTGCTTCTGTTTCCCCATTGAAGACTGAGGTGAATCAGCTGAGGGAGGGGAAGCACATGTTTAATTTTAGCTCTTTAGTATATTTTGAAACAAGACACAAATACTTTTGTTGTGATTCCTCGATACAGGCTATGATTTTATTCGTTGTGCAGGGGGTATTCTACAATTTGAGTATATGGTGATACCTGACATAGACAGATTATTCCTTGAAAATCAGTCCATTACAAATTTTTACACTCTCACACACTTTTAGCATCCTCTTTTTTAAGAATTTATGAATTATGCCATCAAGAAACTCCTAATTTCTTCTTAATGGCCACTTACAGTAACAAGATGATGTTTCCTATTTTGCTGGATGCCAAAATAAATATAGAAAATAATTTAGCTTTCCTTGCATCCCTTCTGTGTGAACTGTAAGTGAATGAGGCCACTGAATCTGTGAGAGTGCCAGAACATTTTTGCTATTCAAGCAAAAGGAAAAAATAACAGTAATTATTTTAAGTGTCCGTTGAGCCACAACACATCAAAACGAGAGTGAAATCTCAAAGAGAGAAGCAGTTTTGGGGGGACATAATGATGCTGCTGCTAGGAAATTAACAGCCACATATATGCAGACTTTTCTATTTCTATTGTCTTTCTCTTATTCTTCCCTACTTTATTATCCAGCTTCAAGTGAATATCAAGGAAGCAGTCAGCCCCATCATGAAGGCTGATATTGTATTAGATGAAAGGTACCCACAAAGATGCAACATCCAGGGGAAAAAAAACACTATGAAAATTAAAATCCCACAACAAATAGATTTTCTTCCCACTTGAAATACAATGAAAGTGTTGCATTAGCAAATAATCCAGTGGCTTATAAAGATGTGCCTCTTATAATTAAAAGGTAGAAAAAAAAACTGTATAAACCAACTTGAGGTCAATAAAGTATTACATTACAGCTGGATGAAATTAAATCTCAGGATCATAGTTTTTAAATAAAGGAGCTTCTAATAAAAGTTAGTGGGGTTTTTTAAATTATATTGCCTATTATATTTCTAAGAAGGGAAGACAACTTTTAGAGCATCTCATTTCAGCTTGCAATCTGCATATTCTGTGCTTTTCCATTTTCCTCTTGATTTTTGATAGTGTCTTTGAAAAGATAATTAACATGTATGAATTAGCTGAGGGTGAGCATTATGACCAGTGAGCTCACCAAGAGGAAGATCTTTAAACCCACAAGATGGATGAGAAGTGGTGTGTACACATGATAGCATTATTATTCTTTCCATTAGGCCATTTACTGCTCTTGATCTCTGACAGAGCTCCCAGTGATGTCAAATGCAGTCGTATGCATTGATCCAGGGGGAAGAAAATGCTCTTGTAGGAGGGAGATTTCTTTTCCTCGCTCCTTGTGTGACAGAGAATTGATCCAAGCATAAATGCTTGAGCTGAGGAGTTTGGCATGGCAAAATCAAGGCCTGATTTCAAAGGGGTGCTTGGGCACCTCATGGATGGGAGATGTGATACCCAACACTTTGGTGGCCACCTACCAGGTATCTCTGATGGCCCAAGTTAGGCAGCTCCCTTACCCACACAGCATCCTTAGGCACGGATTCAGTGCCTACAGCTAGGCTGATGAGCCCAGGGAACAGCCTTGGGATTGTCTACAGGTAGAGGGAGGCAAGGGGAAGGAGTCCAGGCAGAAGGATGGAAACTGTGCGTGCCATCAGTTTTCAGCAGCCCCTTCTTCCCACCAGTACAGATGGCACCCACTGATGCACAGGCCATGGTCCTGCACCTGCTGGGGCTAAAAGAGCTCTCCAAAAGACTCCAGCCCTCTTGGTGGTGACACTGTCAATGCGGGAGCCAACAGCCAACACTCCCCACAGTGAGGGCGTTCAAGTCACAGCTCCTCAGGAAAGGAAATCTCTATAGTTCCGCTCTGCAAACTGGGCCACTAATGGAAAGGGAGATGTAAGATGTGGGGGGCTAGAAGGGGAGAGAGCTAAAATTTATAGGCATGCAGGAAGTCTCTGTTCTCAGGAGTGTCTCTCTATTTAACCTCCACCATCCTTTACTTGTCTCGGTGAGAAGAAATGTGGACACCATGACAGTGGCTGACTGAAGCCACCGAGGTTGGGACAGGAGTACTCAGGGTCTGCGTGTGGCCCTCAGGGGGCTTCAAGGATGGGAGCTCTCTGGGGAGGTGCTGTGGCAGCTGTTGGCTGGAAGGAAAGGCTCCCCACATCAAGCTTTGGGATGCAGCAGTGAGGAACACAGACCACATGATACAAAAACCCATCAGATATCCTGAGCCCTTTAAAGACCAGCCCTGAAAACTTGCTTGAACTCTAAGCCTGGCACTATGTAGAACTGGACATGGCCAAACCAGTGAGGGGAAGCAGAGTGCAGCAGCACAGCCACACCCCCTCAGAATACTCCTTGGGCTTCAGAGATTTTCAGGCACAGCAAACTCTGTTAAACCCCTTTGCCCTTTGAGTCATCTCTGATTTATACTCATCCCCCACATGTAAAACATTTGTTTATTTCTGTAATATATTAAAATACAGTAACATTCCATACTTGGGGGGGGAGCTTAGAGGGAGGGTAATGACTTACATATGTACTGTGCTACCATGGATTTTTTCCAGTATCATAAGTAAGAGGGAAAGCAAGATTTTACTGCTCAACCATTAATAAGAACAGTCCACTATCACATATGGAAAAACACTTTAGTCAGTAAAAGCTGACACAACACTGATGGCATTTAGCTGTCCAGTATGAGTCATCTTCATAGAATAAATTCCAAGAGAAAATATTATATCATTGGTTTACTTGTAACCTCATTGCAGGCAGCTGCAAATAAATGTTTGCTTTGGTCTGCTCTAAAACAGGATAGCACAGTTCTAGAAATAAGTTAATTAAACTGTGGATATAGGACAAACACACTCTATCAAGGGTTAAGCCTTGCAGGTATCCCTTTGTATTACCTACAGGTAACTCTTTTTGTGCTTTTTTCCTCCTCTCCATGCTAGGTGGTTTGAAGAAAGGAAAACTGAACACACGGTGCATGGGAGTCAGTGCTCTTTTAAGAAATGGGCATAAACTTCTTCACAGCATAAAAATCCCCAGCATCCTTGGGAAGACAGTCAAACACTGCAATGGAATAGTCTGAAGGGCAGAAATGAAAGTTCAACAACCGTCCAGCTCCCAGGTTTGGGTTGGAAATCATAGAACGGTTACACCAATGTCTCTATTCCCCACTCCTGGAGGGTAAAGCACCATCTTTTTTCGTGTTTCTGCTGCTAACACAAGTGCTTTTCAATGTCTCACACAAAGTTCCTCTCTGGGCTTGTTTATGGACCATACTTGTTATCTTCTTTTGCAGTCTTGTGAGCACCAAAGCTGCGCTTGCTGCCCTCGGGCACCTCTGGCAGCTCAGCTGGGAGCCCATTTGAGGCAGGTTTCCTGCATGGAGATGTGTGGCTCCGAGAGGTGGCTCAAGTCTGAATCACCCCTGAAAGCACTGATTTTTTCTCACTGACTTGGGTGACTAAGCTCCAAGCACATGAACCTTTATAGCATGTCTGGTGTTAGGTGGGGAGGGTCTGGCTGCCAGTGCCTACGTGGGATGTAAGAACCTAAACACAAATGTGGATGCCAGCCCTTTGGCCTTCCCTAAAAAGATAGTTGAGCTTTGTGCCTGCCTACGCGTGCAGCGCTGTCAGTAAAATAAGAGCTCAGAGTCATCGACACCTTCTGTAACTCATCATTAACATTGCTTGCATGCATTTACCCATGCCTTGGGAGAATCAAAGGACAAGTTTTGCATAAACATATTAGCAGAACCATCATCACCAAACTGCTGATTTTGTTAGCACTCAGTGCCTGCCTTTAAACGTCCTTCAGGTTGTGCCACTCGGAGACAGCACTCTCCTTTGAGTGCAATAGCTTGCACCACCATAAGTGTATGCAAAGTCTGAGTCTGAGATAAGACTACACCTGGGCCTCAGTCTTTTCTCACTAATTTATTCTTATAAGGGTATTTATTCTTCTTAAACTAATCAAGAGGGGGGAAAAAATCATGTTTTAGGAAGCTGCATGCTGTTAAATGCTTGTACTGGTAAATAGCAAGTAGCTTTTAAAAGCTGAAAGACCTGAAATCTCATCTGAGCTTCCAGAAGGAGCTGATCACACTCACAGGGAGCACTGATCTTCAACCTGCAGCAAACAACAGAGCAGGCAATGTGCTCGTCACCCCTGTTACGTGCATTTTGGTGATACCTCGGGACTCTGGGCCCAAATCTTTCGTTCCATTGAGCTTGAAGAATGAGTGAATTCAGCTGTCCATGATCCAGGGTAACAAGGGAGTTGGGTTCGCCAAATAACAAAAATTGCAGGAAATAGGGGTAGAGCGAGAGAGTCTGCTGGGAGGTTTGATCTTTATGTAGCACAAAAGCAATTCTCAGATATGAGGTGACCTTGAAAGTCATTCAGCTCATTTTCACATCAGCTAATTAGCCCAAATGGCTCCTGCATGGGCAGGAACTCATGCCTGTGTGTGTGTCTAACCTACACCTTGGATAAAACAATAGGAAATATTAACTCTGTTCCCAAGACCTAGACTTGTGGGGAGTAGCAATAGGTGGGGGAAGAAAAAATAGGGGAGGGACATAACGATAAAAACACAGCTATTTCTTTATGGTGATTCTCCATCTCATCTTTGTGCTGACTGCAGGAGATTAGGACAAGGGCTTTCCTGCCGTGGGCTCTCAAATGGCTCTTGCTGCAAACAGTCGCTGTCCGTGCAGCAGAAGCACTGAAAAAAAACCAAGCCGAGCATCGCTAAGTAGCCGTGGTAATCATGGAAGCAGTACTGTCCCTGAAGTGCTATGCAGGTGACAAAAACAGGAACTGAAATGTTGGGAATATAGGCAAAAGTAAATAGGCCAATCTCTTGTGCCAAGCCATCTAATACAGTACAAACTCATTTTTACTCAAGCCAAGGGACTCCTGTCTAGCGAACCTGATTTATCAGTGGGGACCATCATAATCTCAGCCACTACCCAAAAAAGAGTAAAAAAATTCCCAAATAGCTGCTTTTGATAAATAAAAGGGTTACAATGCTCTCCTAGCCCTACCACTCTGGCACTGGGAATTTCATCTACACAGAGACTGTAGAATATTTTGGGCATCTGAAGCTTCTCTGTTCCTTTTCAGTTAACAGCTTTGCTCTGCAAGTCTTACTGAGGAGCACGTAGCAATACATTTGCTTGGATATATAATTACATTCTGACGAGGTTTCCATATAAGGTCACATTATTGATTAAATTAACAAAATAATTTTTCTCTACAGTCATGTCTATATGTTATGCCAGACCTCAGATTTATTTTGGATACTGCCAGCAGGAAACTTTGTTAACGAAGTAGAAAAGGGAATTGCATAAATTCTTACATTATACTAAAGAAAAGATTCCTGAGATTTGCATCCAAATCATACTGGATTTTTGAGAGGTTTGAGCACTTAACATCTCTTTGTTCCTTATCAACATATAGTAGAAAGGAACAAATTAGCTTCCCAGAAATTGCCTGGTGGTTCTAATACCACTGACGCCAGAGGAAATGTCAAGCAAATCAGTCACCATATTCCAGAGGAATTACTGCCTGTGAAGCTGGCTATTAGACACTCATCCTTCCCACACTCCACTTTGCAAGAATATAGGGGCTGGGGATTGACAGGAATACATCAGTTTTTCACCCAGACATTTTCCTTACAAATATTTCCTAGCTAATTCATGGGGTAATTCCTTCCCCTCCCTAACTCACTCGATTTGTTAGGTGCCTGAATGCTCTTCTTTTTTGATTAAGAGTGCAAACTTTGAGCGACAAAAACAATATTCTCTTTGTCTTTGTGCAGCACCACACACAAGAATAGGACTCGATAGGTAATTAGAATAATGACCCTAATGGCTTAGCAAACAGAATGAACTCTTGACTGCAATTGCAGAGGATCTCTTGCCTTAGCTATTAAGAGGGTGCTACAGAATCGAGGTCGTTGTCTCTGCAGGTGATCAGCAATTTAAGAACAGTGCATTGCACATGGTTTTCATCTTGGAGATAGCCAAGCATGCAGTGTATTCTTTATGAATCTAATTGGGACAACTACAAATATCTCTTTCAGATCATTCAGATAAACAGAGATGTCTCGGTGTATCAGGAATATTTTCTTTCCTCTGGCCAAGTAATAAGTGAGGTGATACCAAGGATTGGTTCAGGGCCTTTGATTTGTAATTCATTAAATAAAATTTATTCCTCCTCACTAGTGAGAAGTATTGTTACAGAGCCAAATGGATTGTTCCTGTGATGTTTGTGATGACATTTGCTGTTTCTCATGGGATCAGCAGTTTGATTCATTTTGCATGTCTAGGTAGCAGTGGAGAAAAGGGATGACTCTCTTTCAAACAGGGATAGCTGCATTCAAAAGGAAAAGCAGATACATTTTCAACTCCTGACCATGGTGGCTTCATATGTAAAGTTAATGCTTGATAGGACATGCCCTAATTATTGTGATTTGGATATAAGGTGAATGGAAAGTTGACTGTATTGCCAGACCAGTGGGCAGTGGTTCAGAGTCCAGCTGGAGGAGCTTGTCAGGTTTTGATTCAAGAACATGACCTAACAGGACAGATTGCCTCATCAGTGAGGTCACCAGTGGTACTAAGTCATGCACAGGGATGTAAGGAGGCTGGAGAAGTCGTCCAACAGGAACATTATGAAGTCAAGCAGGGGAAATGCAAAGCCCTACCCCAGGGGGGAATAACCCTGTGACCAGTGGAGGCTCAGAGCAGCCAGCTGGAAAGCAGCTCTGCAAAGAAGGATCTGGCTGTCCTGGTGGCCAACAAGATGACCATGAGCCAGCTGCACCTTATGGCAGCAGAGGAGATTAGCCTCATCCTGGGCTGCATGAGCAGGAGCGCAACCAGCCCTCTTCCCTTCGCTCCTTGTGCTCCATGTTGGATTAGTAGTCCTGCTGCCCATGAGCTGGTCTGCCTACCCAAGCATATCGCATATTTACACCACCCAGCAGATGCTACTCTGTGCGTGGCAATTTCCTTTCGGTTTCAACAGGTGCAGTCGCTGCTCGGGCTGCGATATTCCTCAACTCATCCCGGTGGGTAACGAGGAGAGAGAGCTGTGAAGCAGGCTGCACTCGCTCAACCCGCAGATTCCTTTTGCACGAGCTAAGTTTGGGCACAGAGCTCTTAAATAAGCTCTTGAACTTTCCATTCCCTTTTTGGGCTAGATTATCCCAGAGGCTGAGGCAAATAACTACCTGGCTCCTCTCATCAGCAGGGGATGTTCAGCTTCTTGCAGACTCAGTCCTTCTGATACACAATCACAGAATCACGGAGTGGGTCAGGTTGGAAGGGACCACAGTGGGTCATCTGCTCCAAGCTCCCTGCTCAAGCAGGGTCATCCTAGAGCACATGACACAGGACTGTGACCAGACAGTTCTTGACTATCTTCAGTGAGGGAGACTTCACAACCTCCCTGGGCAATCTGTTCCACAGATTACACATCTCTGGTGTGGAGAGCAGGCCTGGTTTTGGCTGACATGGGAATTTGTGCCTATTGCCCATGTGTGCGACAGGAAAAAACTCTCTATTCATATCTACTGCCAATGGGATGTCACAAAAAATATCAGACTAATGAGGCACTTTATAACAAAACCCAGTTGAGACTTTTGTTATGGCCAAATCAGTCTCAATGTTAACAATCCCCTGTGGTTTGTACACGCTTGTGATTATCGTGGGCATGAGTGCGGTCACTGACTCCGAACACTGCCATCCATTTGCATCCCCCAGCTTGGAGGCATTCAGTCATAACCCCCGGGTCTGCTGAGAATCCGCAAAGGGGAGTGAGCGAGTTCTCACGTGCGAAAGCAGGGAAGTGAAAAGCATTCAAACCCGCTTGGGTATGCTTGCATAAACCTTTTATGGCACACACTAGCAGTTTGCAATTAAGCAAAAGGAGGAGAATCTAGACTGGCCCCATGATTCAATAGCAATGGCATTTTATGGAATAAAGGGGGGCTTCGAAACTGACCTCGAGAGGTAGGTGAGAATGTCATTCATTTTTGTACACACACCAGAGCACACTTGGCTGGCCAATTTAAGCCCTTAGTTTGTACCTAGATGTAAGATGCACCGTTTCATCTGCTCAGATGTGCACTGTGGATGCCTAAGTCTGACATTGCCTGGACTCATAGAGGAGAGAAATGAGCTTATTTTAAGGTACAGCTGCCTTTTGCTAAGAGAGTTGTGTTAAACAGGTCCCGAGAATGGCTTCCTAAAAGTGCCTATCCCTGCCCATTGACTAACAAGTGTGACTAGGTCCAACCAGATGACCCACCCAGCAACAGATTTTATTAGAAGATGAAGAGAGACAAATCATACCATAGTCCCTTGAGAGTCCTGAAGTGTCAGTCCTTTAAGGGTCCCAGCACAGTGGCCTACACTCAGGTGAGATGTCTCTCTGGCTTACTGCTGTGGGTCTTCTTCCGTTGATTTGGGAGGGCAACTTTGCTGGGTGCCTGCAGTATCAGCCCCAGCTAAGGTCCTGAAGGAGGCGGGCTGCTTCCCAGCCACTGCCAGTCAAAAATCAAGCTAAAAGGAGAGCTTTATCAGCCATTCAGAGTCATAACTTGTATATGGGATATGATCCACCAAGACAAGCTGAGAACCAGAAAAGGCCAGAATTATCACTGGTGTTATTGGAAAAACCCTCTGTCAGCTGATGACCCAGTCCTTCAGAGCTTTTGCCACAGATGCAGCCCCTTATTCAAGGGGTTAAGTGGTTTCTTTGACTGTGCACACAGGACAGAGTTAGCTGGATTTCATCTCTTCTCATAGAAAGACTCACTGTGCTCAGCAGTTTGTTATGGCATCCTCTTGAGTGCAAGTCATACAATAAAAGTTGCAAAAGTAGTTTCTATTATAAAGCCTGGCTTTCATGGCACGCCAAAAATGTTGCCTTTTCAGATTGGGCGTTCCAAGGTTGATTGCAATCCAAAGGTCACTGCTGAAAAGTCAAAGCAAAAGGATTTGCTTAGTTGTGAGCTGTGATTTTTCCTGTATGTGCAGGGAATTCTCTTATTTTCAACATCCTCTACTGTCCTTTGAAGCACATACCACAGACCAGTGTGATAGAGCCCCGATACAGGAGAACATGAACCATCAGGATGAGCTGATGGATCAATCACTATGTTCTCAAAACCCTGTCACATTTATAAACATTGTTGTGAAGCCAGGACCAAACCTAAAATGGCAGGGAAATTAAAGTCTAGACATTTTTCAAATCTTTCCTGATAAGGCTGCATATGAGACACCGGCTTGTCTGACAGCATGAACTTTAAGGCGGCATCGCGTACAAAGTGTCTTTCAACATTGCATCCTTCCCATGGAATCAGCAGTCATTCTAAAAAGACTTAAAAATGGCTTAAATATTTTAAGCACCTAGAAAACTTAATAAGGATTTAAGTTGGCTCTAATGCTTACATTGTGCTACCTTAAAGATTTAAGGCAGCTTAAATGCTTATGTGCCTTAAGAAGTTAGAGTAACAATCACTTTGTCTTCACAAAGCCCAAATAATCGGGATTTATTTGGCGAAACACTTCGGGGAGGTCTTCAAATCACCTCTTTTCTGAAGCTACTAGAGACATCTTCATAAAGGGTGACCTGGCAGCACCTGCTTAGAGTTTTGCCTATCTACCTAAATATCCATGACTTTTGCCTGGCACCCAGCACCTCACTACTTAAGGTTTATCCCATCCTAGCATGTACAATGCTGTGGGCCTGAGAAAAGCTCTTACCTCCCTCTTGTTCCTGTGGGAAATTGAGGCACTGTCAGGCAGGTTTTGCCCAGGATGGCATAGGAAGCCAGATGCAATGAAGAAACTTGAACCTAGCTCTCCCGCCGACCAGGTCCCTGAGTGCTGGGTCTTGCTCTAACCATAACAGCTGTACTGTCTTCCCAACACTGGTTTATTTTCTTCTAAAGCACTGCCCTTAACTCAGCTCCATAGGCAAGAATGAAACCGCACTGGTGGGAGCTTGGACTATTACTGTTCTAACTTGGGGCAGTCCCCTCTCTCTGGTACCCATCTTTGTGGCCAAAACCCATTTCCACTTAAACCCCAGTCTCCCTCCCACTTCTTCTTTATCATACAGAAGCCATGAAGGCATCTTTCACCATCTGGGCAGAACATCTTCTGAGAATTTCTCTCCTTCCCTCTGAGAAGCCAGTTCGCCTCAGGAACTTTTCCTACTGCTGGAGTTTGGGACTGCAGTCTGGACATGGACCTGGGCAACCAGCCCTGTTTCAGCAGGGGGCTTGAACTAGATGATCCCCAGAGATCCTGCCCAACCACAACCATCCTGTTATGCTGTGATGTGTCCCACATGCCTCAACATCTGGTCCTCTGAGTATTCTGAAATAATTATAGAGGAAGTTCATTTCTAGGGCCTAGTTTTACTAGTTGACAGTGAAGTTCCACAATATCTGTTGGATAATGATTGCAGTCAGCCTGGAGAGAAGAACAAACATCACGAGACGGGAATGTGGTGGGTTCAGGAGGCACAACTCTGGGAGTAATCACTGGCAGTCATCCATGTTTGCATGCACTTATTTGGTGTTACAGAGTCACTTCTTCCCCTTCTCTGACACATTCTCTGGCTTGCTCTTCTCAGAATTATCTTTTATATATAAAACAATGAATGCAGCCCCACAGAGCAAGACTGGCTCTAGACACAGATGAAGTGGATGGATATCCGCAGGGGAGGGCTGTCTTGAAGCAGGGTGGAGGAAAGGGACTAGGTCTGGGTCAAGGTCTGGGACCCTGCTCTTCATTTTGGCTGTGTCAGAGCCCTGGAAACCACAGGGACTGCAACTGATGCTGCTGGAGGAGGGGTTGGGATGTAGTGATGAGCAGGGGCACAACCTCCCACGGCAGCAGGAGCTTCTCTGCTCAGCACTTGTGCCCTACAGGCACATGTAACAATCTCAGCTCTCCATCTAGATTCCTTATTGGTTTTTTCCCCTTGCCGCTGCATTCAGCCTTAGCCTGGCCTCTGTCCCTGATCCTTGGAGTAACAACACTCAGCTTTGCATGTAGTGCTGCATAGCTTAACCTGGTACTGCCTCAGACTGAAATTACAGGGCCAAATTCAGCCCCGGTGCTTGAGTTCTTTGCTCCTCGCGTCGTTTCTCTGCAGCATTTCTGCCCGAGGCCAGCGGAGCTGTACCACTCCAGCCAGGGGCACATTCAGTGCACTGAAGTCCATTCATTAGAAGTTTGTTCTTCATCCTTGCCTGTTCAAAGGCAGGGGGGACGGGGAAACGCTTGGGTCTGCACAACCGATTTGCTGTTGCCTGGCTGGCTGCTGAAACAGCACAGTGCAGAAAGCTTCCCATGGGATTAGCCATGCATTCAGCGTGCTGGGAGTTCTCACATTTTTAGGATGGGGAAAGCATCCTTACAGGCAGCAGGACATTCACAGAGCCCAGCCAGAGTGCCCCAGCAAGGACATGACTTGCTCTCTGTGGATAGTACAAGCAGTGATTTGTCAATATTGCTTGGGCCAGATTTTGTTTGTGCTGAATTTGTTTTGCAAATGTTGCTTTGAATATGCTACCAATAAATGGCCCTTTTCTGTCTTTTCTCCAGCGCCTGGGACACATCCCGTTCCCCAAGAAAGCCACGAATGGCGAATTACGTGGAAAGTGTTGGCACCATGAATAGCCACTGCACAAATTCCTTGTGTCAGGTCTTCTGTAACTTATGTCCCCTTCGTGCCAAATGGCACCAGGAGCTGCTTTTCCTCTGAGCAGAGGTTTCGAACATAAGACAACCACTTGGGTATGTAAATAGGGTGTTTACAAACTTTCCAGATTTAATTTTAGTTAATGTTTAATAATAGCCAGTTACTATAATAAGATGTCTTCATCTTTACTGTGAGTACTTCACTTTAAAGTTACCTACCACTCTGATATGACTTTTTCTGTCTTTTAACATAAGCAGCTTTGGAGGAGCAAAAAAGTGGTGAGCGCAGATGTTTATCATAATGGCCTTATTTTCTGTGTTTTAACATACAGGATAGACATCCACTGTGTGGGCTGGGAAACAGGTGATACACATTCAAGTAAATATATACACACTGAAGAGGAATGTGGAAACTCTTCTAGGGTTTATTTAACACAGTACAGAGCTATGAGGATACTACCCATCCAGAAAAACTAGAGAAACTAGCTCCAATCCTTTAGAAAAGAGCAGATGAATGGGGCTTTGAGTGTTTTAAAAAATAATGGTGAGAAGCGAGGGCTCTAAATAACTTATGTCCTTCAAATGTTGCTGCTAAGCTGCATGAGTTGGGAACCAGTTTCGTTTTGAATAGTGCCTTTCATGCAAATCACATCTCTGTATGCTTCAAGGCTCTAATTAGAGTGTTATGACCAAAAGAAAAAGAGAAATCGGAGATATGAGCAACTGTGGGCTTAGATAAGCTTTGAGTAAGATGGGAGAGGCAGTGAAGCGGAGAGCTAATGTCATCTCCCAGTAGGGGTCAAGAATTTAAGCTCAGGGTATGCAGGATGGGTGGGCCCAAAAGGAATGCCAAATGATTTGAAACAGCAGAAGGAGCTAATGTACAGGATGAGCTGCCATGGGGGGGAACACAAGCAGCTGGTAGAACAAGATTTTTTGCCATCTTCTGTTCAAATAAGTTGCAAAAGGCCGGTAAAAATGCTCAGAGGTGAATGCAGAGGGGACAGATTTGTGCAGACTTAACGCGGTTGTTAGATGGGCTGTCTTCCGGAGCATGCTGCTGTGTGATTAGTTCTTGAATTAATTACAAAAATAACAAGTGGCCCGTCCTCTCTGTGGTCAGTGCTCTGAACCTCATTAGCACTAGTGCACAGCCCATTAGCGGAGGACTTGCAACATCAAACCTCCAAAGGCTTTCTGGGGAGCAGGAAGAGACCTGGAAGCCTTTAGGAAGCCCTGCAAGGATCAGACAGCATGGCATACAGGAAGGAATTCGTGGACTCTTTAGGCCAATGGACAATTCCAACAAATTTCAGCAAGCTTGCTTTTTTAAATCACACTGAAGAGCACTGGCATTGCTTTGAACTGCCTGGTACTCATAGTCTCGGGATGTGCTGTTTCCCAAGGGCCAACAAGAGGGAACTTGTAAACTGCTGATAGCCAGGCAAAAAAAGCATGCAGTAATGTTTGGCTTTGCAGCTTATTTTCTTACAAAGGTGGTTTGGGGTTATATTTTCCCCCTGAATTTTCACACATAACTAGATTAGTGTAATGAGTCATGTCTGTGTATTTACAAAGAAGCAGATCCCAAAGGAGTTTACGGATTTGTCATCCCAGTGCTGAATCTCTGAGAACGATCCTTCCAGATCATAATGAGATACTGTATCCACTCACGGAGACAAAGCTTGTTCAGATTTTCCAAAGGAGTGAATAAGAGTCATGTGTATGTAACCCTTCCGCAGGACTCGATGGGCAGTAGCCAGGGCTGTGTTCAAGTGTGAGGGTGTCACTACAAATACCCCAGCTGGAGCTCAGAACCAGCAACCTGGGAAACACCAGGCTGTGCTGTCTGAGCAGCAGTCACTCTTAAAATGTTCCCAAGCGGGAGTCAGGTGGGTAACAAACAATGCACTTATTAAAGGGGAAAAAAGGAAATTTGAGTGAGGTAGGTGAACAGTATTGTAAAAACAGATGTCTAAACTGTCACAGTTTCACTTTCTATTACTTTGGGATATAGCTGCTTGGCAGCTTTCCCACTTGTGCGTAACCTTTCCTGGTGATTTCAGAGTTAGTCTTGCAGGGTAGCAAGGACTTACTCATCTGGGAGTCTGTGCTCTGGCCTGTGTCTGTGGCTGCTAGCTGCTCTGTCAAAGGTGCTGCAGTGTCCTCCCACTGCAGCTCAGATGCTGGAAGTGGTGGGGTTGGGTTGGGTTGAGGAACCCAACTCTGCCACTCTGGCCACTGGGCTTCTCATTTCTCCTGAGGGAAACAGGGCTCCACTGGGTTTGGGTCTGTGGGCCTGTGGGAATTTCTGGGGTTCCAGGGGGATACATGGAGGGAATGCTTTCGTTGGGGTCTCATCCGTCAGGTTTGCATGTATTTTCACTGTCTTAAGAGAAGCTTTGTAAAATGGGAATTTATTTGGCTTCCTGTAGCATGTGCACTGCATCTCCACCTGACTGCAGAGGTTTGCTAAGGACATAGGTCCCAGCCTGCTTATTAACTCAGCTGGTGTATTTGCTGCCAGAAATACTTGGTGCTAAAAGAAAGTGAAAGGATCCTAGAATCAGGTACATTTGGAGTACATAATTCATTGGATTTTTTTTCCTGCTAATCTCAGGCAATTACTGGTTGTATCACACCTTGAAGTAGAGTGGCTTTTAGAGCATTTTTTTCTCTTGACATACCTGCTGGGTCTATTAGTCATGTAAATGCAAGCTGTTCCTGGAATTCAGATGCATTATCTCTTTTAACACTGCCTTATGAAAACCATTCCCATGCATGAAGCATTTTCTGTTAGTGTTGTGAGAGAAAAATGAAGTCACACACCTATGGACATCGCCCTCTGTGCAAGCAGAATGAAAAAGCCCTCCTGTTTAGGTATGGCAGTCTAGGTGCATGCTTTTTGAAAAGCAGTGTTTCTTTTTTGGGTGTTTATACCCACCATCTTTCATTTTCATCTGATGTCACTTTTCTCTTGTGTTAAGTAAAAGGAAGTGTGTTCAGCTGAAATTCTCTGTGTTACTTCAGCTGACATATTCTATATTATCTCAAGTCATTCTGTCAGTTTCCTTCATATCTACCATCACTCTCACCTGAGCCTTTTCATCTTTCAGTCTCTTCCGCTCCTCAATTTTTTTTATTGCTCTTTCTAGGCTGCTTCAGACTACTTTGACCTCATCTCTGAAGTGCCTCACAGGTTTTTCTAGTTTCAATTAACCTGGACAAATTGATGTCTTCAGCATATTTCCTTTTCTCTTTCCCTCCTCCTGCTTTGCCCATAAGGACACCTGTAGCCATGTGCTGCCTTTGCCGTATTCCAAGTGAACTCCTGCTTTACACTCTCATTGGCAATTTTTATCCATGACTGAATTTTACCCACACGCCCATCCAGTTACCTGAGGAGCATTTTTAAAATGCTACTAAGAATGTAAGTCTGGTTTTGAATCAGTTGTTCTCTTTGCTGCAGAGGAGCTAACAGATGATGGGAGAGGCACAGCCCACCCTTGCCAAAGCCTTGCTGGCCTGCTGTATTCACCAGGTTGTTTTAAAGCAACGTCCCACTTATGAGTTCAGTCAGTGCTTCCTGTTCCTGATTTAAGGCTTCTGGTCAGCAGCTTTTACTTTCCAGACTGGTGCAATCATTGTGCTTTGGAGGGTCTTAGCAGTCCAGAAAAAAATATCCCAAATTCCTTTAGGATTTAGTGGGGATGTTTTTGCTGGCAATTCAGTATTGGTTCCAATCCTTGGTTCTCTGATACATGGTGCAGGAAGGAGGAAAGAAGAGGCCTGATCCTTCAAAGTGTTCAGGCTTTCAGGCTAGAAAATTTTATCTGAGGTCCTGCCTTACAGGTCATCCCCAAGGAGCTTGGGGTTGTGATGGAGACTGCTTCTGGAGGGAGAGGTGGTTGCCCAGAGGGCTCCTGGTGATCAGAGTGCTTGGCTCCACCTGCGACTGGTGAGGACATGGGCCAACACAGAGGTGAGAAGAGGACTGACAGGTGTCACCAGGCTTTGCTGGGAAGCTGGGCCACATTTGCTTCACCCAATGCATCCCATCCACCATGGTCAATGACAAACTCTTACCAATTCCTCTTGGACTGCTTTTTTCAGCCTACCAGTTCTATCCATTTCTCCTGATGAATTGACACATATGAAACTGAGTAGGGGATATACCAGCAACAGTGGAAAGCCCATAGCTGGAAAAACCCTGCATCATGGTTTCTCAGTGGATGCACACAAAGGGCAGGACTTCACATGGGAGGGGGCTCTTCAGTGTGGTTTGTGGCTGTGTACATGGGAACAAGAGGCACGAGCTGGAGCTTTGATGTGATAGCTGGGATTTACCAAGCAGAGACTCTCACGCAGGGCAGTTGATCCTGTGAAACACTTTAGGACAGGACACATTCCCACAGAACACAGTGGAAGCCATCCAAGGACATTCCTACTCTATCATTTCTGTTAATACAACAGTCAGACATAGAGCATTGAAACAATCCCTTCACGGTGAGATTGCCAAGGTGCCATGACTTGCACTGGGATGATGATGATGGACAATTTAGCCCTCATTTGTGAGCTGTTCTTAAAACCTGGCCCCATGGACACCTCCTGGTTATATGGTTGTTGCAGTACAGGATTGTTTTTCTCTGTAAGAAAGAAATTAACTTCCCTCTGTCTAGTGGACAGCCTCTTTCTACAGAGGACTGAGACAATGCATGCAAACTCCTTGCTGTAGTATCCAAAGGTTTTGGCTTTGCTACATGTCAATAAATAACTGAAATGTCCCATCATTCCAGGAGCATGGGGAGTGAGAACAATGTACGACCAGATAATTAAATGTCTTGTCTTTAAACAAGAAACAAAGTAATTTTCAATAGAGGCTGCTAAACCAAGCACCCTTGCTCTTCTGACACTCTTTTGGGGCTGTGCTTGGTATTCTGTGACGAGTGATTGTGTAGGGATTTTGCTGGATGTAAACACTGAAAAAAGTTGTTTGTTCTACTGTTCTGGCTTACTCATCCCAGATAGGACTTCTCCAGTCCTGTTGAGAACCTTACAGACCATGAGTAACCCCGTCCAGCCCTGCCCTGGGTCAGCATGAAAAAGAAAAAACACAAGCAGCTCCTTGTAGGCAGAGGTATTTATGTCTTTGTGTCCCATGAAGGAGGGAAGGAGAGGAACCATTCTCTACCACCTCTAGGGAAAAAAGTGCTGTAGGCCACAGAGAAACACCCCCTCGCCTGGCTTCACCCTACAGATCCTCCACATGACCACTCTGAGTTGCTCAAGAACAGCCTTCAGGAACAAATGCAGGAATTTGAGAACGAACTGCACACAAAAATCACATTTCTTCCTCAGCCAGCCTTTTATATTATGACCTACACGGTACCAGGTATTTTATTTCATTTTATTTTATTTTATTTTATTTTATTTTATTTTTGCAGCAAAATTGGCCAAACCACAACTTAAGTAATTAATCTCAGGAAGATAAACAGGATACGGAAAGAAGAGAAAACAGCCGACTGTAAAGGACAGTTGTGTCTTACTAATCTACTATAATTCTTTGCACATCTCAACAAATAAAAGCAGATGTATCATTTTGGCTTGGATAGTTGTAAATGAACAGTACAAAACACAAACTCCATGGAAGGGTTAAAGAGTGAGATAACAAAAATTGCTAATTATGCTTTACTTCCAGATGAGTGAAGGCTGTAGGGAATTATGCAGGGACTTAACAACTCATAGTCACCAGGGCAGCACAATGCTATATGAAGTCCCCAGATGCCAAAGGCAGCCTGATGCGTGCTGAGAGGAATGCCAGGAATACTCAGGCATATCTCACGTAGGGTTTGACGTGCATCAAACCCCATCTGAAAACAAAAGCAAAGGAACTCTCCTATTTCTCTTTCATGCTGCCTCAAAGCTTCCCATCAGCCACACAGCTGCCTCCTAGAAACTGCTCCTGAAAATGTCTTTTGATTAATACAATTTTTTTCAAAGGTGGCAGAGAACAGCCTGCTCACACTCGCCTCTTTGTGGTCCTGTGTCTGACTCTGCTTGTTTTATACTGTGAGCTGGTGGGTTTGCTCTATACAACTGCAAAACCTGGCTGCATCCAGTCCTGCTCCACTGGCCATGACTCCTGGCCAGCACGGTGATTATGAATAAAGTTGCATGAAATTGAAGCACAACAACTTGAAAAGGACTGAGGAATTTCTAAAAATATGTTACAGAATTACCTGATCACCTCACATCACCGTGCCATAAGAAATCACAGGGATAGATGGCTCTTAATAAGGATGAGGGGTTTAGAAATGAAAATCTGATATCCTTTCTTTCTGACAAAGGAAGGTATTATCTCATTTTCCCAATGTCACAAACCAGTTGTGAAGAGGAAGATAAGGGAGCATCACCTGAATTCTCTCTTTAAATGTTTCTTGCATTTGCCTTTGAAATATTTGTCTCCAATTACACTCAGCAATTGGGCAGGAGAGTAGATGGATCCTGGCTCCATGTGAGATGACAATTCCCCTTATTCCCAGCAAAACCCATTTGGCTGCATTCGCCACTTACACCAGATACTTTATGATTCCCCTAAATTCCAAATGAGCTGTTTTCCAGCTATTTGGGGCTGTTACACAACGGTGCTTTCAGTGAAATCCCAGGTTCCGAGCACAGCCACACCTGGAGCTGCCCAGCAGCTGTGGCTGAGAGTTTGCTTCTAAGCTCCCATCTTCTTTCCAGCCCCTCTGCAGCCTTATAAGCAGAGGGGGAAAAAATCTGCGCTGGGATGCCGGGCTGTCCATCAGGCTGCCAGGCACAATCCGGTGCACATCGCGGTCCCAGATCGGAGATCGCATGTGATCACCGGCAGCCTCAGCATCTCCCGCCAGCTGCCTCCATGGGCAGAAGTGAGAATGTTAATAAACAGCCAAATGAAAGGAAGTTGTTGGGTTGTAATTAACATATGCCATTAGTATCTGTCGCTTTGGCCAGCCGCAGCAGACAGGCTGAACCCATACATACAAATGAGTTTCTGCCTGAACTGCGGGGAGAGGAGGGAAAGATGATTTCATTGTGAGCGTCTGGTGCTGTCAGCAGCTTTAAATCACACGGGTACTTACCAACAAAAACAGTAACGACCATTGTGTCCCGGAACAATAATACGGCTTTTAAAACCTTGTTTTATTCAATAAACAGTTCTAAATGTTTGCTCGCCCTCTTCTTTTCACCAGACTTGCTTCATTTAGAAGATATTCCAAGGGGGGAAAATGAAGGTCTGGCCCACCAAAGGCATTTTCGACGTGGTTGATCTGCACCTTCGGCCCTTTCACAACGCTCCCTGGCGCTGCTGCCAGCGGGACAGGTGATGGCGGCAGTCCCGTGGGAATCACACCAACCCACTCCTGATGAACGTCACCAAGGGTTTCTGGAAGGTCGATAACGAGCCCAGAGCCTCCCACGCTGGCTGGGATCGTTTCGCTGGAGCGGTGGTTGTGCTGTTCTGTGTTCATTACCAATAATTACCTTTGTTGGGCTGTGCACTACCTACCTCACCAATTCCTCTCTCTTAGGGGGCTCAAAGATTAAAATGCACAGAAAGTCCCCTGTCCATTGGCACTGCCAGAGACCTCCCTGTTAATTGCTATCGCTCTCTTCTTGCTCCAAAGAGATGTGTCAGGAACTGAAGGCTTAGAAGGTTTTATCCTCTCTAAAAATAAAGCCTCTGTGAATTCAATAAAGAATGATAATTTTTAGCCCCCAGATACATTGCTGAAAGTTGATTGTAAATTCCCTCCCCCCCTTTTTTTTTTGCAACCATCTTAGTCCTTCTCCTTCATGTTTTCAAATGTTTATTTACATAAGCAATTAGTTCAAGGACCACCACTACCAAAACCAGTAGATCTAGGACTGCAAATGTGATTCTGCTGAATTGCTAAACTGCTGCGAAAAACAACAAAGTCAGAAGCATCTGGGCTGTGGTCCAAGACATGGGATTTATATGATCACACTCTGCATCTTGGTTCAGTCTGACAGAATATTTTCCTACTTTCTGTGCTAAAAGAGCTTTAAAGGTCTCTGCAGGAGTTTCTCTTTGGAGGCATTTGAGATGACAGATGATAATTAGATATTTCTATAGCTCAGGAATTTTTTTTTTTGCATTTCCCAGTTTGCAGACAGAGCTGTGGTCAGCAACCCTCTCTGACTCAGCCTCTCATCTTCCTGCTTTTAAAACCCCACAGTTCTCCTATTTATTGACATATTTTAAGAAAAAGTTTTACTGCCTCTGAAAAAATCCTGTTCTGTTGTCCTTGCTTCCAGCTTTCTGCAGCAAAGCTACTGCTGTCTCCAGTGGAATTTATGTCCAAGTAGGCACTGCAAAGAACATATAGAATTCAAGCCTGGTCTACAGGTCTAGCAGGATGGAGATGATGCTCCCTGAAATGGCCTGGGAAAAGCTGTGGGTCCATCCCCTTCAGCTAACACTGCTCCAGGGGAAAAGACAAAGTCCAGATAGATGAGAGAGCTGGCAAAGGAATTGTTCCATTTGGTGGTTTTCCTGGTCATCATTATGAAATCCTTAGATGTAGTTGTGGCAATACATCCTCCCCTGCATACAGGGATGGACCAACCAGCTTGGATGTGCCCAGCATCACAGTAGAGTTCCAAAGTGGGTTTTTTTCCAGCATTTACACCTTCCATCTTATCCCTGCACCTAATTCCCCCGTTTTCCTTCTGCTTTACATCACATGGGTAAGAGGCCAGAGCAGCCACTCTGTGTCACTGGGACAATGCCATGGTTGTCCTCGCCACCCTTTACCATACCTTCATCAGTCAGTGCTGGAAACCAGAACCAGGCTGACTCAGGCTTCTTCAAGGACCCACCACCAGCTCTGGCCCTACCTGGGGCTACAGAGAAGTGTGGGGGTGGCACCACACCTCAGAGGGCTGTAGCCTGTACGGCCCATCTTGCTTTGGTGACCCTGCACCACTGCATGGCACTGGAATGGTGTCTTCTGATGGGGTCCTCAATATGCTGTCAGATGTTTTGGTGGTGAAATATCTCTGTAGCACTGCGTCATGAAGCCTCTGTGCCTTGCCAAAAAACTTTAACAGCATTTTATTCTACCTCCAAAAGTGGTTCGGAAAAAAAGTACTGGATTGGGCCCCTGCAGCTAAAGCCCAATTCTAAAGTCTTCAGCCAGACTGAGAAGAGAATTCAAAAGCATTTTGTAACATCAAGGAAAACGAGATAGTCTTGGACTGTGGCTGTTTTCCCCTCCATGAAGTCCCACCACTTGTAAAAGGACTCCCAGGGAGAAAAAAAGGCATAAGCAGGAGATGCATGAGGTGAAAGCAGGGACAAGCCACTTGGGTCCCAAGATTTTACGGATATTGTCAGAGTATGCAGAAATTCGATGAGAAAGGCCGAGGCCCATTTGGAATTAAATCTGGCTAAGGTTGTCAAGTATAACAAGAAGGGCTTCTTTAAACACATCAACAACAAAAAGGATACTAGGGAAAATGTAGGCCCACTACTGAATGGAAAAGGAACCATTGCAACATAGTTTGTAGAGAAAGCTGAGATACTGCATGCCTTCTTGCTTCAATCTTCACTGCCAAGGCCAGCCTTTAGGAATCTCTGACCCACGAGACCAGGAAGAAGGTCTGGACAAAGGAAGATTTCCCTTTGGTTGAGAAGGATTGGGTTAGACACCATTTAGTTGAACTCAATATCCACAAGTCCATGGGTCCTGATAGGATGCATCCATGAATTCTGAGGGAGCTGGCAGATGTCATTGCTAGGCCACTCTCAGTCACCTTTGGAAGGTCATGGCAAACAAGAGAGGTGCCTGGGCACTGGAATAAAGCAAAAGTCACTCCAGTATTCAAAAAGGGCAAGAAGGTAAACCCAGGGAACTACTGGCCAGTCAGACTCACGTCAGTTCCTGGAAAGGTGATGTAACAGCTCATCCTGGAATCCAGATAAATGGATGGATGGATGGATGGATGGATGGGTGAATGGATGGGTGAATGGATAGATGGATGTATGGATGGATGGACAACTAAGGATATTCTATGAAGCTGTCCATGAGCCAGCAGTGTGCCCTTGTAGCCAGGAAGGTGAATGGTGTCCTGGGGTGCATTAGGAAGAGCATTGCCAGCAGGTCGAAGGAGGTGATCCTGCCCCTCTACTCAGCCCTGCTGAGGCCACATCTGGAGTGCTGTGTCCAGTTCTGGCTCCTCAGCACAAGAGACATAGGGAGCTCCTGGAGCAGGTCCAGCGTAGGGTGAGAGATGATGAAGGGACTGGAGTCTTGTGAGGAAAGGCTGAGGGAGCTGGGCCTGTTCAGCCTCAAGAAGAAATAACTGAGAGGGGACCTTATCGGTGTCTCTAAGTGTCTGAAGGGTGGGTGCCAAGAGGATGGAACCAGGCTCTTCTCAGTGGTGCTATGCAATAGGATGAGAGGCAATGGGCAATAACTAGAACACAGGAATTTCCACCTGAAAATGAGGAAGAAATGCTTTACTGTGAGGGTGTACGAGCACTGGAGCAGATTGCCCAGAGAGGTGGTGGAATCTCCTTTTCTCGAAATACTCAAAGGCCACCTGGACACAATCCTGATTAATGTGCTCAGGGAGTTTGGATCAGATGACCTCCAGCAGTCCCTTCCATCCTTACCCATTCAGTGGTTCTGGGAAAATTCATCTATTTTAAACCAATTTCTCAGATCAAGAGTTATATCTGAGGGAGCTTTAGGGTTTCATTGGTTCTACCCATTAAAAAAAATATTTTCTGGATGTTGTGAATTTTCTTCAATCTTTTGATGTTGTAATTTTGACTTGGGAAGCTGTTTCACCCAGCAGCAGTTGTTCAGATACATGGAGTTCAAAGGCACGATAAGAAAAGGTTGCAAGTGAAAAGTTCCATTAGGAAGTAGATTTAATCTTAAAATATGTATATTCATCATTGCCTAATGTATTTAGTGCAGTGCCCAGGGCAATCTATTATGTAGGTGGGGATACAACTACAGCCTCATGCATTTTGCTTTCCACTGCGTGAAACTTCCATCAGTCTGAGCCAGGCCTGCCTCTATCCTGCTGCCCCCTCCATCCCCTGGCTCCCATCTCCTCCATGGGCCAGCACCAACATGTGCCTGGGCCCATGGTGAGCACCTTCAGCCCTTCCACCACCGAGGAACACCCCTACAAGTGATGGGTAGTGGCTTTCTGCCGGTCTGGCTCAGTGGCTCAGTGGCTCGTGCCACTCCTGCACTGCCGATGGAACAGGGACCAAGGAGCCATGGAGCCACACCCTAGGCTTCACATGGAACTCCTGTGTGACGCCCTTGGCTCCTGTAGGCTTCTCTCATGCTCCAAGTTAAGCAATCTTGAATGTGAGATTTGTAGAATTAGTCCCTACATTTCTGCCCCATGGTTTCCACATATTCCGTTTTTTCAGGTTTTTGGGGAGCAGTTTGACCATGTTGAATGCAGCACCAGGGAGCAAGCAGCTCTGTTAGCTTCAGAAAGGGTTCAGTGTTTACTTTTCCTTTATTTTGCATATTTTAGAGTATCTCAATGTGTTTCTCCATCCAAATTTTTGGCATAGCTGAACATATACATTTATAATTCCAAAGGTAATGAGTGATAAGCTCTAACAGAGTGGAAACTAAAACAATCACGCTTTTCCCTTAATACCAACCATCTGCTAGAACCAGATGACAAGAAGGCATGCATCAGTTTCCTTGAACTAATGCACCTTTACAAGAAAATGCACAGAGAGGCCCATTTGCTAATCTGGAGATAAAAGCATCATCTCCTGTGTTTGGCACCTTTGTAACACTGAAAATCCCAGCCTCTCTGCTCTGGGGCACTGCCCCCTGGAGCCTTGCTGGACACCCTTTCATGGGCAGACCCCCACACTGGAAAAGTCAAGGTGACAGCACCTTCCCCACAAGGTGCCACCTCTTCTGCCCCATCAAGAGCTGCTGATATGGTAGGCAGAGCTCAGAACAAGGCCAGACCTTTTGTCACAAGGAACTAATTTTGTTGTTGTTGTTTTAATGTTTTTTACATAGAAAAATGGGACTTCAGAAAGAGGGATAAAAAGATGCCCCTTATGTTTTTTAATTTAATTAGGGGAAACTAGAAGGCTACGGAGTCTGGAAGCAAAGCAAGAAAAAATACAGCATTTTTAGTATTAACATCTTTTCTTTATTAAGCTCTTTTTTGCTGTGAAGAAAAGTTGAGGGTCTTTGTGATTTGTTTGCATTTCTGTAAGATAATCCTGTATCCAGTTTCCAGTCTCTAAGACTCACAAATTAAGTGCAACTGTTGCTTGATGGATCCCATCAGGCATCATTGTCTGGAATCACAGGATTGCATGAAAATATTACATTTGATTTTTTAAAGAAAAATTTAAATTAAAAAAAATTACTTAAAAATATTTAATTTTCCCTCTAAAGCTGTGACTCCCATATATACAGAGTGAAAACTAACTTCTCAATGGGTTCAGGGTTTTTTTCCTTGAGAAAATGGGTACTTTTGAAAGTTCATTTCCTAATTGCAAAGGGACATGACTCATGCTTTCTTGCATGCTTGGGTGTGACAGTACTGCTTGGTAGCACAGAGACACAAGTGTGGCAGTTTGAAAGCCCCAGTTCATGTCAGGGAGAATCAGTTTTAACACGTTTTTTATCTCTATGATGTGGTTAGCTACTGTGTGATGTATCTGGACATGTGAGTGTGTATTTTTAAAGGTGGCACAAACTCATCCCAATGACCATTAATCAATTTCTGCCCATACAATGGCCCTACAGCTCAAGTAGATCCCATATTTCTGCCATGAAAAGTATGTTATGAATAATTTCTTCCAAAGGCAAAGGTGAAACCTGTATTCAGTCTGAACTTTATTTAGTTGTTTTTGGTGAAAAGCCTTCATTTCTGGCTGCCACATTGAAGAACCTTCAGATGACTTGGCTCCTTCCACAGCTTGCTTGTTGCTTTCAGAAACCTCACCTCCTTTTAGGATGTCTCTGGCCAAGTGATGGAAATTGCTGGTCACCTTTGAAAACGTGGCTCTTCTGCATTGTCCGTGTGTGAGGATGAGCAGGAGGGCAGCAAGCTGAGGCCTGGCCTTTGGTGGCTGAAGAAAGGAGGTTCATGGTAGTTGCAGTGCTTCTGTGCTGCTGGAAGTCCTTCCTCAGTTGAGTCTTCCTGGGAAAGCAAAGGAAATTTAAATTTCTAGTGTAGCAAGACAAGCAGGGAATCAAAAATAAGTCTACTTTTGAAGACCCTTTTTATGCCTCATTAAAAAACTGGAAGAGACCCAAGTGAGGTCTCGCTGCTCAGTCCCTCTAATCTCCTTAACTCTGTCAAGAGTTTGGGTTTTTTCCCCCAGTTTGTGACAGTGATAAGTCCTGACAGCCATGAGACAACATTTCTGAGTCCCTGCTTCACATCCAGCAATAAGGGCTGCAGAGCAGGAGGTGCTCCTTCCTCCAGGTTTGCCTGGTTGGAGACTGACTTTCTGCTCTGTGCAGTTATCCATGTATTTAGACGAATTTGTTATTTTTCCATGTGATCTCCAACGTGGCCTGCATCTCAAGTGGCTGCTGTCTCCAAGGCATCATTTCTCAACAGGAACAGACAAGTTCCTAGCAGCCAAACTGGAGAAGAGCTATAAATGTCATAGGTTGGCCACAATAATATTAAAGAGCCGTGCTCTCCCACAGCGTTTTAAAGTATATATCATCCAAAATTTATTTGAGCTCTCTGGCTGATTTTTTTAATATATAGATCCTGTTTGACAGTTGTTGCTCCCTCACATTTTTGAATGCAAAAGTGCATTTCTACTCAGCGACCAGATGTGTCCTCCCAGTAACAATTACATAGCACAGAGGAAAAAACCTATTGTTTAGCCCAGTAAATCAAACTGTTTAACCAAAGAAGCCAGACTGTTATTTCTTCACTGCACATTCATAATGCTTTGTTTGACTTCTAATCTGTCCGTGCATATATACGTACAGAGACAAATACATACATTTGGTTGCTTTGAGCGCTGTGTGCACTTGCTCCACAAGCAAAGTGGAGCCCCCATGCTGATGAGAGGCTGCAGATCCACCAGAAAAGTGTCCTCTGAGCACGCCAGTCCCAGGGCTGACTCTCGCTAAGCCAGGATCCCCAGGGGTGTGAGCTGCTGCTCTGGCAGCACCTCCCCATCTCCCTGGCAGGAGCAGCACTTCCCCTGCCATGTGCCACAGCTTGGGGGACACACGATACATGCTCTGAGCCACAGCTGCAGAGCAGGGAAAATGCAGGTGTTGCACAGGTAGGAGAGAAATTCAAGGGGTGCCCTGGTCCCCAATGGAGGCAGCTGGAAGGGTGGATGACCAGCTGTCATTGGATTTGGAAGGAAGCTTGGAGCACCCAAAAAACCAATTCACACATTGAAATGTTTATTAGCACCCAGCACTGTTTTCCCACTAAAGGTGGCGACCAGGCAAGAGACGTAAAGCTGCTTTTCTGATGATCATCGCAATGACCTGTTCCTCCTTCCCCAAAGCACGGTGATAACCAATGAAAACATTCCTCTCCCTTATCTGAGGTGACCCTGCTGTCTCCAGCATGCAGTTCCCCCAGGCTCTCTCCCCAGCCCCACACCTTAGCAGCTGGATTGGGTGAGCAGGGAAACATGGGTGCTGCCAATTCACCCAGGCTTCCTCGTGCTGCTGCAACTTCCTCTGTTTCGTGGTGTGCCTGTGGAAGCACCCCCTGCCACTTGTTCCAATATGACAAAACCTATCATCTCCTTTAAATGCATTTCTGTAGGATTACCTCTCTCTGGGATGCTCCTGGATGGGCAGCTCTTCATCTCCTAGGCTTCTAACACCAATTCAGCTCAGCTAAGCCTTTCCCTGTGTCAATAGACAGTTGGAAGATAAAATATGCAGAGGCTGTGTCCTGCCAATAAATCCTGGTTTCTGCTCTGACTATTCACCTAACCCTTCAGCAATTTGTCTTCCAACCGTGCTTTTGCAGAACAGCCTTCATTCTCATCTTGAAGCTGCCTGTTGCAATTTTATAATATTCGGTGGGAATAGGACATATCCAGTTCTTCATCTGGGACTCAGCAGTGCAGAAAGCTTTTTCTCTCTGTTTTCTGGCTCCCTTTAATGCTACCTGACAGTAGGCAAGTAGCACTTGATGTGCCATTCCTTGTCTGTGCCTGGCTATTGAAATTCTCATTTTCACTCACTGTAACCTTTTTTTATGGAATAAGCTGCACAGGTGAACTCACATCAGGCTCAGAAAACCTGCACTGGAAATAATGAAGGGTTTGGGTACACAGTTTTTTGGCTAAAATTTTACCAAAAGCTAGCTCAGGCCATTTCACTACCAAAACTGCAGGCCTGAAGTCATTGCAGTTTCCGCACTGCAGGCAGCTGCATTAAGTCATATAAAAAATCTGATTAACTCTTCCAAGAGGCAGCCACCAAAGCTTCCTTCTGCGTCAGCTTGGCTGTCCTCTGCCCTGGAGATAGGCAGTCCCAGAGACCGAAAAAGTGTGTTAGGTTACTGCCAGAAAGGAGAGAGCACTGAGTCAAGAGATTCGGGCTTGTTTCCCAGATTGGAAACAGTTGTCCTTTATGGCCTTGTGCAAAAACACTTTTTCTCTGCTTCCTCTGGGTCCTTATCAGGAAAGCTGGAACAGCATTTCCTTACTCCCAACCTGTTCTGGCCACCAGAGAGTAAAGTTTTACAGTGAAGGAGCTGAGTCCTGCTTCAAATGGATACAGCACAATCAGGTCCTGCCCTGGGAGGAGTGGGGGATGAAAGGATCATTTTCTGAATGCAGAGAGGCATAACCCAGCTGGATGTTTCTTTAAACTCCCTGATACACCATCAGAGGTTAGAAACAGCTACGGTTTCCTCAAGATCAACAGGGATCATATTCCCTACTGAAAAGCCTCCCTGGGGTCACCAGAAGTTTACAGCCCTCCAACCTTAAGATGCTTTGCCTTCTCTGGTGAGGCCATGGTTTTATGGGAATAGAGTGTGGAAGGAGGATGGCTTTCACCTGGCAAGGCAGGGAACCGACTGGCAGCAAGGCTTACACAATTTTGCACAATTTTGTACACAATTGTGCACAATCTGTTTTTCCTGTCAGTACTGCAGCTTTCAAACCCTTGAGGAGAACCTCTTTGTTTCCCAAATGTTTTTGCTTTCTGCAATGCCTTTCAAGATATTATAATTGTAAATGCCACCAGGTGATTTTCTTGCACGCAGCCTTCCAAGGTTTCAGCCCCTGAATGAGTTTGGTTTCATGCTGGGAAATGTGCAGCTCTTACACCAGGTTGCACATCGAGCAGAAACATTGCATTGGGATGAGGTTTTCTTTTTACCTAGGCATTAATTTTAAGGGATCCTTCCTTAGACTGGGCTTTGACTGGAGATTTTTGGAGGAAGTGACTGACCTGCATACTGCCAACCTGTGCTGGTGTTTCACTCCACAAATCATCCATCTCTATGTGTCTGATGTCTCCACCACCAGTGAGCTGCAAAGTGCAAACTTCTGCTAGGACCCAGCAGAGCAGCAACACAAACTGCCCGGAAAAGCAGCACTTTAATTTCAAGGAGCCCCTTGGATGACAGCGTTTTGTGTGTCCCCAGTGAGAGACAAAACCATTCATGCTGATGTGCCAGTCAGGGCTGCAGCCAAGTGGACTCGAGAACAGGAACAGCTGGATTTCAGTGGACTATTAAAGTGTTGCAGCCGAAAGCCATCATTGTGGACCTGCTCACATACCACAGACCTCTGGAGAGGATCATCTGCATAATTACAAGGATCACAGATCTTGCACTTCCCCTGTCAATGAAAATTTTCCTTTTGGGTACAGTACGTTCCTGCAGATTCCAACGATAAACTGCTCTAATGGTCTTTGCAGTCATCTGATTTAGCTACAGAAAAAAATGTCTTAGAGCTGAGCTGGAAATACAGCTCCCTGCCGCATGAATCTGCATGGGAACAGGGTGTGTGCAGCACTTTCCATCCGCGGATAAGCTAATCCTTTCTGCAGATAAAAACTGCCTGCAAAACGTAGCCCGAAAAAAGTAGTTACTGAAGTTGTTGTTTATTTATTTTTTTTAAAGGATGGATAACATTTCAGAGTGATAAAATAATTCCCTTGAAATACTTTCATTCAAATAATTTGCTTCCTTTTGAAAAACTTAATTTTTTCCTTTGCTGAACTCTTTTTTTTTTCTTTTTTTTTTTTTTCTCTCTCGATCTCCTAAGTGGTGTGAGCAAGGGAAGAGACGGCCGTGGTCCCGGTGGGGGGGATGTGCAGCTACAGGACCGTGTTTTGCGATAGGGGAGCACGTGCCATACCAGCTGGAGCTAGCGTGCGTGCAGGGGGGACGGCTCACACCCCACGGCCCCTCCAGTAAATGCCGCATTGTGCTGGTAAATGTCTCATTGTGCTAATTCGCAGGAGTCCTGAAGACAACGACAATGAAAATTGTTGTGTAATGCTATGGCTCGGGCTGCGTCCCTGGCTTGGATCGTGCTGGGGGGCTACACCTTGCAGGGATGGAGCTGGTGAGAGGTGCAGGAGGGGCACCGTGTGCTGCGGCCAGCTCAGGCTCGGGGATGGTGCTGGGGATTTATTCTACACCGGGGGGTGAGCTTCTTTGATTAAGCACATGTAAGTTTAGGCAAAACACCAAATAGGGCAAGATTTTCTGTAAAGCCACAGAAAAGTTGGCAGCGCTGGAGAAGTGCTGAAAAATGAATTGTTTTTACTAAGTCACATAATTACTTCAAGTAAGGTTGGGAGCCAAAGCAGGGGAAATTCTATAGAGCAAAAAATCAAAGCCACTGAAAAAAAAAAAAATAAAGGTCACATCTCTGGCTTAAGTGCTGCCCTAGACTTCGCAGGACATTCTCTACCCCCCACTGTGCAGTGCAAGCTGTCTTCTGGAAAGCAGATTTGCAAGCAGGAGGATTTACTCTGATGGCTGTGGAAACCAGTGAAGTGCCATGGGATCCAGCAAGGAGTCCTGAAATGGGGGGCTTGTGCCTGCCCGTGGAACCTGAGAGCACAGTGCTCAGAGGCTGTCCTGCTACTGACCCACTAGAGAACAATAAAGGGAAGCACAAAATGTTATCTGTAAAATAGGTCAAAAGGGAGAGAAATGGGTGAACCTTCTGCCTGGGCTGCCTGACACACGCTGCTGCTTGCAGCAAGTGAGGACATCGCATCCGGGTGTCTTTGGCCATCAAACTTCTCCCAGATGGTTTCATGGGCAGTGCCTTTCAGTGGGCATTTTAACTGACCCCTCTGCAGAGGGGCAGGGCAGAGGAAGAGGAAGAGGAGAGTGTTCATCTCCTGAACAGCAGCAAAGAAGGAACAGTGATTAATCACTTTTGCTCTATAAGGATTTTGTAGGTTTACCTGGCGAAATGTTTCTGTGATTGTGAGTTTATATCAAAGCCTGGCATAGATTTATCAGGGGGCAGAAAGACAAAGAGGGGTTTAATGCCTCCTCTGCCCCTCCCTGTTAGACACCAGATTTCAACACCTGTCCCTGCTTCTCTCTCAAGTAAGAGAAATGGACATGTTATATATTCCTTCCCAACCCTTTCAGATGAGCTGAAGCTGCTTATATCTATTTTTGGGTTGTCTGGTAGCTCATTTCCTAGTACTCCCAGAGCACCCAACAAGCAGAGCACTATACAGATCTATAAGATGAAAAGACATGAAAAATAGCTGAGGAAGCTGAATTACAGCACCAGTAACTTAACAGGATTTGGTGGAGCTGTCATCAGATTAATTTTCCACCAATGTAATTCCAGTGATGTAAATGGCAGCTAACTCGTGTAGGAAAAGATGCTAATTGAAGCTGGGTCCATTGCTGGAAGGTGGTGGAAGGAGGGCACCTCCAGAGGCAAGGCAAATTGCCTGTTTCGTGGAGAAAACTTCAATACAGAAGGAGAAGCAAACAAACCGGATCTAAAGTAAATAGAAACACAAACGTATCTGGGCAGGGACTGATCTGAGACCAAATGAGAGAATCAAAGTGTACCACCTGGGGCTTCTGGAGGGCCTGGTGAGAGACACTTATCCTGTATCCCACAGAGAGGATAGCGAAGTAATTCCCGAAAAACAGGGTTTTTTCTTGGAGTAACTGTGTTCTTGCAGCTTGGATGCTCTAAGGATGTAAATGAGGAAAAGCCTATGGGGAGAGATAATACCTGTCAGTAGATCAGCTAAATATCATTGAGGGAAAGCAGCACATAAGCCTCATGTGGGTACCTTCTCCATCAGGCACTCACTGTGTAATATAAATTGGCTTAATATAAATTATATTAGGAGAAATAAGTGTAAGTGCCTGACAGGATGATAGCAGACAATTGGCTCTATGCAAAGGCAACAGCAGCAATTTGGTTGTAGCACTGGAGGTCTGAAGATGCGAGCCAGGCAAGGGTCCAGGGAGAGGTAATATTGTGCTATCTGTATATATATAACTCCACTGTGCAGCCAGAGACAGGGTTTCTGCTCTGTGATCTCCTGGGACAGAACCATGTAAAGGTTTGTTTCTGTTCCAAGACCTTTTAGAATAAATTGCTCTAGAAATGAAAAATGAAATCAATAAAAATACAAATGGGTGGCTACAGTTTATGTGATTCCTATCTCAATTTTTCATCTCTGGTAGCTTCTTAACAAAATTCAGCATCAACTGTTCCAAGCCCACTTAAAATAGGTACTGATCAATTCTCTCAACACTCCAGAAGAACAAGGTAAGTTGCCTCATGTGTTTTAGCAGATGAAAAACACTAAACCAAAAGGTGGTTCAGGGCAAGATTGTGGGGGAGCCCTAAACTACACCTTTGACTTCCTAATATCCCACCTAATGGCCACCTCTCTCTCCCCTCCAACAACACTAACATAGGAGCAAGGGTTCAAGGTCTCTCAGAGCACTTGCAATTTGCACAAATGTTTTCCTATATAAAAGCACAAGTGAAAATTCTCTGTCCATATTTCTGAAACTCGGAGCTCTGCATTGAGAGGAGAGATAATTAAACTAGTCCAGGACATGGGAAATCCCTCCTCTCTGGCTTCTGATGTGACCTGAGTGAGTTTAAGCCTTAGTCTTAACTCCACCTTCGCACCACTAAATCACTATAAAACCAAGAAACATGAATGTTATTAGAAGAAATCCAATGGTTTATACTTCATATACATCCATAATGTATATACAATGAATATACTTTATATATTGTGGTTACCTCAGCAGATAATGAGGAGATCCTTAGCACCAAAACCTAACAAAAAGGGGGAAGCTCTCCTTCTCAGGTTTTGGTTGTTTGGGGTTGTTTTTTTTGTGTGTGTCTCGCCGTCATCTCATTCATTTAGGTTTTTCTCTTCCTTTCTTTTCCCTGTGTTTACCTTCCACCAGAACAGCTTGTTTGCTTGTCTGCCATTAGCTGTAGTGTTTGCACTTCAGTAGCTGCCTTTGGATTTACTACTTGCTGCAGTAATGTGGAGAAAATGCAACTTTGTGGCCTGTAATGACAAAAAAAGAAAAAATTCCAGAAGCCTCTGGATTTAATAAAAAACCCCACAAAAATCCTTCCCAATCCTTCCCAGAACTCAAAGCATTTTCTTCTGATGGAGATTTCTTTTTAAAAAAAACAAAAAAACCCCAGAAAAACTCCCCCCAAAAAACCCCAACCAGCTCCCACGCCTGCCGTAGAGCAGATTAGCAGATTCTCTGTTCACAGAACTAGAAACCAGAAGTCCTACCTGGTCATCCCAGTTACAGCTGTGTAAAAGTGCTGCTGCCAAGCAGGGTCACAGCCCTCTCAGTTACCAGCTCACCTATGCAGGTGACACCTTGAGAAGAAAGGTTTGTTTCAGGGGAAGAGCTGACTGCACCCTCCAGGTGCTTTTGACACAGAACATTTGATGTTCTTTGCCACTGGGACTGAATTATTTCTCTTCTCTCACAAGTCCATCATGAGCCAAGGATGACAACACAGTTGAGGGAGCCCACCTGCATGAGCTGCTGCAGTCTTTAAGCAAAGAGACAGAACTTTGCTCGTCAAATAACTTCTAACCTGCTGCCTGTGTGTGAGACCTGTCTTGTTTGAGCTCTTACAAAGCTAATGGGCCCTTTTCCCTCAGGTAAAGCAAAAAATAGTAAACACACAGCTGAACGACCTTATCTACCCTTGGTGTTGGGCAGTGTCTCTGTTTGGCAGAGGATAGAGAATACCCTCTCTCAGCAAAGGAAAAACATGGAAACTTCATTTGCGATGAGGGAATTGCATGTCTGCTTCTTGAAGCCATTGAACACAGAGCTTTCTGCCCAGCTTTATCCTTGCTGAAGGCAAAAGAAAGCTTCAGGGAAACCCCTGGAAGCCACTTCAGCCTCAGGCAGAAGCTGACAAAGCAGCAGTGACTCTCAGCGTAATGATAATGAGCAGGAGTATAGCAAAGCTTTTGGAAGTGAGGAGTAGAGCAGAGACAGTGACTAGTAAACAAACAAATAGCAAGAACCAACTAAATCCCTGAAAAAAAGAAATTAAATAAAACTTCAAACAAATCCTGCTCACCCTCATGGCTAACTCCCAGTATCCTGTCCAGATGCATGGGTGTAGTGCTCTGGGCAGTGGACTCCTCCTTGGGCTTTGAGAACCCACCTGCTGAAAGCTAAGGGAGTACTAACTATCATCAGAAAAAGGTCTGCTCATGATTAGAAGTCAGTTTAATGGATTCCAAATAGAAGTGGCAAGCAGCATTTCCTTTGCACGAGGAGGGCACTAGGGAAAATTGTTGTTGCTTCATACTTCTCTGTAAGTAGGGCCGAAGGGACCTGGGGGAAACCAACATCCTGGGGCCCTACAAGACAAACACAGAAGCCAAGGGAGACTTCAGCCAGGCAATTTTAGGTGCACACTTAGGCTTAGGACACAAGAATCCAAATAGATCCTCAACAGTGCAAGAAGAAAAGGGACAGAGACACTAGCTTATGCCATTTTTATGTACATTATTCCTTACCTTATTAGGTCTGATTTTATATTGTGTAATTATGTTAAAATATCCCATATTTCCCCTCTTGTAGTGCAAACCCCAGAGCAGAGCAAAGCCAAGACTACTCCAAATCTGCTTTGAAGACCACCAAACCTACTAAGATGTGCCCTTTGAAGAATAACTTGGATAGTCCCCAGAAGCAGGAAGCAAGCGTACAAGGCAGACCATGTCACCAGTGCAGGACCAAAACTTCCCACTTCACTGGAAGTTCAGGGACCTGGGGGAGGAAAGTTGAGACAACATCATACAATGTATTAGCTGAAAAGTGGGAGACCATGATTCACAGGACAGTCTTTGCAGGGCAGACTAACCAAACCTTTGTCATGTTTTGAGCCGTTTTGAGGCAATATGAAGATTTCCTACCTGTGTTTGCACCATTCTCAGTCAGAGTGG
Source organism: Dicrurus megarhynchus (assembly GCA_013399195.1). NCBI lineage: Eukaryota > Metazoa > Chordata > Aves > Passeriformes > Dicruridae > Dicrurus > Dicrurus megarhynchus. The sequence continues at coordinate 1,971,693 of VXAD01008756.1, forward strand.
ATCAAAGAACTTGAATTCATGACTGAGTGGCCAGGGTGGCTTCTGGAGAAATACATGAGCATGTATCCAGTCAAAGCTGGATACAGCTGCAGAGGGGCAGCTGCAGAGCTTCGCATGTCATCCTGTGACACCACCCATGTGCTGGATGGTGTTAATGGAGAGGAATGACAAAGGCTCACTTAATCCCCTCCAGTAAATCTGCTCCTGTAATGCTGCCAAGCCAAGGTCTCAGGCCAAATGTTTGCTGCAGCAGTTCTGCCTTGTGCAGAAAGGCCCTCAGTGGGGTCACAGCCAGATTGGGCTGCTTTCCCATTTCTCTGCAGCATCTCCAGAGAGGTGGGAAAGAGATGCATGCCTTGCTGTGCAGAGGCCATCCCCAGGCTTGATGGAGATGTGAAAACCACCGGCACTGCAGGCAGGCCAGCAATTTCCTTCCAGAGGCCCCTCCAGGCAGCTTTTTGCCTGCCATCAGCAGAAGCATGGCAAAGCTTGCAGACACCCACCACTGTAGCAAGCCAACTCCACACACTAAACACAGTTGACATGGTAACTTAAAAAAACCCCAAACACTTAAACAAACAGTGTTATGAACTCTAATGAGCCTCAGAGCCCCAGTCAGTAGCCTGTTGTCTGTGACAGAAAGAAAGGGTGAGGTATTGCTCCGTAAGGCCCTCAGAAAACATTTTGTGTTATGGGGAGCAAAGAATGAAGAAACACTGGCTATGAGAGAAGTAAATATGGTGTTCACCAAAAGGATTTAGGAGGTGACAGCCCTAATGGAACCACTGACACACTTGAAAATCCATAGATGAGTGATAATATAATATCAAGGCAAACAATTAATTTTGAGCAGCACCTGCTGCACAGAGGACACTCACAGCACTTGGAGCAACATCGGGAGCTGAACGTGCTTAAACAAAAAGAGAAACCCAGTGTGGTCAAAGGTAGGAACAGCTATAAATAACACCGGCAGCAAGAGAGCCATATCAAACAGGATTTTGATCATGCAGAGAGCAACAGCAGTCAGTTGAACAGCTGAAAGACAAAGAGGGCCAAAGACTGATGCTCAGTGACAGGGACTCTCTGGGGAAGCAAGGAGACGAGTTATCTTTGGGGATTTAAACAACCTGCCGTCTGTGCCGCACTGGTTTCCCGCGTGACCTTGAAGAAGTCACCCAGCATGTTTCAGTGCCCTGACACAAAATAGTCTTTCTGAGAGTGTATCTGGGAAGGTTTATAGAACACTTTGTGATATCCAGAGAGAAAGAGGCACTTGCTTGTTGGGACTGGGAGTTGGTTGGCATCTGAGAGCATTTATGACCATCTGTATTTATAACCACCCTCCAGAAAGGAGAGCTGCAGCTTTCAGAGCTCAGTCTGCAGTGGAACAATGCTGGGAACAGTGTGGCTCTTGTTGCTGTCTCACCTTAGAAGCCAAACTAAAATTCAGTTTTGAATGAACACAGCCGTAACCCTCATACCCAAGCCTGCAACCAAGCACCTGCGGCAGTTGCCAACACGCACAGATGAACAAGAAGTTCATCCTCGAGTCCCGTCTTTCTCAATGCTCCCTGTGCCTAAGTGTCTGATCCCTTATCTGAAAAACCTTGGTGGCTCTCTCCGGAGCTGTGCAGCCAAAATCCCTTTGCTCCTTTGTCTCTGATCCTGCATGGCTTATTGGAGGTATGGACTGCCTGTGTGCAGGTAATTTTAAGTACCCACAGAGCTCCTTAGAGACTCAACCACCGTCAGAAGCCACCACCCTGTGTTGTAGGATTGTTGTTGACAATCCCACCTCCACTCCTTGTGACCAAGGGCAAATCCTCCCAGGGAAGAGCTAAATGGGTCTTTGTGATTCCCCGAGACAGCCCAAAAGTGAGGCACAGACCAGTCCCCCAGAAGCCCAAACACATTTGTCTAGAAAGAACCAAAGGTGAGCCAAAGGTTTGAGCCTGACCCTCCTTTCTTTATTGTGCTGCCTCTGCTCAGCTATTGCTCACCATATTAGAGACATGACTGCTCTTGGTGTTACCCCATTTCCTAATTGATCTGGATCCCAGCCACAGATATTCCCACTTTTAGTTAATCCTTTTTGTTTATAGCGGGCAAAAGGCATGATGCGGTTGGAATAAAAAGCGCTGGATTTCCTCCTGTGTGTAATGCTTTCACAGAGGTGGTGGCATTCCCTGCCAGAGGAACCTCGCAGCAGGGCATTACAGTAATCTAATCAGAAGGAGATAAGGGACTGGATGAGCTTTGCAGTGTCTGATATGGATAAACACCAGACCAAAGCTTGTCAGCATTCATGAGAGAAAAAGCTAAAGCATTTAGATAGCAGCAGAGAATGATTTTTCAAATAAGAACCATTAAAATGAGATGTAATTGGCACCTCACATTTTAAAAGCAAACCCAAACTCATTTCATCCATGTCTCTGTACTTGCCCACTTCCTTTGGCAAGAGAAAAGAAGCTTGAGTTCGATTAGCTGACTTGACTGCACACAACTCTGAGCTGAAAGAACACTTCTCAGGGACTAATTTATTCCACAAATATATTATTTTTCTGCTCACAAAATACCCACAAACACATTGCAGTTTCCGTACATATTTTTCTTTGAATTTTTTTGGCACGTTTTCATGAATTGTTTGCGAGTTCACTGTTTGCAGTATTTAATGCCTGGAATCCAAGCGGTTGGTCAGGGGCAGTTGGTCACGTACATCACATGCTATTATTTCTGCTGGTCCCTGGCAGAGACAGTCCTTCGTGGGGTTCAATGCAATGTCCTTTGATGTCAGTGAGAATCTCTCTCTGACTTCAGTGCACTTGGGTGCAGCCCTTTGTTAGAGAACTCAAAGAAGCCACTGGGCTTTCAGTCTCTTTAGCTGGCCTCAGATTTATTTAGGAACTCAGCAGACATTCATTCCACCCCACACAGGCCTTTCTTAGTTCCAGTTCTAAGAAAAACTGAAGTTTTCAAACATCTGTTTGAACCAACATTTTCTTTCCTTGCAACTCGCATGGCTGTTCAAAGCAGTGAAAAATGGGCCTAAAATGGTGCCCTGCTGAACTTCCCACTCCACACTGGTGCAATCAGCAATTATCAGATGAGTGAAGGATGAAGGTCATTGCCTGAATGTGGGGTTCTCCAATTTAATTTCAGTTTTGTAAAATGGAAACCCTGTGTCACCCCACGAAGTCCACAATTTAAAAGTTTAGAACCCTTCTTTCTCCCCAGGAGGCACAGTCTCCCATGGCCCCTACATTTCTACCCATCCATCTCCCCGGGCTTACTGGCATCTGCCTCCAGGCACCTCCAAACCCATGTCCCAACAGTGCTGGCAATGACTTGCCCCAGGAGGACTGCTGGGAGGAGCTGTTGGGAGAAGCTCTGTATCTTGAGGTGCCTGTTTTGATCTCTAGCAGTCATGGTGCTGAGAGGCAGCAGAAGAACCAGAAGGACTGACAAAGAGATTTTTCTTCTCCTACTCCTCCAGGGCAGTGCTGTACTGGCAGCTCATTTAATTTTAAGACTGTCTGCATATAAAAATATAAATTGTCTTCCCTTCAAAATCTCGTTTAAAAATAGCACTATTTGAGGAGTATATAAATAAGTAATCATTTGGAACACAATATTAGAGCTCCCTTCTTTAATTAAATGGTTGCTTGATGCATTTCAAAGCTCTGTTCTGACTCAGTCTTCCTGCATCTCTGTACTGTTCCTGTTATGAACAAACCTCAGCTAACTGCACCATGAATTTTAAAGCAAACTGGATGGCTCAGAGTAATAGGACTATTAATATCCTAATTGCTGAGCTGTGTTTGGGACTAGCCCGTCGTCAGGCAGACACAGGAAGAAACAACATCTCAGACACACTGTTAGGCAGGAATGGCTTCAGTGGCCACCACTTATCTCCTTTTGACACCTGCCTTACAAGAGAACACAGAGAAAATATTCCAGTGAGAGGGCACATATATTTTTTTTCTCTCTATCCACATAGCATTTGCTAGACACAGCCAGGAATGTAATCCTGGCTATTCAGACCAACCCCTCTTGTGGTCCCAAATGCCACTGGAGGGTGAGTAGAAAGGCCATGCATTTCCCTTTGTCGGAGCGCATTCTTTGTGTAATCCCTGGATTGGGTCAGACTTTTTTTTAGTATCCCAGAAATGGGGAATGGAAAACACACATGACATGAGGCCAACAGTTCACCCCATCCCCAAGCAGGATTATTGACTCTGCTTTATTTATTAACTCTGCTTCATCTTCATGGTTTTTGTCTCACCCAGCTTTAATTTTTTGAAGTCACACAGCTTTTGCTCTTCTCCCAGGGTGCTACTAGGAAGTATATTCTCAGAAAAGCTCCTTGATTTCTAGGTCTATAGCTTCCCTTTCTTAATTTCACCCATGCTGTCTACTTAAAGGATAACAAATGCTTTCCATGGCATTTTAGGGGACCATTGGTGACTGTTTAGCTCTTCTGTACATATTCAGCAGTTCTTTTTTTGCTTGCAGATCCTTGTCATGCTGGGAGTCAGATTTCCCCAGCACATCCCTCTTTACTTCTCATGTAAGCTTGTGAGCAGCTGCCAAACAACCAGAAGCAGTACTTTTTTTTCCCTGAATGACATGAGGGAAAGGACAGGAGGTCCTAGCTAGAAGAACACAAGGAAAATCACAGCCTTTGCCTCTGGCTGGCTTGCTTAGACACTTGCTTTTTGGGAGGGAGAAAAGGAAAATAAATTATGTCTGAAGATGATCATTTTTCATCTGACATGAATGGACCCAAAAATTCCCTGGAGTCTTTCCCTCAAAGGGCAACTCACACTGTGTGTGACATGGTTTGGGGTCCACACAATGGTTTTAAAGGCCTATTTGATGTCTAGAGCAGCACTGGGAGGCCACAGTCACATGATGAATCTGGGAAGGAGATGAGGCATCTTCATGGGAGCTCTCTCAGTGCAATGCCTAACTTGTTAGGGTATTGTACAGAGGGCAGCACAACCTCATAAGCCCTTTGCTGCCTCTCACCCTTCATTGATCCAGCTTAACTGAGTAAATGTTTCTTCCTTCTCTCCCACCTGAGACCAATGGCCACCACCCAGACAGGGGCTGCTACAGCTCTGAACCAGGAGCCACCACCTCAACCTCAGAGAGATGGACTGGTGCTCACCCTGCACGTTCGCAGCAGCGTTTGGTCAGAGCTCACGTGGGACCAGCCCTACTCAGAGTGTGTTGCACCTGATACAGTCCCACAAGAGGCTTTGGGGCTCTGCCGCTGGGAGTTTAGGAACTCCTGAAAAGTCTGGTTAGTAAGGTTTGTGTTAAGATTTGTTCAGGTATCCCACAGAGATGAGCTGCTTTTAAATCCTGAGTTTAAATCCCCTTTGCATTTACAGAGGACTGCTTTGAGTCATCAGGCACCTCCTTTTTGCCCTCTAAGATACAACCTCTTCATTAGGAGGACTCTCATGCATTGCACAAGTGTGCCCCTCCTTTTCACATGTTTTCTTTTGAATTCCTTCTGAATATGCAGTGATACTCAACAGAGGAGCTGATGTTCAGAGTGAATATATGTGGACATTTTTAAACACACCTTGTAAATCCATCCTGAGTTTTTCATGACCTCAACCAATTTGCTCAGCTGCTTTTGTTGTTACAAACATGAATCAGCCTGGATGCCAGGTTCAGGTCATGAACAAGCATTGGATGGAAAGCTGCTGTGGGAGGGAGATCAGAGCTGCTTTTGAATTTTCTCCTGCTCTTTTGGGCTTGGGAGGCTAGGAGGGACTGACCAGGCAGGAGTGATGTATCAAAAGCACACCATGGGTCGGTGCCAGAGCTGGGAAGGAGCTCAGGCACATAAGAGATGCAGCTTGGGAAAGGAAATTTTCAGAAGAAAAATAAAGCGGATTCATCTGAAAGCAATTTTTTTTTCAATTAAAAAGAGGAAGGAGAGATACTGCCTCACTCACTTTGGTCCTTATTTTTAAGCACTTGGAATGGAGTAACTTCATAGGAACATTTTCAACATTCAGAACTGACTCCTCTCAATTGCACAGGATCTGTTAAGTTGCTTGAGGCTTGTGTGGTAATGACATTATTCAAAATAGCAGTGGTCCGTCTTTTATCAATTAGGAGAACAATGGCAGAATCATCTTTCACTAATCCCTAATTCTCCCCACAACTGTTTGAGATCCCCATTCACAGGATCTTTGTTTTATTTACATGTTTGTTGAGATGGCAGCTATGGGAGTGAATCAAATAACTTTCAGATTCTGGGATGTTTTGAGCTGCATAATGAGAGTAAATAACAAACTTCAAGAAGAAATGTTTAGGGAACAGTACAAGAAAAGTTCTGTTCAAACTCAGACATTTTAAAATTGTAGTAGTTATGAGATAAAACATAAGTGAGGTACCAGCCATGCTCCCCATGGGTGTGACTATAAGGACTCCATGGCATTTATGCCTATGTCCAAAATGGGCAATGGGAGTTTTGTCTTGCTACCTCAGGTTTCCAGACTGGGTGTAAGGACTTTGACTGTCTGACAAAAAGCAGGATCATGCAAGCATTGAAATCTATGGGCACTTCTCAATATCACAGGTGGGGTTTAGATACAAGGCTTAGAGCCATTTGCCAAATTTCAGTTTCCCTCTGGTTGCAGGTCGCAGTCCCCTTCCATGCAATGTCACACTGAAGTGCTATCTGGAATTCTGTGTGGGCAGTATCACCAGGACTGATGATCATCATTGCACAGAGACCAAAGAATGATGAGCAAAGACATCTCCTGAGTGCAATCTGGGACAGTCTTCTTCCTTTACTGGTCATAACCAATTCTGCAGATTGGATGGTTTGGGAACAAAGTCATCAAAGATGGTCTCAGCATTGTCCCTTAACAGCATTGTAAGAGTTCACTCAGAGAGGCTCTTTTCATATACTCATTTACACCCTGACTGTTTTTCCAGACAGATTCCTACTGAGCTAATGTGGTTATGCAGTAAACACCACTAGAAGCAGGCCAACATATGGTATAATTTAGGTACAGAGCAGTCCCAGCACCACTGTAATGGTGTCTCAGTATCTCTGGTTCAATTTTGAAGCCAAATTGGTCCATTTATACTCAAAATTAGGGGGAGCAGGGGGAGAATGTGTTAAAGAAACTTTTACGAGACATGAAAAGAGTTTTCATCTGATACCGTGCTTCATGCCTTCAAGAGAAAGAGACATAAGGTCAGGAGGACAACAGTGCCCAACAAGCAGTTGGCTCTGTAGTCATCTGATTGCTCTGCTACAGGCTAGATCAGTGAGATGTCAAATAAAAATAGCTTTGAAGTCTTTACAATTAGACTTCTATACAACCTTATCCAGCTCTGCTGACCTAACATAAGAAATGTGAGCCACTCCAGATACAAACAAATTCAGCAAATATGAGCCACTGGGATCTAATGGAAAACCACTAGCCCCGCTGTGACTGCTTCTCAGTGTTGCAAGCAGCAGCTGAAAGAACGATTGCAGCCGGAATCAGACGTGTCAGGAAAGGAAATTCTGGTTTTCAGCAAAAGTGAACTACTTGGGAACTTGTCAAGGCATCTTGTCTGCCTGCAGGACTGGAGCAGTGTAAAGTTACTGAAGACCCCACAGGGAATCCAGATGTTTGGCAAAGGAAATTGATGAAAGCCTCCAAGCCTCCCAGAAAGTGCAAGGAGGCTCCACTGGTGAGGAGCATCTGTGTTTGTAGCAGCACAAGCCAGGTCACCAGAAGTGTGAGGAAGACTGCCCACGCCAGTGTGGAGTGGCAGGGCAGCAGCAGTGGCTGTGTGAAGGGCAGGGGGAGGATGTTAGTTTGTCTCATAAGTGAGGAGCATTGCTGTGTTTGGCAAACCTCTACAAACCAACTCTCTGCCTACCAAGTTGCTTTAACCCAGCATGAAGCACCAGAAGACTCAAGCTATCTGCAGACCTCTATTGGGGTCCTGGCAAAGAAGGGCTCTAAGCCATGGGGAAGTTTGAGGGGGCAGGTCTGGTCCTCTGGGTCAGATGGGAATGTGAAGTGCCAGCTCTTGGGCTGATGTTCCTATGCAGAAGGGGCCCCAGGGCCCTGGTGACAGGGGAAGGGGTTATGGTTTGGGTTTGGCTCCAGCTGAAGCCTTAACGAAGGCACAGACTGTGGCAGCCACAGCTCCTCTCAGCAGTGGGATACAAAGCTGAGGTAAGGCTGTTGGCCTCATTTATGACAGCAGTAGATACTGTCCCTCACCAAAATGAGCATGTGGGAAATGTGTAATAACGTGCATGACACACCACACAGAAAGAGGAACATTCCTAAACTACACAGAGAAAAGAAAGATTGTTCTTGCACTGTAGTGGTTCAGATGGGCACCAGTGGGAAGAAAATCCTTTGGAAATTTTTTTTTAGAAGATCAGTTTCCTTCAACAGGAAATTTAAAGGTATTCAAGGAACTCAGTCTCTCAATCTCAGCAGTGTGCTGTTCACATTTGCCCCAGCACAGGCTCGCTGAGGTATCACGCACCAGATTTTCAGTCGTGGCTAAGTAAAGATATAGAAATGCATCTATATTTGGAGCATAAATGAGGCACCTCACACCTACTAAGCAGTACAGACTCCTCTTTCCTGCAAATTAAGCCATTTGTCTGCTTTAGGAGCATCAGCTTCCAACACCCACGATTGAACTGTGAGGCTTCTAAGGTTTGTTAGACATCCTTACACACGGAGGCCAGCAGAGCAAAATTCAGCAGGCCACCTCCTTGATAACAAGATCATCACTAATGACAATGTGTTACCTTGCATTTCTCCAAATCAGTTATTGTCTTGCTCTTTTTTGGGTCTATAACTTGAAGCAATTTGAAGTAATTTCTGTCTTCCAAAGACAGGTGTTCAACATCCTCCAAAAAAAAATCAAGCTTATTTCAAAAGCACCTTATATTGGACAACCAAAACTGGCTATCATAAGGGAATGGTCCCATTCATTTTCTCACTGGAGTGCCCTAGCAGTGACTCAGTCCTCAGCAATGAGATGCTGGCACTAAATACATGTGAGAGAGATATGATAATCTCAAGTGAGATAGAAATATTGTAGATTGACCTGATACTGAGATATTTACCGTGCAGGTGTTTTTTTAAAAGAACTTCAGGATTTAAAGGAAGAAATCAGCTCTTGAAGGCTTTTAAGAGACCACATGAAGATTGGAAGCTGCAGCCCAAGCCCTCACCACCTGAAGGGCTACTGGTGGAGCCCCAGTTCAAGTGCAAAACAGCTGCTGTGGACTTGTTGGGGGAAAAACAAATGGACCCCAGCAGCTCAGGGAGGTGCATGAAGAGAGTCCTGTTGGAGGCATCTTCAGGAGGGTGCCACAGACAGCGAGGCCTTTTTTTGAAAAGGTTTTGCCAACCTTTTCTTCTCTAAAATCTCTGTTCATGCAGTAGTAGAAGTGCTGACATTATCACTTTGTTCGTTGGTGCGCAGATTCAAAAAAGGAAGGAAGGGCAGGTAGCAAAGCAGAGGGGAGACATAGCCCAGGGCTACCAAAAAAAAAAAAAAAAGAGAAAAGAAAATTAGACTAATTTTTAACAAGCAGTGCTATTTCTGTGTTGCACAAGAGCCGCACAAATCACGCTGAGCCTTCTATGATTGGTATGTGTATGTTTAGACTAGTGTTTCAGGAGACAGCAAGAGAGAGTCCCAGGACTGTGGGAGACCTTCTACTTATAGCAATGAATTAATTCTAATTAGCCCTGGAAATGGGTCTCGCCGGCTCTTTGTTCTCTGAAACTGTGCTTTTCAGATGCGTGCTTCTCAATTAGCAGCTAATTATGATGGTCTTGCCTCCTTGAGGCTAGACGGGATATAAAAAACCACACACACACCCCCAACAGCTGTTGGAGTTCTGCCTTCAGCTTGAGCAGCAGAATTATTGATATCAGTTTCAAGGGTCTTTCACTCTTGTCCAAAATCTCTCAGAGAGCTGAGACAATGCTATTTGTGACACTACTGAGAATTATTTTATGCTGTGGAAAATACATCACGTTTCCAACCCTCACCAAATGTAGTGAAAGCAAAAATAGGCAGTATGTGTGTCCAATAGTCTGTCCCTTCTCTCTTCTCCTGGAGCAGAGGATAGGAGGAATCCAGATGCAAACCTCAGCAGGTTTTGAGGAATAACTAGGTGTTCCTAGGCTGTTTTGTTATCACCAAACTTCCTTTACAACTGTTGTTAGACAGTGATGGTAGAGGTCTAACCTGGATCCAGGTCTAGTTTCCATTATGCCAATGACCCAATTATTCATTTCCCCATAAACCAGTTCCTGTTTTGTAGACTACTGCAAGCCCAGCAAAGAGCCTTTCTACCCTTGTGGTAGGTGGGTTTGGCTCTGGAGTCACAGGCAGGGCAGATAGGATGGGGAGGAGATGCATGTGAGTGTCAAACTTGTGCTGCTGGGGCAAGATCAAAGGCCTGCCTTGCCCCATATCCTGCCCCTGCTGATGGTGGCAGGACATGCTGCATGGGGAGCTGAGTGAGTACAACCCTGCTTTTTCCCCTTAGTGTGTCTCTATGGGCCCGTTGCCCATGAATTTATCTATCCAACAGCTTCTTGAACTAGCTGGTAGCACCAGTACCCACAGCTTTCTGCTTTAATAAATCCCAGAAGTCCATAGCTCATTGTGTAAGAAATAGACTTTCTTTCATCAAGCATCATTTTTCCAGCATCACCCCTCATTTTAAGCTGCATATATTTCCTTCTATGTGCAGGGGAGAAAATGTTTCATTTGTTCTTTAATCTCTCTCTTCGTACAAGGGTCTGTGCAAAATGTATCTGCTGAAGGACGTGATAGGATCATAGAAACATCACAATTTTCATCTACTTGTGGATGCACAGTTGTTCTCAGATAACAGGAAATGCAGTCTGCTCAGCAGTTCTCACGTTCTTCTTGCATGACAATTTCACTTCAGATCTCCATGGAATAGTTATGATCTGATATTTCCTTGGTAATACCAAGGGGGATTAGCAGTACTGAAGGAACTCTGCAAAAGTATTGCTTTAAGATAAAATTTCTTTGCAGTAAAGCTATAGATAAGACAAACCCCATCTCAAATCGGTCACAGAACTTTCCACATTTGGGTAAGAACTTCCTGCAGATGCTACTTATTTCTGTGCTAAAGTAGACAGGATCCCCAGAGCTGGACCCACTTTCAGCTCCAACCAAATCACACATTCTCAGCCTAGAGCATGTCTCTGGGAAAGGAAGAAAGCCTTACACCAATAGCTACATAATATCCCTCCTTATACACATATAAAACACAGCTGTAAAAAGTTGGTTCTTTGTTGCAGGCACTAAAGAAATGCAGAGTATGCATGACTATTGTAGCATTATAGCTCTTGGTTGTAGTTTTTCTCTCAGTGCAAAAATCTGTGTCCTGAAGGGAAAACAATCATCTTTAGATTAAATTAGATTACGGGACAGTTATGTTATCAAATAATCTCTATGAATATTTCTAGCATTTCTCTTTTCTACAGAAAATTGACAGGATCACAGCAGCAAACGAATGTAGTTTGACTGGTTTAGGCTTAATTGTGTGTTAACTTGTCCTCAGCTATGTATTTCAGATCAGACCGAGTGGTCAAATGCAGGGAAGTACAGGGAAAGGTTGTCCGGGGAGCTGGGAGTTTGCAGCAATTCGGGATTTCAAAAACAAGTCCAGCAAACATCAGACAAAAAGGGCAGGGATGTATTTGATCCTGTCCTGAGCACAGAAATGAACCAGATAACTTCCTCAGGTCCCCTTCCGGGTGAATTTACGTGATGACATAAAATAGCAACAAACTAACAAAGTCGAAGTCTCTGTTTCCATTTCACATAGCACTTGTCAAGTGTGTCTTGTCTGCTAAGCAAACACGCCGAGTCTGCTGCCTCCTAGATGGCATGCTGGAAGCAAAAGGATAAGTTGCTTTAGTGGGACAACACAGACAGAAGCACTGCTGCGAACAAAAAACTTCCCAAAGATTGCAACATCCAAACTTTCATCCTCAGCCACGTAATTCAAACTGGTGATAACAGTGGAAAAACAACCACAAAGAGGAAAGAAAGAGCAAGGGAGGGAGGAAGGTGGCAAGGAAGGCAGGCAAAGCAGGAACCTGGAGCACACCTCACACTTAGCAGTACCAGGAAGGCTTCACTCCAACAGCTACTACTTATCAGAGAAAGAGGAAGAAGGCAGCTCATCAAATGCAGAAACTACAACAGCCATTACTGATGGCAAAAAGCATCAACTGGAGAGGACCAGGTGGATGTGAGTCAAAAAGAATAATTTACTGGAAAACACTAAAAAATAAGATACTCTTAAAGCAAGTGTGTGTGCAGTTGCAAGAGAAATGTGTGCTGTGCTCTATAGAGTTCTTAATGCTACATTTTTTAAATCACTGTATTACAAGCCTTGCCCAACAAAAACCCACTGAGATCTTTTATAAAATTCAGTGTTATTACATTTTCAATACACTTGTATGGAGCCCCTTTCTACTGACATAAGCCTGTGAAGTAACATATTGATATATTTAGGTCTGTTTTCTGCTCCTCCCCCCTTGTCAACTCCATTTTATTATTCCCTGATATAACAGTGCCAGCGATGTTGTTGAGCACTAAAGGACAAGTTTCCATCCCCTAGAAGTCACCCCTCCATCAGCTGAGCTGTAATCACTGACCCTACACAAGCATTCAGGCTGCCTCCTGCAAACTAAAGCACAAGTATTCAAGTGAAGCCATTTCATCTGGCAATTGAGGCAGGCTGAGAGCACACACATGGTTAATTAGTATGGTTCAGCCAGCAGGCAATAACTCATTAAGCTACAGTAACTCAGCTATGTTTGATCATGTGCTTTATGCCCCAAGGCACTTCATAAGTAAATCAGTAAAGTCAACTTATCTACCATCTCAATTTCTCTCTCCCTCTCTCTTTTTTTTCTAACCACAGAAAACCGTGGTTAAACCACAGAGGATAATTTCTGGACACAGAACAGCTCACCACCTTCCTCTTTTTGGCAGACCGACTGGTCTTGAAGACTGTTTTTGTGTCTCCTTTCAGCTTTGTTTACCCTAGGCTAAATACGAAGCCTTTCACTCTTCTCTCTGGAGCCTTGCTCTCCTTGGGATTTGGAGTGACGCCTTTCTCAAGGTGCAATGCCAGAAACCAGTCCCAGTGATCCAGCTGAAGGGCTTATCCCCCGTGTCTAACATGCAACATCCCCATCTGTCCAACCCAGTCCAATGTTCCTTCCTTCCTCAGCTGAGTCATTGCTCCATCAGAACCTCCAGCTCCTTTGCAGCAGAGCTTTATCTGGCTACTCTCTCCCTCTGTGTGCCTGTGGAGCTGATTATTTCAACACAGGTGCAGATTTGTGCTTGTCTTCACTAAATTGCATCCTGTTTCTTTCCAGACCATTCCTCTAATTACTGAGATCTCCCAAGCACTAATCCCCTCCTCCCTGGTGTCTCTCGCTCTTAGTTGAAATTCTGACAAAAGGGCTCTCTACCCCATCATCCAAGTTATTAATGAAAATACTGAATAGGCCTGAACCCAGACCTAGGGATACCCCTAGGGATCCAGCTCAATAAATCTTTCCCATTTGACAGTGTTCACCTGGTAACTGCTCTCTGAGTACTCTCAGTCATTTCATCTAAACATTTTCTCTTTGATTTTCACATCAGAACACTGCATTTCTAAAGGCAAGATATTGTAGCTACAGCTTCTCCCTATTATATGGGCAGTAAGAAAATTTTTATTTTTAATGGTTAATGCCAAGAAAACATGCAGAAGGGAAACTAACATCCACATGTCAGAGCTGAATTCAGCTGGCTGCTATTTGTGGAGGATTAGGATGTGACAAAATGTCCCAGCCTGCCAGTTGCAAACCCATTTCAGTCTTCACCAAAAGCATCTGCTGGTGATCTCCTCTGCACTAAATAGGATGATGGACTAAATGGATTTGGGAATAATTTAGTGTAACAGTTGCTAAACTCTGGGTTTCCCAGTTTCCATGAGATTTGGATCAGGCCTGTATGAGTCCAAATTCACTTTCCAGAATCAAGTATAAGGGATTCCACCAGCGATTCCACTCCCACATAGGTAAAAATTGTATAAAACAAACACTCCACATCAGAGTGGAGTGTTTGTTTTATACAAGGGGGACGGAAGTCACCTATTTCATTCCCTTGTGCTCTAGTAAATTTGTGATATGCATAATGAAATATAGGAAGATGTGGTAACAAATCCAGATATACAGAGAACTTCTTGGTTTTGCTTTTCACATCCTACTGGAGAACAGAAGCATGCAAGAAGGCAAAATTTAAAAAAAACCCCAAACACCTATAACACTGTATGGCATGGCAATAAAATATTTCTCACTAAAGCAAGAGCCTTTGAACTGCTCATTTGAGAAGCCCTTCCCTCTCCATTGGTTTTTAGAGGCAGCCTAGGGAGATTATGTGCTTAAGTTAGCTATTTAAATTTAGATACCCAGAACAAACATTGCAGACTCCCCCTCCTCCCTTCCCAGAGCAAACACTTCATGACGACACAAGAACCAGCCGCTTTCTAAAAAAGAGCTGGTACCACAACAAAAAAAAGAAAGAGAAGAAGGAGTATTTCACTCGCTCTTCAGTGTGGAGGTTGTTTGTTTGTTCTTCTCATGTCGATTGTGCCTAATAACTGGATGGGAACCGATGCAAATTAAGCAAGGGCATTTCTGATCACCGGCTGAGCATTCGCTTTGCCCTAACGAGAAACTGAACTGTAAAATCAAGTCAAAATATTTTTTCTGTAGTTCCCAGTGGAAGTCAAAGCCAACACACATTTGTACTTCCTCTTGCTCCGCAGGCGGCTTGGCGCCCTTTCCACTGACATCGAGTCCTGCCAGAAAAGCCCATCAGGTCTTTCAGGTTCCCACTGGCAGGAAAAGTGCCCCTCTCGTTGCACCAACATTTGGAAAACAGAGAATGTGCTGAGTCTCAATGTCCTTCAAGCTTCCATAAATCACTCATAGAAAAGAGCGGAGATTAGTTGGGCAGCGCTTTGTATGCCCAAACACCAGAGCTGAAGTAGGACCTCCAGAGTCGCTATAGAGGGATTTCATCACGAGGGAGAGAGGCTGAGCAAACAGCAAGGATGCCTTGTCACAACAACATCCTGTCCTTGCAAAGAGGAGAAAGGCTTTTGAGGGAATGACAGAGCTTTGGATCTCAGCTGCCCGAGGCAAGTTCAGGCAAGTTCAGACTCATTACTTTCATGCAATGGATGGTTTGGGTTTATTATTAGATCAAACACAAAAGAGCCTTGCCAAGTTTGAAAGTTCATGATGTTTCAAGCAAAGAAAGGAAATGTCTTTACCTCTTAGAGAGGCCAGTCTCTCCGTTATGGAACAGGCCAGGAGTTACTTAGCTCTCATTCCAAAAGATGAATGGCAGATGACTGAAGAGCAGTCTGCTGAAACCCGGAGGCAGATCTGCCTTTCAAAGCTTGTGAGTGGTGGCATCGCAGCGTTCCGACTCTGGCTGAAATTCCCATTTCCCAGGTTTGCATTTTCTGCTGCGAATGAGATAAACATTGATATAGTGCAGAGCAAACAGAGTCCGCTGTGAGGCTCATCAAGGGATTGCTGGCTACTCAAACAGAAGAAGATAGGATGGGAATTAAACATGTATAACTTCAAGTCTTGCCCCCTTGCTTACAGTTCTTTCTCACCCTCCTCAAAATCCATCTTCATGACAGCTGGGCATTTGCCTCTGTCTGAAGGCTGTCCCGGAGCCTCGCTGCTCTCAAGCTGGAGACACCCTCTCATTTCCAGCCTTAGTGAACAGCAGACACTTCAGACACATTTGCTTTCGTGTCAACCATCTGCCTAGCTTAAATCATTTGTATCCCTCCTTTGGGGTTACCTGCATTATTTCAATAGACAGCAACCATAACTATTCACAGCCACGGTTTTGCTAAGGAAAACAAGCCAAATATTTTATTTACCTTTCATCAATTGGGTAATTTTTCTCCCCTCAGCCAAGTTTTATATCCTTTAGTCCTTTATATCCAATATCTGCAGTTGATTTCAGTAACATATCTCTCTCCTGAAAGTGAGTTGTCTAAGTCAGGGCTTGCCAGTGCCTTTCTTAGGGCTCATTGTGTCCCTCCTCCATGCTAGCTTTTGCACCTATCAGGTCTGCTTTGCATTTTCACGGCCACCTTGCATTTGTTCTCCATGGTCAAGTCCAGTGCTCAGGTCTCTCCAGGCCAGACACCTTTCAATAGACAAATTTCCCAGAGCATAGCACAAAATTTCCTTTGTGCATTTATTTTTCAGTTCTGTGTTATCCCATCTCACGTGCCATATACTACCCCTCTCCTCAAACTCAGCCAGTTCTTCACCAAAAGTGCCCTGATCCTGCTCTCTAGTGACAGTGCAATAAGGAAGGGTTCACCAGGGTGCTCCCACTTGTCTGTGTCAAAAGCAGTCCTGTAAGTATTTCAGAAAAGCAGATCCAGGACCAATGTGCAAGGAATGCCACTGGCAGGTTCCCTCCAGCTTGATGCTCCCCTAAAACACGAGCTGCTTTTCACTGTGAGCCATACCTTTACCTATCTCATCATTCTTACACTAATGCCCATCTTCTTCAGCTTCCCTGATAATTTTCCAGGTATCTACATATCAAAATCATCCATTGAAATTCAGCTGTATTAGGACTATTTAATCTCTCCTGCCTAGAAAATCAATTTTCTATCAATTACCTACCCATATTGTTTGTCATTCAGACTAGGCTGGCTTGAGCTACCCCTGCCACCCTAGTCTGAATTCCATGGGTGGGGTTTTTTCACCCTGAACACCCTTTTAATTTTTATTTGCTCTTCAAATTTTGTTCTAGGCCTTTCCTAACATCGAGGCCACAGTGCCCAACTGGCTAGGAATAATTTCCCATTTTCTAAATCTGGGTTAGCACCTCTGACTGAGTAGGTTTACAGACAAATGTTGGATTTTAATGTTGGATTAAAGATTTCATGCAATCTAGTGAATGAGGCTTCAGGAGTTCCGGCATGGAGGTGATCTTATCTCTGTGGTAAGGTGAACTGACTGGCTTTGTTTTTACCCAGGGTGTCTCTCCTTGAATTTTCAGGCCCTAATTCCTAAGAGTTTCCATGATTTTACCTCAAGTATTTAACATCTGCTTATAGAAAACTGAATTATAATGGGTTTTTAACTTGATGGACTATCTGAACATCTCCTGCCTCTTCCCTCACTGCTTCTTACTCATCTCTTGTCTGCTTTCTGTTTACATCACAGAAAGAACTTAGTTTATTGCTGCGCTTGCAGGGTCTAACTCAGCTTGATTTACAGCAACTGCCTTTTTAAATCAATCCATGGATACTCCTTTGCTTTTTGCAATTTGTTTTTGGTCCTTCTTCTTCACCAGTGTCCCTCTGTTGCTTGTCCAGGTAGGTCTGAAATCTTCCCTTGCAAAGTCCATTCCAGCTGAAAACTGGAATGAGTG
Organism: Dicrurus megarhynchus; assembly: GCA_013399195.1. Lineage (NCBI taxonomy): Eukaryota > Metazoa > Chordata > Aves > Passeriformes > Dicruridae > Dicrurus > Dicrurus megarhynchus. Next base: position 1,989,237 of record VXAD01008756.1, read on the forward strand.
AGACACAGCTTCTGGCACGTCTTGTTTTACAAAAAACAATGTCAGTGTCAACCCTAGACCAGGGGTGGAGTGTCCGAGAGGCTGAGCACATGGCCTCTCCCCAGATGGGGAGGTGCCACCTCTTCCTGAACAGCTCTGTGACAGCTGTCCCAGCACGGGAACAGCCTGCACCTCTGTGCTCCCCCAAATGGGCTTTTCTGGCTCTCCAGCATCTCTGGCTCATCTTAACCACAGAGTGGCCCCCGCACAGGCATTAAAGCAAAGTGTGGAATGTATCTCCCTGCTCAGCTCTTCCAGGTTTACCTGCTCAACAAGGTGCATCGTTCACTGGAATGGCTCTTCATCCCCACAGCTCCCAGGCCTGGCTGAAGAAAAAGGGATCAGGTGTGTGTGTCCACAGCACAGGGAAGTGAAAGTTGCTTTTCCTTGTTGTTTTGACAGCACTTACCAAGGGCAGCATAACTCCAAGAGAGGTGATGGGGAACAAAGGTCAGCTAGAGAGCAATGAAGAAGTTCAATCCTCCTGTTGCAAGTTGAGATGCTCAGAACAGCCAACAGAGGCTGTGCTATACATTTTGGGGAGATTTTACTCATCTTCTGTGTATAGGAAGCTCAGACCTAAAATGCCTATCAAATGAATGAGGCCTGACCCAAATAATGCAAGATTTTACATAGAAAAGCTTGTGCCATTGCCATCAGCCCCCTTTTATCTCAGCTGCAGCTGCCCCTCCTTTTTTTCAGCAGCTACTCCTGCAAACTGCAAAGTTGGGGTTTTTTTCTGAGGACCCCTCTCCATCTGCTGTCCTGGATCCAGGGAATGCTCCTGCTTGGAGTATCCTTCCCTGTGGTGCTGTATCTGTGGCACTGTCCCACAATGGTGTCCTGTTCTAGGGGGGTTGAGCAGCAACTGGGTCTCTGCTGGTGTCTCCTTTCCGGCATGCTAACTCTGAATAATGATGTGGCAGCAGCGCTGATGTTACATGCCAGACCAAATGAATGGGAAAGAAATATTTTCATTATTTTGAAATGCCAGATTGATTTCACATCCAGCTGGCACTACTTATATATCCTCCTTTCTCCCCCACCTCTTTTTTTTCTTTTTTTTTAAATACTGCCCTGATTTCCCAGGCAGTGATTGTTTCTGCAGCCCCTTCTCAGGCCAGAGCTTTTGAGAGAAAAAAGAAAACAAACACGCTTTGGGTTTTTTCCTACTCTGACATCATTAGCTGCCCATCACTTTCACAATGAATATGCTAGTGCTGTCATAGGGCATATGCTGTCAGTGGAGTTTTCTTCCCACCCCTGCTCTTTAAACACAGCAGAAGTTCCCTTTTCTCTGTAATGAGAAGCTGAAAAAAAACCAGCCAGGACTGGCACCAGCACAGGCACCAGATACATCCCCACTCGATAAGAAACGAGCAAGCAGGATCAGATAAGCCCAAACCCTTGGAAATCAGACCCTGGCTGTCCTTATTTGGTGCATCTGTCTGTCCTGTGTCCAAAACAGGGTTGATTTTGGGTTTATTAGGTGGTTATCTTGGCCCTGGCTCCTTCCTGTGAAATGCAGTGGGCATCCTGCCAGCCTCCTGCCTGTGTGCCCTTGGGAACAGGAGAGGCTGAAGGCAGTGGAGAAGTGCTGGGAAGGGAAGCAGGTCACCAGACACCAGGCTGGGCCCACAGCTCCTCACCTTCCTCCCGTGCCACCACGCTGCCAACACCGTACCTGGGGAGAGGTTATCTCATCTTGCCTTGAAGACATCTCCTGTTTGAATCGCAATTACCTCACTAGGCAGAGTGCTCTGTTATCTGACGTCCTTCTGGTGGGCATTTTTGCCCAGCAATGTGAAGTCAGTTGAGTTTCAGTTCTTTATTCCTCTTTCTGCTCACCCCAGTGTATCAATGAGGGGGAAAAACTGAATTTATGACTACTTGTGGTTACGTGTCTTTTATTCAAACAAGAAATTTCCAAATTTCAAAGCTGTAGAAAGGACTGCATATGAAAATGGAGTTAAGTCTTTCAAATGTGTAAAGGCAGCTGATTTTGGATATGTGGACAACAACCTTTAAAATAAAGTGCACTCACATACTTTCAGAAACTATTCAACACCCGTCCCAAAGTTACACAAGCTGAAACTTCATATAAAAATGACTAGAGGAAAACAGAGTAAGAACAAGAACATGAAATATCTCTTCTTTCTCAAATAATTTCTGAGGTTTCAAGCTAATGCTGTTAGAGCCCTCAAAAGCAAGCAGGAATGCCCTAAAATTAATAGGAAATTTCATAACTAACCAATGAAGAGATTTCAAAGCCAAAGTAATCTGATTAAATTATCTGAATCCAGCTGGCACCCTCCCATATCACTCTGCATCAGCTGCAATCTTCTAATAGTGCAAGATATGAGGTACAAAAATAATGCACCACAATGGCATACAGTTCCCTGAAATACAATTAAATTTTCATTAGTCAAATTATCCCATAAGAATAGTAACTTTTGGATGAACATAGTCATATTCCTTAGCCTTTTTTATATGCGTGATCTGAAATATCTTACATGGTAAAAAAAGTTATATAGAGAGTAAGAAAACCCCAAATACAGTGGTTATGAAAATCAGACTTTTCTTGAGGATGTGAGAAGGTGAAGGGAAATTACCTATAAAGAGTGTTTGAAAATTCAGCACCTTGGCTTCAGATTGAACGGCTTAAACAATCACAGAAGCAAAACTGTGGCTCACTTGCCTTTCTTTTTTTCTCCCATTTTCCTTTTGGGTTTGTTTTTTTTTTTTAAATTTTGATAAAAACCAGCTCTGTTTAAAGGGAATGAGCACTCCTACGTGCTGGTGTGCGGGAACTTCTGATGTGAGAACAGAACTGTTTTCATAGTTCAGGCGTGATCTCAACACGTCCCCCAGATCCTAACCAGAAGACCTACGCAGAGGACGTTGCCTGGCTTGTCAGAACCTGGCATTTGGCACAGCAGGAACCAGATCTTCCTCTGAAAACACCAGCCACAGGGTTCCCACTGCAGGAGGCAGCTCCCCTTGTGCTCGTGTGGGAAGGGCAGAGCTCAGTGCATCCTGCCACAAGACAGGAGCCTGGGGGGGTTTGAGCTCCAGCCAGCCCGCTCCCCTTTCATGGCTGCAATAAATCCCAATAAACTAGATTTGCCCTGGAACTTTGCACTTTTACTTATTTTTGGGTGCCTTACATAGTTTCAGCAGCAGCTGAAGGCACCTGTCATGGCTGGAGTTGCACAGACCCTATTGATGCAGTGATCCTCTGAGAAAAATACATAGGAACAAACACACCATGCTGTGGAATAAAATTTTAAAAAAATGTAAGGGTGTCTAGGCTTGGTGTGGGAAAACATCAGGAATGGAAAGCTGAACCCCACTGGGTGTTTGTGAGTGCTGTAGAAGGAGGAATGTGCTCATCGGAGCTGGGGTGCTATTTACTCGTCCGGGGTATTTCCTGCCATGTTTAAGGACCTGAAACACGTTCTTAGGTCAGAAATAAGGGAAACAGTGGAGGTAGTACTTATGGGAGGACTATTTTTTTCCAGACTAAGACATTGGGGTTAAGTGCCCCTCAGTGCATCCAGTTGTGCTAGAGGCAGCCATGAGATTTCTCCTTGCCTATACACCTGAAAAGACTCATGGATCCTCCATTTGCAATAATTATTCAGACATAAAGGTGTTTTTTCTCTCTCAAGGCCCATATCTGCCCTCCTTTTTTGTGAACAACTGCAGTCCCTTAGGAGTACATGACAACTGTGTGCAACGTAGGCAAGAAAAGGTCTGAGCCTGACCCCAGGCCCATGGCCCTGGACACCCAGAATCCATTAGACTGAACCAAAACCTTAGTTGCTGTCTAACCCCCAGAGCACCCAACATGCCCCTGTTTGCCTTCCAAGAAGCCTGGCATCCTATTCCTCTTGCATGTGACTCCAAGGAGCCCTGCCGTGAGCAAGTCAGGGCTTAGTTCCACCTCAGCACGAGGTGAGTTCAGCTTTGCCACATCTTCCAGGGCTGTCCAAGCATTTCCTATTGAACACTCCTATTTTGCCTGCAAAATACTTATGGCAAATTTCTGCATGGATAGTAAAGATAATTGCTTTAATTAAATATCAAAAGTCCTATTATTTTGCCATGTACTGAAAATTCAAAATATCCGGGACCTAAAGCATGTCTTTGCCCATAGTACTCCTGACAGAGGCTGGTTACCATGGACTTCAGGACTCCAGCATTAACTCTGGTAGCTAACAACTGCTCAATATCACTTCCATAAACCCTTCTGTAACAAATCACACATGATTTTATAAGTGCTTGGGAGAAAACAAGGAGATTAATAACAACCAGCATGCATCAAATATATCTAATTGTATTGAGTTCTGTCAGACCAATCTAAATGTTTTTTTCATGACAAATTAGGGGGAGAATCAGTAAATGTCACATATCTTAACTTTTCACAGGTGGGAAAGTATTGTGTAGATAAAGTTATCTGAGGTGGTTGCAAAAGTGTCTGGAAAACCATAGCTGGAGAGCAGTTCTCAGTGCCTTAGTCTCATCTCACAGGCTGAAAGGATGCTCAGGCAGTGGTCTGTGGTCTGTGCCAAGTCTGATGGCAATTCACATATTCAGTAACTCCCCAGGAATAGAAAAGAAGGGACTTTTGCTAGTGACATGAAGCTAGAAGAGGTTGCATGTAAGTTAATGCATAGACTAAGAATTAAAAAAAATAATAATTTAAGAAGTATCTGGACTCACATTTGACTGGTCAAACACAAAATTCTGTATTGCACAGCAAAAAACCCCTTTGCACAATCACACCAGGGAATTACCAGGTCAGGAGGAGTTTTGGGGAAGTGGGCTACAGGCTGAACATAACTCAATGGTATCTTGTTGCTGTAAACAAGGTAAGTCTTGTACTGGGTGTATGAACATGGGTCCCAGTGTGGAAACACAAGGTAATTCTGCCCTTCTCCACTTGATGGTCTTCTCTCAAAGCCCTCAGTGGGACTGAACTACGCAATTTGGGCAAGACTACTGCAAAGACAAGCTGTAAGATGGATGGACTGAAAGGGCAGTCAGAGAAGGGTAGTCAGGTCTAGTAGAAAATAATTTAACGGTAAAAATGAAAAACTAGACCATAGGGCATGGAAGGCTTTTAAAAGTGAATATAAGGAAACACTGGAGAAGACCAAGAAAGCTGTGGTTTCTCCATCACTGAAGGTCTCCACCACTGACAGGGGGGCAGACACCTGCCAGGAATGATGTTGCCCTTGTGCAGAAGATGGACCAGGGACCCTCTCCCTGCAGAGCAGGTGCATGTCCTGGGAAAGGCAGCATTTGAGAGAGAGCAGTGCATGAAGCCAGAGTCTGGCTTCAAGGGAACCAGAATGCCAGTCTTACAAATGTGGTGGAAGCGCTCCATCCCTGCCTTCAGATGTGCTGCAGATGTAGCATGCTGCAGCTGTGTGCTCAATAAACAGCAGATGGACCACCTCCAGAAGGTAACTGCTGGTGGAGAAGAATGTCACTGTCACTGTCCTGTTAGCAGGACAGAGAAAAGCAGTAGGTAATCTCCAGGGAAGCAGATAATTGGTTCACCTCTCCCAGAATGTAAAGTTGGGGAGGATTGTAGTGTCCCATAAAGCTGTGTGGACAACGAGTCTGTAGCTCTTGCCTGGCAGCATGGAAGCTGGCTGATTCAACTACAGAGCAGATGCACCAAGAGTTTGGTGATGCCAAATCTGACAGTGCAGAGTAGGGCTGAGGCTCCCCAGGCAGGGAGAAAACAAGGGCTGATGTCTCTCCAGCTCAGCTGCAGACCTTTTGGCCAATGATTTTCACCATGACAAGGTTTTTATTGTGCAGCTAATCACTGCATTTCACCACTTCTCAGCACGTATCCAGGGGCAAGTTCTGCAGGCCAGTGAAGATGGGATTGGTGCTACATCTGGATTGGGGATGGTCACCTGCAGCCACCTGTGTGCTCAGACAACACGGCCCTTGTCTCAGAGCCCATCCACCTCCATCCCTCCTGTTAGGCACATACATTTTTTTGGCACAGATTTCAGACCAGGCATCCGTTGTCCCAAAACGCTCTGAGGATCACTTGTCACACAAGGTGGTGGTGGCCAGGTAGAGGTCCTGCCCTTGCAGGGAGCTCTGGTGAGACTTCCTCAAAATAATATGCATCATTGTGGTCTTTGCAATTCAAGCTGCAACAAGTACGGAGGACACAGGTGGGCAGAGAGGGACAGAAACCTTTTTTTAGCCTTCTTTAGTAAACACATTATGAAAAATGCAGAGAAACCCACATGCCTGCATCCAGATATATTTTTCATTCCTGAAGGAAAAAATTGAGCTAGTTCCAGTTTGGAAGGTGAAAACCATGTGGTATCTAGTTAAAGAGCACATGTGATTAATAATTTACCCCAGCTATTTAGGAGCTGAAGCCTTTACACAGGTGATAGTGGGAAGGAGTGAAAGGGAGCCATGCATGCTGCCCTGGGACCCACAGATAATGCTTTGCCTAGGTCAGAGGGGAAAATGATTTACAGCTGTTTCAAGCTGGAATTCCAAGTTTGGAAGGAGTGGCAAAACCTTTCTAACTACCATCTTCTCTCCTGTCTCTTGCATTAGTCTCTAATTTTAAAAGTCATCTTGTTTTAAGAGCCATCATTAGGTTTTCAATCTCCAAAACTTTCACTTTCTCTGGAGAAACAAACGAGGAAAGAAACCCCAAATTTTCAGAGCTCATGAAGAAATGGTGGGTTTAATGTGATCATTTCCTTCTAGGAGGTGGGTTGATAAAGGATTTCCAAGAATAGACTCAAATCGGTGTGTGCTTTGTGTTCAGCAGTATTGCTGGGGAATTTACACACCTGTCACCTAATTGCCACTTCCTTTGTAAAACAGAAATGACAAGCTCAAGTCATTTACTTTTATTGCGGGGTTGTTTTTTTTTTTCTTTATAGCAAAGTGCTCAACACCCTTTTGAAAAGAAATAGCAGATTTCCTCCATACTTTGTATAGGCGCGCGGGCTGGTACCACTTATACTGTCCCTTTGCTTTTTCTCCCGGCTCCACCACCCGCACCGGTCCTCCGTCGGCGTTCTCAATAAGAGAGGGGACTGTTCATAATCATCCACGGTTTATTGTTTAAAATAACAAACAAGGCAACAGTCTCTGAGGCGTGGAATTCCTCGGCAAACCGCCATGATCAGGAATAGTCACAAGATTTAGAGTTATCAGATACTTTATAGCTTTCTAATCCAATAGACACTTAAAACGAAACTTTGTTTTGCTTTCTTGACCTATCACCTCTAGTAATCTTTGCTGCAGTGCAGTGGTCTCTCAACCAATAAAAAATCTTGTCACGTACACCTATATTTTTCTACTATTACATTCAAATTCTTAACTTATTACTATAAAATTACATCACTATATTTAAAGCTTTTTTAACTATAACACTCGATATATATATATTCTTACTTCTATAGAAACTCAGGCTTGAAATCCTTTTGTTTAAGGCCCATAAATCTCTATTAATTAAATTACATCTAGCTTCTTCCAGGGCTGTAAATCAAATCCATCATCCTCTGTGGAAGCCTTTGCTCCTGCGTTTCCCACACTTTGTGATTCAGCACAGGCTGCAGTCTTTAACGTGTAAGTAGAGTGAGTTTCCTTTGGTATCAGACAGTGAGATGTATTATTAAAATCCAATTTAAACTTCCTAGTCTCAGGTGCCAGATGGCCAAACTATGTCTGCAGTCCTGGAGGAAAGCTAGGATGGGCCTTTCACATGCCTCTGCCATTGTCACATCTATCTAAATAGAAATCTCTAATGTCACTTTGGTTTTTAAATAGTTGGAAGCCTGTTGGTCATTTCAGCTTTAGCACATATAAAGGCTTTGTAGGTCTCCATCACAATGCACAAACATTCCTGAAACTGTAGAGATCCTGCTTCCTTCTTGCAAAACTGAGGTTGTCCTTAGCTGAATGGAGACACCGTTAGTATTTCTGTACTAATATTAATTTGTATATTGCACTGGACCTTAATGTTTGTATCTTGTTCCATTGCAAAGCCATGAGAAAACAAACAGAGACTCAATATACACAAAGAGACTACATTTCCAAGGTCTGACCACCTTGAAACCAAACATGAGGGTGGGGACTGCTTGTTAAGCAATAAAAAGAGAGATAAGTCAAAGAGAGAAGTTTCTTATACCTCCAGGGTTCAGAAGATTTCTCCCAGGAAGGTTTTCTTATTTTTTTCATCTGAATGTATTTCTCACTGGTATTTTCCATGCTCCATTACATTCCTCATTGCTTTGTAATTGAGTTTTTTAGAAGATGGGACAATTTTTGAGCTGGCAGGGTAACAAGGACAAGAAAATTGTGTAAGGTGTGGCTCGGATGGAATTTAGTCCAATGACATCCTGGCTGCATTACAACCCCTTCCAAAAAAAAAAAATTTAGCCTTCAGATCACATATGGAGCAGGGCATCCTCTGTGGAAAACTCTCCTGTGGTTGTCCCTGGGACAAATGGGATGGGGCAGACGCAGCTTCAACTTGATTACAGGGGAGGTGGGCTTGGAATTACATTCCTGTGGCTGGAGCTCCTTCACTGTGCTCAGCTGCACTCCTGTGTCCTCTGGGGAGGGATGCTCTGCTGCTTTGAGCACACAGGCTCTTCACCACTGAAGGCTCCATTGCCTCTTAGTACTGTCTGCATCTTTCTCAGAGAAAAGGGCCAAAGAAATCTGCCCCATGAGGGTGTTTCACGAAGCCTCCTGCAGGTTTTCTCCATGTATTTCCTTCAGAATAAAACACAGATCAAGCTGGATTCCTCATCTGTTATTTGGGGGAAAGGCAATCCCCCATGGGAGGGAGAAATAAGAAGAACAGCAATCTTACACGGGGATCATCATACAAGGACTGGGAAGCACCCAAACTGTTTGGGGGCACAGTCTGCCCCTCTCACAGCTAGCTCAGTGTGCTCAGTAGCATGACAACACGACCGAGTCATCCCTCTTGAAGCTAATACCACATGGGGGGATTAACTGCGAGCAAGCAGGCAGCAATAATGGGCTCATTGAAATTCAAGGAGAGCTCCATTTGAACCACACTGAAATACCCCTTCTCCATTTCGAGCTTCTCTCCCGGCTGCAGGAGTAGGTGCCCTGCCTGTGTGGCACAGACCAGTCCCCGCGTTGTGTGCCAGTCGTCACCTGCATCGTGCCTGCACGGCACGCTGCCACACGAGAGGTGTCAGAGAGTGATGTGAGACAGTGGCACAATGGCAGGGGAGGCCCCAGGCCATCACAAAGTTGGGGCAGGAAAAGGAGAGCGAGGAGGAAGTGCGAAACTGGCAGCAGGTGGCAAACTGGGATGCAATTCCCAGCAGAGAAGAGTCTGACGGACACAGTGCTGAGAGGGGATTTATCCCCTCCTCCTCCTCCCTGCAGGCCCTGGAGTAAGTTAAACAAGGCATCAGATGTTTCTATTTTAAGAATAACCAGGAAGGCTGGCAACTACAAAAGGAAAAGGAGGGAAGGGCAGAAGTTGTCTAGTAAAATTAGCAACATATTTTCCTGCCTGCCTTCCAGAGAGCATGCCCCCTTCCAGCAAGCCAGGGTCTGCACAGCATAAATTATTGCTGTCTAAATTTGAGCCTGTGCTGTTGTTTCTGCCAAGTGTTTACTCTTGAATGCTATATTTTCTCAGGCACAGATGACACTGGGTGACATGTGTCATCACAGTACGTTCCCCTGAAAAATAGGCACTGTGAAATTGCTCTGACATTCTCCAAGACAGGCTGCTCATGTGTGCAGAGACAGCAGTCAGAAGGTCTTGGTGAAGAGACGAGTCTGTCCCACTGTGGCAAAACCAGACTATGGGCTGGGGAAGATCCCTGCTGCACGTGGCACCGAGTTTGCGGGTCTTCACTGAACTCTACTTGTACAGATAAGACTTCTGGGCGCCTTCTGCTTCAGATAGCTCTGCACTGTTGCTTCCCCTGTGAATGAGAGCTGTTCTCCTCATGGCACTGAGTAAAGCCACAACTTCATCATCTGTCACAGGTTCCATAATATCCAGAAACTGCATCAGGCACAGCACAGTGATTGTGCACCACTAGCAATGGCTGCAAGGATGAAAGAGAGATGCTGGATAAATATTTGACAGCTACTTTCATTCTCCCTAAACCATGTTCCCATTAATTCTTTTTGGCCACGTCTCACCTACCAGCAGCAAGTCCAGAGCTCTTTGAACAGATTGGATGATCCCTTTTTGGTTGTATTCGGACTGCTGAAAGCCCAGAGCTGTGCAGCGTGATTGACAAACCAAATCAGTCGAATAGTCTGTGACTTGTGTCAGGCAATAGACTTTTATGGCTGTGGATACAGTGGCTGTATTCTGTCATTGAAACAAAGAGCTCTGGGCTTGGCGTGCTCACCTGGCTCCTAATCAGCTTTGGCCTTCACTTACTCACAGGTTTCTCTTCAACCTAAAACACATAGATTAAAATAAACCACACATTTAAAGAGAAGGCTTTATACCCCCAATTAGGGAGAAAAGTTTTACGTTGGTATCTTAAGCTTTGGCATGTCAAGGTTAGAAATGTTCTTGTTTCATTGCTCTGACAACATATGGCCAAAGTCAACAAGAGGCTGATGTGAGCATTTGATATATGGCAGCCCAGCATGATCTCATCCTTGGCAGGTCACAGGATTAGAGCACAAAACAGTCAGATATGATTAACATTAGGTACTGTATCTGTGTGAAGATGTACGGGTCTGTCACTGTAACTACGGATAGAAAGCCAAAGCCGGATGAAGGTCAGACTGTTCGGACAGCCAAAACCTGTGACATCCTACCCTGTGTGGTGTCACTGGTAGAGGAAAACCACTTGTCCCTAAATGCCTCTCCCTGCCATCAGCAGTATTGTTCTTCGCAGCTCAGGTTCACCCAGCACACCTGTCTGCTCTAAGAGCACACAGCAAATGGAGCAGGACATCTGTGCCAGGGAATTGGCTTCTGCCATCTTCTGCTATTTTTACATGGTGGCTGTGAAAGCTTACAAAACGAGACGCATCGCCACAATTAGACTGAGAGCATTTAATAGCAAACTCTATCGCAAATTGCAGAGTGAAACCACTTCATATTTCCATGGGGCTTGGTAGAAAAATAGCTGCAATTAATGAGGCACATTGTAGACTTGTTTATATTCATCTGACTCTGTTCAAGCACCAAATTATCTCTGTGTGATTATGAGGCCAAATTCACCCTGTAATTTTTCATTTAGCGTTATTTTACTGCCTGGCCTGTTCTGCTGAGCTGAGGAGTTACTCATGGAGCAAAACCTCCCTGTCCTCACTCCTAAGCTTCAGGGGACTTTATAGGTGTTGCACAAAGTCACAACCTCCTGTAAATAGCCACTACTTGGTAGTATCATCTTCCAGGCTCAGAGTTAGCAGGCAGAGGGCTGGGTCACCCCTCTGGCTTGGTTTGTTTCTCCCCGGACTCCATAATCAGAAACTAAGCAGCAAGGATATTCTGGAGTCAGCCTGGATTGGTAAAATTAATTTCACAAGCCTGCACCAGCTCCAGGCAGAATGTGGGCTTTAACATTTGGAGGGAAAGGGCCTGCTTTGCTTTATGACCTGCCCCACGGCATTCATGGTGCAACACATCCCTGGTACGCCCAGGCCATCCAGGTGCCAGTGCTGTAAGTGAAACCCCGGTGCCATGAAAAGCAGCAGAGGTTACATTTCATCCCTAATCCAGCAGTTCTGCTCACAGCTACAAGCAGCGTTCCCAGTGAGAGAGGCACAGGCAAATTTTTGTGTACCCTTTGTGCAGCCACATGGGAGGGACTCTGGGCAGAAGCTTGTCCAGTCTGGAGTATTTTGGGGCAATTCAGGCCTTGTAATGATGTTTCACTGCACTTTTTAGAACAGTCCATGTCCCAGCCACTCATTGCCATGGGCACACTGAGATTTCTGTGCAAGCCATGATGGAGTAAGGATGAAGGGAGACAGAACAGCCCTGTATTACAATCCCAAATTAGGACAAATGTTTCCCATCCTTATATAGTGCCTTCACTTGTGCCACACGAGCAGCATCAACCTCAAAGCTTCTCTTTTCCCTCCTCTAAGCTGCTGGAAGGCAGAGGCCAGTAGGAAAGCCCTCCATGAGAGCACCAGCACCCAGTGCATACAGCAGTGCTCAGTCCCAAGCACAGGGACACGGGACCCCTCATTTCCAAAGTTACAATTGCACAGGCTATGTATTTACAGCCTCCCACAAACGTCCTGAAGAGGAAAAGATCACATAAAAGTGCCAAGCAGAAAAGCAGCACTGTGATTCCACTTGTTGCTCAGATGCCTTTTATTTTTGGTGCCTGCCCTAGCAAACAATCTCCCCCTATCCTATTTCTACCCCAACCCTTCAGGCACAAACTGTGAGGACGGTCAGGCCATGAGTAAAAGTCTGTACTTTTAATCTGAGGTGTGAGTGAGGCCAGGTCACTGGAGCAGGCTACACTTTCCTGATACACTAAAAGATATTTCAGTGGTCCCCGGGACGATCAGGAATTGCCAGTACAGTCCTGGGGGGCTTGGGTCTGCAGGTTTGCACCCTGCAGAAGGGCTGGGTGGGGAGACACGTGGCCTCACTGCCACTGGGCACACCTCACCCCCTCCTCGGGCAAGCCTGTACCTCTCAGCAGGGCTCAGCAGGGGACAGGAAAACTGCCTCGTGCTAAATTCAGGTCAGATCTCGAGCTTCATCTGTTTTGATTTTAGTGGAAATACCCACATTTTACTATACTGGAAAAGTCATGTCAGATAACATTCATCGTTGTTACTTCCACAGGATTAAAGCATGGGTACTTTTTGTTATTTCAGATTTTTCCCTATATTAAAATTGGTCTAGTTTATCCATTTCTCTTCAGCAATAAAGTAAAACACAGGCAGACATTACCAAGACATACCAGGAGCAAACTTACTCAGGAGCATTTCTGCAGGCAAAGTGCCCACAAGTGTCTCCTTTGTTTTTAAGTAAAGGTATCTCAGAGACATTTTAATGTGTGGGAAAAAATCCACCTTTTAACCTCTTAGGTTCCACAGGTCCTGTCCATTTCCCACTTGGAGCCATAATCCTTTCCAGTGGCAACTAGTTGGGATGTTACAAATAAAGGATTATACCTTCAGGTGAGGCAGAGCTTCTTATGAACTTACTGCTTAGCTATTATAGATCCTGTTCTCATGCAGAAATTAGATGCACATAAGGACGTGTGCATTATTTAAGATGGAGCAGAATGTCTGCAGATGGATGGGTCTTCTAGCTCAGGAAATGCTAATTATTGTTCCTCCTGTGTAGCCATCCAGTGCTGAGGTTGGGGAAAGGATGCGTGAGGCACTCGATGGTCTCACAGACACACTTCTGAAAGACACTGTTCAGCAGGGAAGCAGAAGTTATTATCAGGATGTGTTTCTTATAGTCAAATGACCAATGCTGGATTTAGGTTGATGTTTTGACAGGTTGCAGTTGTTAACCCCACAGTCAGGTTATTCCATTTGGGTATTTCTGGCATGTTGCATGATTTCAAGAAGAAAGTGCACTTACATTTTTAATGCACATCCTGCTGACACACCACCTTTCCCTGTGGGAGAAGCACTGCTTGAGGAGGGAAGACTAAGAAAGAAGATAAGTAATTCCTCTCAGCTGGATAAATCATTGATTTCATGTGCACAAGATTAAAAAAAATTGAAGTCATCATTGTAATGTGTTTATTATTTCAGTGAGTGGCAAAATGTCATTCTAAAAATATTACCAATTTACCATGAGAAGCTCCATTATTTTTATCAGGATAATTGATAAATCAGACCTCTATCTAATGTTTCCCCTCACAGAAAATTACAGCCTTGGAGAAGAACATTTGTTGCAGAGAAAGTCAGAGTGCACACTGAAGAGCTGACAGCCGAGGCTGGAGGCAGAGATTGCTTTTCATGGATAAAACAACGTTTCACTAGCACTAAACTGATTTGGACTGTGTGACAATCAAAGTAACAACATCTGTGGAGCTCAATCTGCCCTACAACCCAAAGAGTTACAAGAAGATTGCCCTTTCACCACACTTATCATTGAAACATTTATATAAAAACACAAACTTAGAGGAAGTCTCCAATAATGACGTTTTCCATCCTCTCTCCCCTGGATAAGAAGGACCTGTCAGTCTGACACCAGATGAAGCCATTCCTGGCTCTTGCTTTCTTGCATCACCGGGCAGAAAGCCCACTGCGGCTGGTCCGCAACCGCTTCCAACAGCCTCGGTCATGGCTCCTGTTTTCCATTTCCTCTCTCCAAAAGAGAAGACAGGCAGCTGTTTAGGAAGCTTTGAAAAAAAATCTTGTGCAAGAATTTAGAAGAAGACGAAGGAGACAGTATGAGAGTGTGTGTGTGTGATTCCAGGTGTTGGCCCATCTCCAGCTGGCTGCTGGTATGGCACTGGTTTACTCCTTCGTTTCCCAGATGCAAAAATAACCATAAACCTCCCCTCACACCTAAATAATGTATTGATGGCTTGATTGATTTAATTTTTACTCAGGTATCCCAGTACTTGTGCAGCCCCAGAGATGTTTCACTGTGTAACTCTAAATAAAGGAGACTGCAGAAGAGGACAGAAGCCCTGGTGTGAGTTCACAACAGCAAATAACACTCTGCTCTTCCACACCTACATCTTTAAAAAACAAATTAAAAAAATAAAACAAAACAAAAAAAGAGACATTTCAGTTCAGGGAGAATTAAATGTTGTCTGAATTTTTTCCTGAGTGCCTGAGAGCAAAATAAAATACAAACAAGCATTTCCAGGAATGCCTGAGAAGATGGGTATATGCTGCCTTGGATTCCCAAGGACACTCCTGTTTCTTCATGGCCCTGGATGCTGCACAGTAGAAGAAGAGACGGATTTGTACTGTTCCTGCTGATTTCAGGATGGTCATTCTGAAGGCCAGGACAGCTTTTGAGAATCTATTTTCTTAAAAAAACAAGTCCCAAGAAAGGCAATAGGGAGCAGTTTTTGTTTTGCTCCATTGCTCACCTGAAATCTGGTTAATATTTAAAAAGATCAATCCAGAATCACTCAAAATTAATGTCGCTCTTCAGCTCTTCATAAGGCAGCATGAATGTTGCATCTTGTCCTTGACCTGCCACTTTGTAAAGTCCCCATAAATTTACAAAACTAAACTAAATTTAATTCAGTTGAGGTGTTAGCTCTGTGTCCAGCAGAACACATACAAGCATGCACACAGCATTTTAAGTGACACAAGAAGCCACAACCGCAACTGCGTTAGGGATCACAGGCAAGTATCTTTCAATGTTGCTTTTATTTCTTCTGCTTGCAAATGATCACTTCTCATGGTGCATTGCCCAAATCTTACTCACATCCTGTCACCGAGCTGCAAGAAGTCATCTGTCTTCTTTCAGAAGAAATCTGCAAAGAAAGACAGACAACCTAAACCCTGACTCTGGTCCTCCCACAGAGAGTGGCTGTGTTAAAGAAGCGTGGTTTGACATAGTCTACCATCCAGCTGTATTTTGTGCTTTGCTGGCTTTATTGGTAGCGAAATGTCCATGCAAAGCTAAAAAACCCTCCCAAATGCTTTATTTGCTTTGCTGTGAGTTTTTTATTCTGCAGAAGACCAAATGTAGAGCAATGCTAGATAAGCTACTCAGTCTTTCCCAAGACATATTCCTAGCAGTTTCAGAGTCCACAAGCAGCACGATGCCCTTGCCTTTTAATTAGTTTAGGCCAGAGGGAGCAAAGATCTGAGGTCTGGGGCTATACCAGAGAGAATGAGTTCTAAAGAGCTGAGGCAGAGCCGCTGCCACCTGCCATAACCCGCCCCTCACCATCAAGTCCTCATCAGTGTGAAAATCAATGTGTTTATTTCCCATCAGTGTGTGAAATCAGAGCCCTCGTGCAATTTCTGTCAAAAATTACTTAATCACCCTATTTTTGTGCAGGTCTGGTGATTGTAGTGCTGTCAGGGGATGGGTGAGAGGCTGGGAGGGATTGACTTATTGCTTAAAAAGAGTGCAACAGCTAGAAGAACTGCATTTTTGCAGAGCTTTTTTATTCACAGGCTAAAATTGTTTCACGTTAAACAGGCTAGGCTAATAGATCTGACAAAATAAATGCTAAGTCAAGCCTGCCTTGACCCGCCACTGCAGCTGTGAATCTGATTTTTGCAGCCACCAGCTTGCTGGGCAGTATGAACACAGTTTGCTGGATGCTCTCATGGCTGGTGGTGCAATGTAAGCACAACACTTGGAATACAGTCCACCAGTGTCTCCACGCCAGATCCCAAAACCTACTTCCTAGGCCTGCTGCCAGTGTTGTGCTATGAGTCACGAAGAGAAACAAACACAAGGAATGTCAAATTAAATAGGACACAACACTTTCACAGGATTTAAAAGCGGAGCAATTGCACTGTAGAGTACGAACCTCCCTGGACTCCTCTTGGACTGCTTCTCATCTTGGTAATAAGAAACATCCCTTTAATTAGTTCCACCTAATGAAATTCATAAGTCAGGGAGTGGGAGTTTTGCTCCTGGGTAGAAACCGAACACTTCTCTTCACTCGATCTGCCCATTTTCTGCAGCAGTCATTAGCAAATTTTATCAAATCTCTGCATTAAACAGTAACAACTATTGTTCACTCAGAACACAAGTCCATTTATGAGCTGCAATATGACACATCTTGGAAACCCCAGACTGAAAGGCACTTCTGAAAAAACAAGATTAAGACTGGCAAGAAAAAGTAGTTTCAAATTGTTAAGAAGGAACAATAGAGAAACTTCTACCTGATTTTTCCGGCTGCTGAGATCAGAGAGGTTCCTTTACCTTTCTGGGTTTGGGTAAAATAATTTACAAAATTTATTTGTCTTTCCTTAAAATTAAGGAGTACCCATTACCTCTCCAGCTGAACCTCAGGCTGCTTCATTCTCCTTGCATTAGGGACAAGTAAAATAATACTAGGAAGCCTCAAGCTGTGCCTTTGCTCCTATGGAAATATTGACCCACAAGCATCTGTTTAAATTCATTTTGGTTATGTGTCTCTCAAGACAAAGTGATATCCATGGCAACAAACAATTTCACTGCAGAAGAGGGAGCACATCCAGAAGGAGCGTGTAATCACTCTGTTTATCGATGACTAAAAGCCTGAAAGCACAAAGTTTGGGATCTGAGGCACAGCACCAGTGCTCTGCAGCAGACCAGGGCCTTTATTGGGACACTTTTGGAAATGTCTGTCACAGAGGACAGAGAGGGAAACTGAAGCCTTGCCTGCTGTTTTCCTTTCCAATCTTTTTTGCAAAGAGACATGGCTCACTGTGCAGTTGTTGTTGTAATTGCCCTTTGAGAAGTTTTACAGAGGAGAATGGGCAGGAGGAAGACAATGCTCTCCTGCATTTGGAGACAGAAAAAGCACAAATCACCACTAAGACAAACTGATAAGACACTCTGGATTTTGGTACAAACTGTTTTCAGCACCTACGGGGGCCCCTTGGTGTATCTGCACATTTCCCTCCAAGTGGCTGCTGACCAATAGATTCATCCTGTCACTCCACACTGGGCCCCATAATTACAGAGCTGATTTGCAGAGTTGGTTTTAGCTGCTATTATGGGAAGGTATGATGCTGGACACAACTGCAGTGCTGTTAGGGGAAGGAAGGAGGAAGGTGGCACGTGGCAGCTCTTGCATGAGTGCTTGCTGCACTAGGCAGCGTTGGCAGAGGAAAAGGAGGAGGAAACCACAGCCCTCCTAGAGTCTTCCCAAGAATCCTTCCCACTTATAAAGCTATCTTTGGTTTGGGCTGCATGGAGTAATTTTCTAGTTTAACACTCAGGGGCAATATCTTGAGCCACTTCTGCTCTCAGGGCCGGCTAGGGAAAGGTGTTGGTGCAGAGTGCATCTTGCTGTGGCCCTGCTGGAGCTAAAGGACTGCTTTGCAGGCTTGGTGCATTCTAAGCCAGGAGTGTCTTACTGTGCCCTGAATCCGTTCCGCTCCAAACCTGGCTGTCTGAGAGCATTTACTCTGTTCTCCAGTCTCCACTACGATGAGACAAAAAGCTTCCACCAGCATTGATCAAGGCCTCCAAGACAGTTTCTTGAACTTTTGGGATCCTGCTACTTGCAAACGAGACCCAGCACTCACTGTTAGCCTTAGATTATCTGTGGAGGGCCATATGAGCTTGCCTGACAGACACTGCTGTGCAGACACCCAGAAAGAGACCCAAGGACAGATTTTTCAAGAAATGTCTCGGTGCCATAACCTATGTAAACACTACACAGCCACTCGAAAATGATGTAATTGATTACAAATTACATCAACACCATCCCATCAGACCTTCTTGCCTACAGTGCTGCTGACAGGGCACTCACCAGCTTCATTTCTGAGAACCCATAAACGCAAGAGATCTAAGGTCATAACACTCACAGGCAAAAGAAGGAACCCTTGTTTTGAGAGTCAAAGTAGCTCTATTAGGAATTCTACGTCAAGGTACTCAAAGGGGCACACACTGTCCCCTAAAGGTGTATCCGAGTTGAGCACACCTCCCACAGAAAACACAAAGTGTGGGATACTTGCTTTGTCATGGAGAAGGGACCAGGCCAATGGCTTTTTTCGGGGGCTTGTGTTCTTACACTGGGATTTCCTGTCCCAAAGAGAAACAGCTCCTACTTCTGGATGCCGAACCTCCTCCACTGAGGGCAGCAAATTATTTGAAGATCAGTAATAAATTTAGTGTCTCTAGTTGAGATCAGGAGGCAATTTTAGGGATTAGGTTCACCTGAGTGAAAAAACTGCAGAGGCACTGCCTCTCCCAGCCACGCACTTGCAAGTACCTACAACTGACCCTCCCATATCTACATCCCCCCACACACCATCCCTTGGAGAAACCCCACCCCTGTTACTGCAGGGGTTTCCATTTCAGCTGCAGTAGAGGGTGGCCTCACTCCCTGCAGCAGCGGTGATGTGTTACCCACCCAGGTACTGACCAGGCTCCACACATCAGCTTATCTGCCAAGGTCTGCTTCCATGACCCTTTGTCCCTGTTCTCCTGCTGAATTTATGCTCCTCCTCTGATATACTGCTACATGTAGCTGAAGCAATGGTGAAGGGGCTGCAGCTAAAACCATGGAGAAAAAGTAAAAGCAAAACTGTCTCACTTTACTGAGATCAGGTGGGATGCAACCTTACTCTCTTGCTTGGAATGCAGCAAATATCAGTTGATCAAAATGGCTTCAGGTACAGCATTTTCAATACAAATCTGAAAAAACAATAAGAAAACATCCACACTGTCTTGGGAGGATGCTGGCCTGAATTTAAAGAGACCTCCAAGTGAAATGAGCTCAACTACACTGGCCAGAGTGAAACCCTCTACTTCAGTGACTCTCAGTGGAAAGATACTGTGCCAAGCTAGGGTTTTATTATAGTTAACCCTTTTGATGCTTACTGCTGGAGTTACAGATTCAGATGCATATTTAGATGCTGCTGGTGTAAACAGCATCTTCTTGAGTCCAGAAATTGATGGCTGGTCGCACAACTGTCTCTTGGGTCTTTTCTTCCAAAATATAGTAGGTATTTATAAGTCATCACTCTCTCATTCACTTGCCCTTAATAGGGCAACACATTCCCAAAGCCATCTATCAGAGCTGGGCTGGCTCTGGAGACTGTACCATCTCCTTATCTTCCCCCCCCTCCTCTCCCACACCATGCCCTACAATGCTTCTCTTAGTGGTGGCCAAGATCCTCTGAAGGTGACCGAATTTCAGACTACTCGGCAATCCCAGCTCCCAGGGGAGCACGAGATGCAGGCTGAAGAAGCCTTTTCTGTCATTACTCCCTGGAGCTGTTAAGAGCCAAGAAGTGTTTTTGCTGGATCTCAGCTCCTCTCCAGTTACATCCGTACCGCCTGTGACCCTAAGCAGAAATCCCAGGCTTATAAAATTAAACAGGCCTTTCCCATGAGTCACCGTGGGACTCCATGCTTGGATGGGATCAGGGAAAAGAGCAGAGGCGTGTCTGCTCTGGGAGCAGTGCAGAAAAAGCAGTGTACAAATGCAGGCTCCAAGACTCCCTAGTCCCAGTTTTTCTCATAGCTGCAAGTCCAACCGGACACAGATATAGCACAGTAACCTATTGAACCAGATCTTGTTAGCTAACTACAGAGAAGCCTAGCAGACTATTAAAAATTAAACTAAATATAGGCACATATCAAAAAAACAGTGACTCTAAAGCTCTGTGCCTAATTCATCAGGGAGCAGAAAAGCCTAACACATGGGATGTTCTTCAGACGATGCAACTGGAGCTCTAGTGAGACAGGAAGCTTTAACCAGATCTCCCCAGAACCACAGGGAGGATGGATGCTGTGCCTCTGCTCTGCTGCCAAGAAGACCCAGCTTCCTGCATGCCTGGTTATTTTCCACACTCAGACATGTGCAAGTTCACACAGCATCCTAGGGATGTGCCACCCTTTCCAGCCTCTGGAGGCTCGCTCCTGCTTTCATGGCTTGCTTGGTAGCCCAAAGAACAGAACAGTTCATTTCCCTCGAGACTAAGAGTGCTGCTGGCAATCGGTGATGAGCAGGACAGGCAGCCGTGGACAGCTTTTGAACAGCTGATGTCACCAGGACAACCTCCTGGTCTAACCCCGTGAAGCCACTGACGTCATTCCTGCTTTTGGCTCTCACTGGGGCAGTAAGGACACCAGACTAACAGTGCAGAGCAGACACCTTTTAAATGAGAGAGTGTTGTGCAGCGGTCTAAGCACAGGGCTTGGCAGAGAGAGCGATAGACCTCCCCACCTACAGCCTTTGGGTTTTACCAGGCTCTCATGGGGGCAGAATGAAGGAAGGAGACTGAGGAGAAACTCTACCAGAAATAAAACAGGACCTTCACAGTGGTCCCACGAGGTTAAATTAGTTTGTGTGAAGACTTTGGAATCACAAATAATCCCCAACATTACGTGAGACACAGTGCTTTAATAAGGGCTGAATTACTCCAGGAAACTTCAAAGCCATCAAAGAACTTGTGCTCAGTGACATTTGTGTGCAGTGCTTTGAGTGAGCTTTCTCTCCTTTCCCCAGTCACAACACAACAGTCAATTAAAAGTGCTGCTCTCTTTGTAGCCTTCACTGCAGTACCAGATTTATTGTCCTATTTGTCACCATTGAACTGCCTTGGGCTGAATAACTTATAGCACCGGAGAAGATGAATTAAGTGGTAAATTCAAAGTGGGTCAGGGGGATGTTGACTTGGCCTCGAGACACAGGTGGGTCAGTGGGCTGATGTCTTGGCCTGCTTTGCTAAATGGGATGGAGCATCATCATCTGCACTCCCACCAAAACCTTGAGCTGCCTGCACCCGACCAGTGCTCCCATCCCCTTGGGCCAGAGGGGCAGGAGGCAGGTACCTGCATTTTCCTCCACAGGTGACTTGCCCCCACTTTTTTATCTGTGCATGCTGTGGTACTTCAGTTAAGAACGCCATTGCAGCACCCTCATCAAGAAACTCCACTACAGAGCTGCATTTTTAGCACTTGGCATGGCACGTCAGTACATCACACTGCCAGTGGCGTGACGCAGGGTGAGCCAAAACACCCCAAAAATTCAGAATGCGCCTACTAGCCTGAGGTTTTTAGTTTTTGGTGTAGCAATAAAACAGCTACTCAAGCACAGGGCTCTTTAAAGGAAATCCTGCATGTATTTCCATCCCTAAATCCCAACAGAATCTTGTAATCCTCCACCAAGAACAGCCTGTGCTCCACATCCGTAACTTAAATGATGACAATGAATCAGTTGTTTCCCAAAGAGGACATTCACTTTTCACATTACTGCTGTTTTTACACCACATCTGACTGCATAGCAGAGGCTCCAGCATGATGCTTATTCCAGGGTTCCCCCAATATTTTCCATGACAGAAAGTGAGGAGCACTCCCACAGGCAAAGGTGGTGGGGGTTCCTGCCTGGCATGGCCTTGGAACCACCAATATGAGGATATTAATCTCATAAATATTGCACATTTACATTATTTTACCAATATCTATGTTCAAATACCATGCACAAACACTATTTATATCCACTTAAAAAAAAAAATACATACAGGAAGTGAAACGCTGCTCCCTCCACATCACCCTTGTTCTTGGAAAGCACCAGACACGATTCTGGTCATCGTGGGGTTTCTCAGGGGGTGTCACAGAAACTCAGATACCAGCTCTGAGATCCCACGTGTGGATGGAAGTCACAGGCTCAAAGATACCAAGTTCTCTGAAAGGGTCATCTGAAACTGAGAGGGAAACTGTGCTCCTGGCCATGAAACCAAAGGGCAGTAAAAGAAGAATATTTTTTCCATACTGGAATTTTCTCTTCATGGTGCAAGGGCAGACAAATTTCATTCTCTCTTGTGAGAAAATATCAATCAACAGTATCTCCTAATAACACGAAAGAGCAGACAGGCACCAAAATTCAGAATGAATTTTAGAAGGGTGTGGAGAACATCTCTACTTTTGGAAATCTGCAATAACATTTTGCTGCTATATGATGCAATCACCTTCCCTCCAATGTTGCCTGGTACAATACTGACATCTTGCCCTTGGAAGTCAAAATCTCTTTGCTAAGGGACCAAAAGAAAATAAAGAGGGTTTAGATTTAAGCACAGCAGAATTAAGAGTTTTACAAACCGCGAACTTGCTGAGGAATGTGGTTTTAAGTAATCCCACTGCTATTTTCCAATTCAGGTTGAGTTTACTTAGTAGCTGCAGCAAATGAGAGAGGGCATGGACTACACTCTCCATCCCCAGCAGAGGAGGAGCAGGAGCAAGAGGAGGAGGAGGTGAAGAAAGCAGACAGCTTTGATTAACAAGAAAATTAGCAAAAGTACTTGCTCGGGAGATGGGCATCTCAATGACACAAAGCCTCCATATGTCCCTGACCAGGAATACTCCAAGCATCCCCTTGCCTCTCTCCAGCATCCTCTGGCTTTGGTTTTTTAAAGTTCCATTTTGCAGAGATCTAGCCTCCCAGGCAAGAGATGCAGCCCCTCGGCAAAGCAGCCTGGTTCTCTCTCCACCAGGAGACAAATGTGCTGGGTCAAGTGGAGCCACAGAGAGGCAGGAGAGGGGATCAGCCAGCCCTGCATGCACCAAGGGGGCCACTCCAAGCAGCCCTCTCTGGGGAGCCTGGGAGTGGGGAGTCACCTCCTCCCACGCTGAGGAGGATCTGCTCTGGCTTCCTCATTTCTGTTTTAACAGAAACAAAATGCTTTTGTCCCAAGTGAAATGAAAGGTTTCAGCAGTCTAAAACCAATGTTCCAAAAATGTTATACTCCATACAAACATAAGAAATCTCTTCTGAAATCATTACAAACAAGTGTGCTTTGGCATGTTTCAGGCCATTTCTGGAATTGAAAAAAATATCCCTCTCGCCCAGATCCATCCATAAGTCAATCCAGTGGGAAATCTAGTTTTTTCACCCCAACTGTTTGCCAAGGAAACAGAGTTCAAAAGGCACCGAGCTCTGAACAGATATCCACTAGTCAGGAGAGTGTGGATCAGTATAGACAAATATTGGTGCAATTTTCTTTCAGCTTCCCCAAAGCCAATGATGTACTTCCACCATTCAAGCCCATCAGTCTATGTTTAGAAGGCAAGGTGGTGAGACTGGAGTGGGGGGAGCAGGTTTAACAACTCAGTACCTGGCTTGCTGTGACAAATAGAAAATAAATTTGCTGTTTCCCTCTAACTACATATTGCATTTTTTCCAATTTTTTGTCTCTTTTTCCCCAACAAGTACCCATATCAATGTTTTCATTATGATCTTAGCCAACCTGAAAGAAAATTAAATCCACACTGGATTTCCCTCAACCCAAAACAACTGCTCCTATGACCAGCTAGGCGTTTCAATGTGTCAGATACTCCTCAGGACAAGATTTATTTTACTGAGCTGGTATTGCTTTCATACAAGAGCCCATGCTCACACACAGTCTATACAGCTTCCTCTATGTATACAAAAAAAGATGGAAAAATTATGCCATGCCAAGAAAGCTGTCTTGCCAAACAAGAGCCACCCCCTGAAGGGTATATTTAGAAATCAGAGGACAATTTAGGAAGAGAGTCACACAACATAAGCCAGAAGAGTAATGAAAAGTAGGGAGAGTGGGAGTTTCTTTCAGGTGTTGAGCACTCCCAGACTGCACCAGTGAATACCCAGACCGACACGACTCTTTTTCACCTCACCAAGTAACAGCAAAACCCAACACTTACACAGCGTTTTTCATTCATCCATCTCAAATTGCACTGCAAGGAGAGTTAAAGTGTTGAATTTAGCACCCCTCTCTGCAAATTGATGCACAGAGCTGAAGTTCAAGGTTGCACAAGGGCAAACACTAGGGACAAATGTAGGCCATGGAGTCATATGAGCTGCCGTGGGTGCTGAGTTTGGACCTTCTCTTCAATACTCGATGCAGTCCATCAGCCTTGTGCAGGCAGGGCAGCCTGTGGGGTCTGTGTGCTCTGTCATTTCATTAGGGACAGTACCTTCACAGCAAGTGTTTTACACCAACAAGCAAACCTGAGCAGCACATCCACTTCAGCCTGCAGACTTCCAGTGATGCTGAGGCTGGTGAGCACCGCTGGAGATCATGCCTCCCAACTCTCGCTCACAGCAGCCTGCTCAGGGCTGTATCCTGTCTGGTTTTGAATATTCCCAAGGATGGACATGCCACAATGCCTTTGGGCAATGTGTCAGTGTTTGACCCCTCCCACAGTAAAAACATTTCTTCTGATATTTGAAAGAAATTTCCTGTATTTCCATTAGTTGTGCTTTTCTCAAGTCTTGTCCATGGGCACTACTGAAGAAATCCTGGCTACACGTTCTTTACTTCCCCCACCAGGTGTCTATCCACATGGATAAAAGCCCCCTGAGCCTTCTCTACTCCAGGCTCTCTCAGCTTCTCCCCATAACAAAGATGCTCCAACCCCTTCATCACCTTTGTGGCCCTGCACTGGACTGGCAGTGTGTCCATATCTCTCCTACACTGGGCAGCCCAGCACGGGACCCAGTGCTCCAGATGCACATCAACAGTGCTAACAGAGAGAAAGGATCACTTCCTTCAACCTGCTGGTGACTGGTCACAACTCTTTGAGCCTGGCACTTCAGCAAGTGTTCAATCCACCTCACCATCCACCTACCCAGTCCATAGCTCACCAATGAGGATTTTATAGGACACAGCATCAAAAGCCTTGCCAAATCTACAATGAGCAATATCCACTGCCCTCCCCTCAGCCAATTGAGCAAATAATCTCTCTGTAAAAGACCAGACAATCGATAAAGCATTCCTCCTTCATAAAACCCTGCTGACTAAACCCAAACACCTTCTTGTGTGTTAGATCTTATGAAGAAATTCTCTACTGTGAGGGTGGTGTGAGTTAGAACAGTTTGCACAGAAGAGCTGTGGATGCCCCATCCCTGGAACTGCTCAAGGCCGAGTTGGATGGTGCTTTGAGCAACCTGGTTTAGTGGAAGGTGTCCCTGCACATGGCAGGGGGTTGGAACCAGATGATCTTTAAGGCCTCTTCCAACCCAAACCATTCTATGGTTCTATGATTGCCTTTACTATGTCTGGAAATAGTTTCTAGGCTCATCTATTCCATCTTCTGTGGGGTCCAGGTGAAGCTTGATGAGCCTGTAAGGCCGGAGATCCTCCTGAACTGGTACTTGTTTTCTTTCCAGTCCTCATGAACTTTCTCCAATTGTCTTGTGCTTTCACAGATAGTCAAGAGGAGGTTCAGGATGATGCAGTATGCTGGCTAGACAGCTTGGGGAATGCAGCATTCCAGTGCAGACTTCTACCTTTGACAGAACAACCTGCCCATAGAGCCTGTATTTTTCAAACATCTAAGATCTGCTAGGACTGTATGACTGTCATTCTGAATAATGATTGCACCACATGACTTGGATTAGCAGTCACAGGAACAAGGGAAACACAAGGGACACCCAGTTGTGACATAGAGGACCAAAGCTCTGGCAGCAGGGACAGCACCTCCCTTCGGTGCAGGGCTAATCAAACCACCCCCTCTCCTGTGCTTTCAGTGCAAGGACTGCAACCTCAACATGTAAAATCAGTTGCAAAGGCCCTCAGTGACCACGGAGTCACACAGACTAGAAATGCACACCACTTGTTCCCCTTACCCCCTCAGGAGCAGCTGTGCTGTAGCACAAATGATTTTGTTCACAGACAAGCCTAACTTGCCTAGGCTGCACCTCCACAAATGAGTAGTCTTGATTTTTTTCTTCCCTCTCTCAACTCTTCTAGCTCAGTAGGTGAGATGGGTTTAAAACAAACAAAAAACACCAAAGCCCAAGGGAACTGAATTTAAACTAGACGCCTACAACTACATTTTCAGTAGCTAAGTTATAAAAGAAGAAAGATAAAAAATGAAATTTCAGAAGTGTGAAGGTTGTCACTGGAATATTTTTATCTAAAGTGAGTCACAAAGACTGAGCAGTAGGATTCTTTTTTTCTTAATAACACTGCAAAAAAACTTTTAAGAAACTACCACCCCAAATCAAAAAAAAAGGAAAAAAAAAAGAGAAAGCTAAAAGCTACACAAAGCTTACTAAAGACACTGGCTCCAGCAGCATGCCAGAAACAACAGGCTCTTCTCACAGACACAGAGAGGTATTTTATTCAAGTGAACAAAACCCACCTCTGCTAACCCAGAGCAGATGAACCGCAGGGACCAGAAAAGCCTGCAGGCATTTGACAGTACCAGAGAAGGTCATTATGGCACCCTTCCTATACAAAGGCTGAATCCAAAGTACTACGAAAGCAAATCCTTGATGGGCAGGAAGGGGTATGTGAAGTCTGAATGTGGTCTGGAAGAACACGAAAAGAAACTGGGGGAGAGGAAGGGACAGAGACCTCCTACTCATTGGCCAAGACTGCAATTCAGGGCTTGACATGACAGCAGTGTCTGTCTCCACGTGGCTGCTATATGAGTTGGCAGAAACGGCTTGTTATGAGAAAAATAGCAATTCTTCATGTATGCAACAAGACCTAGGTTAAAACTTTTTGTTTATGCCATGTACAGATCTCCGTCTAAAGAAACCTACTTCTTTCTATCTATATGAAACAGACTTTTTAAACGATTTTTTTTCTGACAAAGTTTTTGGTTTTGTGTGAAAGTTTAATATTCTTATGTCATAATGACAACAGTATAAAGAATTCAGGACAAAGGTTTTGTCTTTTTAAACACAAGGTCAAAGTGTACAGTCAAAGAAAGCTCTGCCATCACCTTGATAGGACACAGGGTTGTTTAAAGTGCAAATTAGTAGCAAATTTAAGACATCCATTTCTTTTCCTGCAGCTGTTACTTATGCTTTCAGCAGCACTGGTACCACTCTACTCTGAAGCCAGGTTCTGCTCGAGTGCCAGATCTCTTGGCCGAGTGCTCTTCGTTGGTATTTTCATTGCAGTAAAACTGTAAGAGCCAGAGGCAAGTCAGTGAGATTGAGATGGCTCGTGAGATCATCATGGGAAGAATGAATCATCTGCCTTGGAAATACAAATGTTTATGATCACTGCTTCTATTCTGCACATATATCCTTGAGACACACAACTTTTACAAGGGTGTTGGTATTTATATAATTCCATAAATTTAGACAGCACATTACAAACACGATATGCAGTTGTAGTTATAAATAGCAGAGCAGCAGGACAGAATTTTCAACTATTTCTTGTTTCCTATACTCCACAAATGAGATGTGTGGCATCTCAAGTTAAGGAACTAAAGGAAAGAAAATAAAGGAAAGAAAAAATCCCTTTGTGAGTCTCCCTATTTCAGATGCTGGAGTGGAAGGCTAGACTTCTACCAAAGAAAAAGAAAATAAAGCCAGTCCCTGAGAGTTAACTGCTACATTTAACCATGACTAAAAGACAAAGAGCAGATTCTGAAGCGGAGGTTTTGAGAATAGACTTTTTTTGTGGCATGTCTTCAGTGTCAATGTGACAAACTAACACCTGCCCTTGACAAGAAACATTCTGGCAAACAAATGCACAATATAATCAAAAGACTAAATTTGTTTCTAAACCTTGGCTGATGCTTTTTTTTTAGTGCTCACAACACTGTGGATGTATGCACAAACCCATGAAAAAAAACCAATCACTGGGTGCTGCAGGAGCATCATAACAATGTCCCAAGGCATTCTTCCAGAAGGCCAACTATTAAATTCCCAACATATATGAAAATGGTAACCAGTAACTCGTAACAAGCTTTCTGAACTTTGATAATAATATTAAGGGTTTTAATGATATTGAGGGTTTTAATAATATTGAGGGGTTTTAATAATATTCAGGAGTTAATTTGTCAGGCAATAACTGTAAGAGCATTTATGGCCAAAGGCTCAATATTGGGTACCTGCGGTCAACCAGCAACCCAGCACTGATGCAAGCAGTTATAGTATCTTTATTTATTTATTTTTTAAATAAATAAAGCCTGCGCCCTCGTTTCCATTTCTCTGCTCAATTAACAAATTAATTCAGGGAGGAAGAGACTCCTGGTACAAGCAGTACTTTTTGAGCCAGGTCAGTTATATCTTCCATGTTTTTTACACTGGATATATTAGATTTAGATTGGATATATCTTGTAACAGCTGAAGTAAACAGTGGGTGCACTGAACTGTCATTTGAAACTACGCTGAAATACGTCTGGACACTCAAGATACTCCACACACACCGGACCATGACTTCACATGAGGAAGCTCCATCCTACTTGGCTCTGGTGATGGACTCACACACGTTTCATAAGAAGGTAAGACACTCCGAACTCTGAAGCTCTAGAGCGGGGATCTGCAGCTACTCTATGGAAGGTCATACTCTGTGCCACCGCTGCCTTTGTGCCATGTGGAAACGGAATTACTCAACATGTTTTCCAAGGAAATGGCCACCTAGGGCAGAACAGATCAGGAAAGTGGTTTTAACAGCTCTCTGTATGTACTTTAACGATTTTTTGTTACACTGATGTCTTTCAAAAAGCATCAGTTGGGTAGAAAATGTGAGCCTTTGCTTTGCTGTCCATAACAGACATCCTCTACGGTGCTCCTTCACACTGAATTGATGGGGTTTCCCACATGTCCTCATCTGCCAACTGAGCCATCTGTGAAGTCTGATCCACAGGTTCTTTCTCACCCTGGGCTATTAATAATTCATCTTCTTGTTCTCCTTCTAACTGAAGGTCAGAACTACAAGAACAATTAGATTCATCGGGTTTGTCCATGGAAGGCTCTGCTGCAGCTGTAGAGGACTGTTCAGTTTCTGCTTCAGCCTGTGGTTCTGTGTTAAGATGAAGTCCAAACAGGTTATTTCTGATGAGGTACCGAACACACTGCAGAATCACATTCCTTTCGTGTCGGATGTCCTGGGCCAGTAACTGGAAATTAAAAAAAAGAGATGATGCACATTTCCCTCTATTGCTCTATAGCTGATACAAGCATAGCAAGATGTACTGATCTACTCAGTAATTCCCAAGACCGTTCAATTTAAACAGTTGGCTCTCTCACACAGGTCCTGGACACATGGGGCTGGAGACTGCCATACCAGAGACAATGATGTTCTCATATGGACTGTAATACCAGGCCATGCATTCCAGTACATCAGGGTAGCAGGTCTATTAATATCTTTCACACTTTCTAAGTTATACTTTATCTGCAATTTAATATCCCATGCATTTTTTATTTAAACCCCCTATGCGTAAAAGATCAATACAAGGAAAGGGCATCTTTCATCAAGTACCAGACCGCAGACTTAAACAGCAATAACTGGTTTGGACTATAATACAACAACCTAGCTCTAATAGCTTAATCAGAGTGCTGGAGGCCTCCTCCATCGACTTTAACCTCACTGAAGTTCATTTTGGTAGTAGGAAAAAGAAACCTATCAGCCAGAGAGCTGAATGAACCTTTTTCATTGTGAGTGTCAGCAGAACTAGTTCCCTGACCAAACACAAATCTGAGGCAAGTGGCTAAATCTGTAACTACCTGATCATTTGCAGGATAGCTGTATTACACACTGCAGGAGATTTGGCTAAGTTTGGCTTGTAACAACAAAAAAAGCTTCTCGGTGACATTACAGGTTTCAACCGCGGTTTAACAGGACACTTCTAAGTCTGAATATTTCTACTTAGACTAGTTGCTAAGAGGTGTTACAAGCAGCTGACACCTAAAGTGAGCCTTCAGGAACCTTCCATCTGAACTAGGAGATGTACTTCAGGACAGACAAGGGACAGCATAGTGATGTTCTCTTTGTTCAACTGGGAGAAACTGGTGAATTTGCAAATGGCCAAATTATGGCCCAGTTGGGCTGCACCCTATCAAAGACCTTATCTTTGTATTTCATTTTTTAATGCAGGGATGGGTATCAGTGGAATGACAGCACACAAGCTTTTGATTTTGTCAGCATAGAGAATGACTAAATACACATTAGTGTTTGCATGGCTACAATAAACACGTTTTAGTAGAGCCCAAGCTCACTGCTGAATGACTGCCAAGATATATCTGCAGCTATTCTCCTACCTCCCTTTCTTTTTTTTAAAAAGCATCATTTCATTGACACAACATCCTTTTTTTAGCATTCTAATACGCTTTCTGGATGCATTTTATAAAATTTCAACCTTGCTCCCTCTCAAGGTTTTTACACACTGACCATTTCTGATGACAGTGGAAGCCTACCTGCAAACCTCAGGCTCTCTTCTTCATAGCCACAGTAGACATTCTTTAAAAACAACTCTGAGCAATTTGAAAAGGCAAAAAAACCTCACTAAAATGCAATTTTTAAAATGGACTATACTGGCAAGCTTCAGCTCAGGTTTCCTATGGACTGTCAGCTACTCTCAGTCTCAGGGACTTCATCTGACTTTCTTCCAGAGTCGTCACTGCTTTCTTTGATCACCAACAACTTTGAAGAGCAAGTGATAAAGGCAACTGCATGCTTAGGGAGCTACACAAAGGACAAACACTTCCTTTGCGGTCACTAGGAACTTTAATTCTTGGCAGCAATGGTACTATGTGCTAAAAAGACTACCCAGGGATTTCTCCCACATCAGCAGCTTGGGATGTACCTTATCAGGCATCTCTTGCTGAAACATCCTGTGCTATTTCAGAGCTCTGATGTCAGTGGCACCCTGCTTTCCCCTGTATTTTGCCCACTGCAAGTTTTCCCTTGATGAAGGAGCTTTATGCTGACTATTTATAGAATCACAAGGGTAGTACTGCTTTTGAGTAACAAATACAATAAAAGCTCCAAGGTTTTGTCAGAGCTTTCTAAAGAAAAGACACCAAGCTTTGTGGCCAAATGGGTTGCTTTGCACTGCTACTGGGAACACCTTGGACTCACCCATACAAACCTCCTTCTACCCTTCTGAGACACCAGCCTGCTGCTCTTCAAGGTCCTGTCCCTTCCTCAGATCTAAACCTGCCTAGAGAAGAAACCCTTACGCACACAGGTTGCAGCTCAACACCACTCTGTAGTTTAAGTCACCAACACACTTCTCAACAAGATCTCTTTACATGTGCAAAAAGAACTGTGTGCTCCTCCAGCAGAGGAAGGTGGCTGAACAGCAAAGCTGGGAGCATTAAGATCAGATCGTGGCCACTGGGATTACACACAAACAAAACCTACTGGATACTACCACAGGGAAGGGAAGAGGGAAGAACAAAGGGTTTGTTCCTTGTGCAGCTCATTTCAGACACATGATTCAGTTGTCATCTTTGGCTTACCAAAGTCAGTCGTTACCTGAATGTATGCCAGGGTATTTCTATTTGTCTATTAAAGCATCTTCACCTTCTCCAAGTGAAACACTTGCTTTACTATTTTCAGCCCAGGACCTGTGCTAACAGACTGCTCTAACTTCCCGCAGGGAAGAGGAGAACCTCTCACAAATAGTTCTACTCCTGTACAGGAGGCATTATTTTAGCCTCTTACCATTTCCAGCAGAGTCGGACGGCGCTTGGGAAGGCGAGGGAATGTTTTCCTGCCCCACTTATCAGGCCCTCTGGGGGGACGTGCATTTGAATTCGAGCTCCTTAACGTTGTGCCTGCACATTCTGGGCGGTTTTGATTTGGTTTCTGACTCCGAGGAGCAGGAGTAGTTTGAGGCGTATTTCTGAGCACAGCCTGGTTTCTCTCAGCTTTTGTTGCAGTCTTGACAGGGATTTCTTAAAGAAAAAGAACACACTTTCATCTCAAACTTAAAAGCCTCTTTAACGTGCTCATATCCCATGCACTGGCAGCTCGTTAGTACTATTCTTGCTCACACAACCTGATGTGAAGATGTTCAAGGTTTACTTGGAGGAAGGGAGGGTTTTGTTTGGTTTGGGTTTTCTTTTTAAATACAAAAAATAATCTCTAAACATTCACAGAAAGGAAAACAAGGTATTTAAATTCTGCAGCACAAAAAGAAAAATAAAAGGAGCAAGACCTGAACAAGATTTTCAAACCTCTGCCTTCTTACCACTTATGAAGTACATTGCTTCACATTGTAGCTTGCTGCAAATTTGGCTGCTGAGAAAATCATGATACAGTTAGGGCAGAGGATGCCCAAGTTCAATTCACTGTCTGCTAGATGGTCTCTAACTTTGGGTAGGCCACCCAAGGCAAGTAAGGCATAGTAAATATCTGCAAAAACAAGCAGCTGCAGCAGCAATTCCTCACCACACACTGATGCATACATTCAGGGAAGTACAAAATCCATGTGCTTCTTGCAGTAGGACTTGAACAGAGAGTTCAAGTACTACTGCAACACCCAGCAGCCTTCTATGGAAAAAGCCCTTAAGGATGTGGAAATTAGTTCACAGGGTGACAATAACAGCTTTTTCCTAGCACTATTCAAACATGATTTGAAGCAAGACTGAAAACAGGTTCCTTATTTTCCCCCAACTAGGGGAGAAAAGGCTTGGGAAATTTGATGACACACAACCTAACCAAAGACATTTTATGCCTCCTCTCTCAACCCACAACCTGCTGCTGAGAAAAGGACAGCAAAAAAAGCCACAGTCCTGCTTGCAGTCCACCTCACTGCAGAGTGACACAGAGTAGAAGGGGAGACGAGAAGGGCAGAGGTTGTTTCTACACACCTTCGGGCTCGCTGTCGGATGCGCTGCCATAGTTGACCGACAGCGCGCTAAGGGCAGAGGTCACCTGCCTGGGGACAATGGACAACCCCCGTCTCCCATCTTCCTCAGCTGCCTCATCCTTGTCGGATTCTGCAGGGAAAGAAAAGGTAAGAGGGATTTTTCCCAACGATCCTGCATGCCAACAGCCAGCCTTGCTGCTACATCCCTGTCTCAGCACCACGCACACCTGCTGTTGGGCACCATTGCTCAGTGCTGTGGACTGACAGAAAACCCCCCACATTTGTCTACCTTCTACAGACAGGTGGTGGCAAACTGGTGCCTCCACTGGTTCATAGTCCTGCCAGCAAAGTCACAGAAACAAAAAGCTTCCTGAACACAAGCTTGAGCTTTCTGCTTCCTTCTTTGCATACCAAATATAATTACGGGTTTTGTTATCAAGTGTAGGTAAAGAGAGAGTGAGAATTTCGTGGTATGTTTTGAAGTCTTGATGGATTTAGTCCTGAGAAGATGGAGAAGAAGGGTCTAGAAGCCAATGAGGGGGAACTTAAAAAAAAAAAAAAGAGAGAGAACCAAAAAGATGCACCTATACAGTAAAATCATGGATTTGGATTGTATTATTTTTTTTTAAATTCTACTTAGTTATATTGTGTTCGTTATTATTTGTTCTGGCTATATTTCTCAATTGTATCAAAATTGCAACTAGCTTTAATAATGTGTAATAAGCAAGTACCACATTCCTTTTCTACCTACTAAAAAAGAAGTCACTAGCTGTACTTGGGCATAATTAGACCTTTTATCATTAAGTAAAACACCAATGCTGCAGGGAAATACAGATATATTTAAGCATACTTAAGTTTCCCAACATGCAAACATTAATGGAATAAACAAATTGCACAGGGATGCTGAGTTCTTGTTCTCACGAATTGAAGATTATGTTTTCAAGAGGAAAAACTCAGCATCAGACATCTTTCCAGGGAATGTATTCTACCCTTGTTGCTAAAAATAGCCAGAGTATAAGTCAGCTTACATGCCATATTCTAAGAGTACTGCATCACTGCTGGCTGTATTATAAATAGTTACATCTGAAGAATTTATATTGCTGCCAGCACAAGGAAACAAGACATGCTCACAAAAAACCAAACCCAAAAAAAAAGCAGTACTTCAGAGAACATACACATATGGGGAATATCAAGAGT
Source organism: Dicrurus megarhynchus (assembly GCA_013399195.1). Classification (NCBI taxonomy): domain Eukaryota; kingdom Metazoa; phylum Chordata; class Aves; order Passeriformes; family Dicruridae; genus Dicrurus; species Dicrurus megarhynchus. Next base: position 2,023,633 of record VXAD01008756.1, read on the forward strand.
AATAATACAGCAAAGAACAGAATTAAAAGAAAAATACTGACATTTTAAGTAATTCACTTAACTCATACAAGGAAATCCATTTGTTTTCACATTCTAAATACTGTTATTTTCAAAACCACACAGGGATATTCAACAGTCTTTAAAAAATAATTTGACTGTTGCATTACTTCATTCTTCTTATGTCCTTTAGACTACTGTACAATATTTACATCAGAACATGTAATGCTGCACAAAAACTTCACGTCAGACTTCCAAAATGGTGACTAGCAAGCAAAGTCTCAGCATCTAAACTTAAAACAACAATTTAAAATAAAACCTCTCCAAGTTCCTTCATCTTACCAACATCACTATTTGCCAGAAGACCAAGAGGGTCCACGTCTTTCTCATATGCTTGGCCTGCCAAAGGATTTTGCTTCTCATGTTCCTTCTCACAGACGCTGTCTTCTGCTCCACTGGCTTCATTTTGAGTTCTATGTGCATGATAATCGCCGCCATTTTTCCTAAATTTCTTCCAGAACGGGCGCCATTGTCTTCTCCTGTGTCTTCCTTGATGCCCAAAAGCCTCTCCATTTTCTGGAGGTTTCCACATCCCCTTCATTTTCCTGGAGAATAGAAAACAAAGCTCATATAGATGATAAACTATGAGAATAAAAACAACTAACGTAACCAAATGGCTCAGGCCCTCATTTAAGGTTCAGCAACACAGAACGACGCCAGGACTTACACCAGCTCAGCTAACACAAGGTGACAGACCATAAAATCAGTGACACCTCATCTCAGGCAGAGCAATGGGACATGGAACCTGAACGAACAGTTTGAAGTTCGTGACTCTTAGTTTTTAACAAGGGCAAGGGTACATGGGCTAAGAAAGTTCCTCGATAATCTACAGTGTGAGGACATGGTGTTTTCATTTCAGATAACAAAGTCAACAAATACTCTCTTCACTTAAGCATTTAAGTCATTCAAAACAGTGGCAACAAGAATTTAAAAGGAAAGCATCTACTATAAGCATACTTCCACTGCTGAAGTCTCTTTTTTCTAGCTACAGCTCTGAGAAGCATCTTGCTACACCAAATCCATTCAGCCATCTGACACCATCAGCTGCAATGACTACCTACTCCCGCCTCCAACTAATATGCCATTCATCTTTTCCATTCCAAGGAAAAGGAATAAAATAAATGTCCATCAGGATAACGCATTTTTAAAAGCCTGAAACAAAATAACAAGTCCTAAAACACAGGAAGAGCACAGCATGCTGGTGCCACTTACCTTTCATGGTTCCATAACCTTCCAGGTTACCCTATAAACACACGTTGACAGGAAGATACCTGAAAAACTTAAACTCTGGTCGAATTCTATAGATACAAGAATAAATGTGACCAAGAGAAAAAAACAAATATAGAAGGGACAACTGAAGCTTCCTGAAAATACTTATTTCCAAGCAACAGAAACTTAATTCAGCAAAACAAGACTGTAACTAATCATCACTACATTACAAGAGCAAAAACTATGCAGGATCTCCTGTCCTGAATGAGCCCATGGTTGGTTCTGATCAGTTCTCCCTGCCTCAGCCTCACCTGCAGCACAGCTGAAGTCCTGTATTCCCTAGTCAACCACGTGCCTCATGTAGTGGGATGCTGTGTTCATGTCTGGCATCCCTGAAATCTTGCAGCAAGGTGTTAATATTTTGTGACAAAGGACTTATTTTTGTTTGTCTTCATTCTGATGTCTAAACAAGTCATTTGGTACCCCATCCTTCTTGAGTTACAAGAAACAGTGCATAATCACACTTTATTCACCTCTTCCACCTATGCAATTTTTCTAGGCCTCCATCATACAGCCCTTTCAAGCCACTCACTACTTTGCTCATTCAGAAACGTTCTCATTACCAGCATTCCTCTCTTTGATGCGTTTCTGGCCTTATCAAGTACTTCTTAAGAGAACAAGGCCTGTTATAGCACTTAAAATGACTTAATATCGCAACGAAACATATTTAATTTAATTCTCCAGTCATTTTCATGACAGTGTCTAACACTGATTGCTCATCCCTGATGGCACCACCCACCACAGTGCTCCTGTGGCACAAGTGGCAAGCCACTGCCTTACTGTGCATCAGTCCCTCACCCACAAAAGAAGGCTAATATTAACTCCTGTGATTCAACTCCAACAAGAGAGAAAACTGCATTTCTGAATTTGTACAACCAGGCTCTAAATTCAACATGTTGCTGTACAACCTAGAAGATATTGAGCAAATACAGGCTCAATTAGAGGTGTTGTCCTTGACCAAGGGTTAAAAACAACTTCCTGAGTTCTATGGAGCCTCAAACACCCAGAAAGAAACTCCAAGGTCACAAACACATCTCAACAAACATCAGCCTGGAATCTGCCTTCTGACATTCCCTCGTGAAAGATATCCTGCCCTTCACTCCCTATTCAGAGGGGATGGAGAGCTGTGTGCTATTACTCAGGTGTTGTAAGACACCAGACAGACTTCCAAAGCGGTCCTTCTGCATCTCTAATGTCACACGCAGGGATGCTGAGACTTAGGAGTTGTAAAGCACTTCAGAGAACCACAAATGGAAAGCACCATGGAAGTGTTAAGCATCTAATCCTTTCTAAATCTTACTTAGCTATTTGCTTTAATAGTACAGCTTGCAGGGAACAAGCTGTATTCTATTTTTGCCTCATGCATCAGTAAATTTGCCAGATAATCACCAATTCCAGAATCTTTACTGCTGATATACAAAGCAGAAATGACAGCTTATGGACACTTCACCAAGTCTAGAGTGCTACCAGCTCAGGGCACTGAAGGGAGAAAGAGATTCCTGTAATCAACTAGAGTAAAAAGTTGCTAAGTGAAAGTAAATTACCTGCAATTTTGAAGGTTTTTTTTCCCAGATACAAAGCTACTACAAATGTAACAGCATGGAATTGCTGATGAACATTTAAGACTACTTGATGCATCTGACTCACAGACACAAGAGTTAGCAAATAAAACCTGTAGATATCAGATAGTTTGTTACTGTGACAAAGGAAATCCATCTAAGAATCTCCAAACATAGTATCATATACGTTTGCAGCTGTAGTTTTAATGCCCATGTTTGGTTAGTTGGGTGCAAAGCACTCCTGCAACTTTATATCCTTTGAAGGAAGTTTTACTGCAGTCTTCTATAAATCTTTCCTTTCAGTCATGAAAGGCAACTGGTTGGATGGGGGCAGGTAAGTGCTGGATCTTCTGAAGCACATGCTGTACCAAGGTAATTTGCACTGTCCACATTTAATAAATTACACTAACTCCTTATTCTGCATCAGTTCAACCATTTTACCATGGTGCAAGTTTTGCTTTGTTTGCTGTCATCCCCTCCACAAAAAGCTAGGCAAACCCCAGCTTCACTTCCATGCAGCAGAAAATGGCATTTAGCAAGAGCCCCTTAGGACTGAGTCCACTCCTGCCTTCCAGCTCAGTCATTCTAGTTTAAACAAGTGATATTTTAGGAGTGTGGCTCATTATAATATATATATTTTTTAAAAAACAATCTTCCCACAGGTTCTAAAGCAGAGCTAATGAAGTTAGCTGGTTCCACCTAACAATGAAACTGAGAGAAAAGAACAAAATCATACTGGAAAATAATTTATAAGGCAGAGAACAGATAAAAATCCAAGACAAGTAAGTACTAGCTCAGAACAATGGTAGCAGACAGATTTAATTTTATTTTCATATAGTTTTCATTACAACTTAAATAGTGCTGCTTCTTTCTTCTACCCTCCATCTTTCCCCCCTCTTCACTTCATTACTGATTTATCATCAGAAAGGAGAGAGAGTAAGAAATCAAATCTGCTCATAGAATCTCTGTTGGCCATTTTCAGGCAATAAAGGATTAAACCATGTGGAATCATCATGTTGCATGACTTTTGTCCCCATTACTACTTTTTAAGAGACCAAGGTTATGCTGGTCTAATGAATGGCCACTAGAATGTGGTTTTCTCAAATAAGCCAGAATACTGGATTTTTAATGTAGTTATTCTTTCATTTAACTGAAGTGGACTTTGAAGCACTATGAAGTAAACAAAAGAGTATTCCAACAGTTTGTCAAATGACCTGTTCTCTCTTAAAGGGCAGATATTAAAAAAAGCCAGATTGTGCATCAGTGGAAGCAGTAAGTGCTGGGAGACTACAGCACGAGAGCAGACTTCTGAACTCAGTGGGAGGAAAGCAACAAGCTTGGTTCAAAACACTTACCCAAACTGTTGGGTAGTCAGCACTTCTCCCCTTTCCTCCTTCTGCATCTGCATTTCCTTCTTCCTTTCAATGTTTGCCATCGTAGGAAAATTTCTGGAAGAAAAAAAATCGTTTTACTGGCTCTTAAAGGTTTCACTGTACTTTCTCAATTGCCCCTTTACCAAACCAGCTTCCTCTATAACACTGCAGATTTTTAAAAATTTTCAAGGAAGTTTAGCAGACTGTTTCTTTCTTAAAAAGGCATTACTGAGGAAAAGAAACCTGAGTGCATTTATGCTTACATATCCAGACGCAGTGAACAACAAAAAAAAAAATTCAAAAAATCTATCACATCTGCATTCTTAGATTTACCAACCTATCAGACAAACAGTTTAGTTACAGTCATGGACCCTCTGTTTGCCCCAACACATAACTGCATGATTTAGTCCTCCAATTTTATTTTTATGGAGCTTCAGCTGGGTTATTTAAATGACATGACTTTAGCAAACTCACTGCTGAGTCCTTGTAAACTTAAGAAAAAAAAGGTTTACAGGAACAGCTTTTGGGTGCAGAAGATTCCTTTAATGTGACAGGGAAAAGCACACAACTTCCTTCTCAAGCAATACTCAGCATTGCTCTTGCACACTGACCTCAAGTTCACCAAAATTACTGCCCCTTTTTAATTCCAGGTTCAAGAAAAATTGCCAAATCATGCAGATGGATTTTACTCCCAAAACAATCCCAAATCTACTGTTACAACCATCTCCCAAACCATCCCTTCTCTTCCATTCCCCACCTCCCCTAACATCCTTCCCTCCAGACAAATGCCTCACTGGTTCTAACACGCAGAGCCTGTGCAGCAGGCTTTTTACCATCAAAGCCCAAAAATGGCTACACTCCTTGCTCTGCAAACATTAGTTAGCTAAATCCCAGTGCTTTGAGATAAAGGTGGTAAATGAGAAACACATGCACACACTCTCCCGGCTTCTGGATAGAAACACAAAGTATAAATATTTGATGTCTAATAAAATGGAGTAAAGAGAAACGTAGAACAGCTTCTCACTATAAATAGCTATCAAAAAAGACACATCTCTTTCTTTAAATATTTAATCTTATCACATGCATTTCCCCCATATTACAGCATGAATGCTAAGTGTCACATTGATTCAAGACAGCTTCAACCATGTACCAAGGGAAAAAGAGAAGCATTTTCTACAAGACAAATCTAAACACACTACAGAACTTGTCTCCTTTAAGAGGATTTGAACATGAGCTGTCAACATCTATTTTCATTGGATTTCTCCCAGAAATCTGCCACACAGCTTAAGTGAGCACAGGGATGTGACGTTTTACCTCTGCTCTTCCCTGTTAGTTAGATTTGTTCATCCATGTTACAACACTCCCAGCACACAGCAAATGTGCAATGAACTCTTTAATCTCAAGAGCTTCACATTGACAAAGACCCCTGTGCTTGGCACCTCTCTGCAGTTTTAGGATAAGGTGCTTTCCTTCAAACACAAAGGCTCCCAGGAGGACAGCAAGCCATAAAATAAGTAGTTATGCTCAAAAAATCCCCAAGCTTGTGGTAGAGATTTGGGGGGGGGGGGGTTTTAAATATAAGAGAAGACCCTAAATACTAGAGCAAAGGAGTCTTCAAATGCTCCAGCAGTTATGCTGATGAAGGACACATTCAGACACGCTCTCCCAACACGATTTGAGACACGAATGCCTCCCACTTTCATTCCTGTGAGTTACCACTCCCTCCACGAGCCACCATAATGGACTGCAGGAACGCTTTCAGTTCCATTCACTGCCAAGACTGACAGATTTCTCCTAAACCACCCTTCCAGCTGACACAGGCAGTAATTGACAGCTGGCGAGAGCTCAAGTCACAAGTCCCAGTATGCCTGCAGAAGCACATCTGAAGGCATCTGTAGTGGCTCTTGTTTATTTTCTCCAGCTCTTCTCAAAAGTTAAATGGCATTTTACTCCCTGCCTTTACCTCGTGCCTATACTGACAGAGTCTCTCCACACAAAAGGCCATATGCTTAAATCCCAAGAGCTGACTTGGGTTTGCACCCTTCTAAGATGGCAAGCCCTCCTCCTCTCCTAAGAAAATGACATTCTTAAATTACCTACAAACACCACTGAAACAGAAGTAGCCCAGCACTTATGCCTTGCAAACAACTTGTCAGAGCTTGAACACAAACAGCTTTATCAGTCCCCACAGGGCTTTACAAACCTAAGCAACTTAGTGTAAAAGGGAGAGTTAAGCCAGGATGTGATGGTCTGGCACAGCAGACTTCATGAAGCCAGTACTGCCTGAGAAGGCAGCCCCATTTCACAGCAGCTGCAGTTCTCAACCATAGACACTTCTAAAATCCAAAGCTTTCAAAAATAAATTGACAGTGTCAGAAAACTGCTTTTGAGACTAAGATGAGTATATCACATATACCTCAGCAAAGTCAGATGTGCAGGTAAAGGATACCCCAAGCTTCTAGAGACAGGGAACACTGACACTGAGCATAATCACTAACATGTGTGTCTTACTGAATAGATTTTTTTTTTCAATAAATAAACACACTAGCCAGAACCATGCATTTTTTTATAGGCCAGTGTATTTTATCTTGCTCACATAAACATTGGAGTAAAGCAGCTCTTAGCGAGCAGTGAAGAAACAGAACTTTGCCAACATCTAACAGAAAAGAGACCTGTTTCTGTAGCAGTTTACACAACGAATTCCTGAGTCAAGAGCTATACAAGTTCATAATTTTAATAGGAACAGCTATTTAACAGGAACTGTGTGCAAAATGCCTCAATAATTTCTTGAGCTGGTCTTAATTGCATATGCACAGCCAACAGCAAAGGAGACATGGATAGCCCAAAGGGAACGAAAATGACCCAACAGAGCTGACAAAATCTTCGCTTAACTTTTCCACATCTGATTTAACCATATGTTAGCTGAGGCAGTTTTATTGCTAATCTATCCCAGCAGATCAGAGTAAACTTTATGGGCTCTATGTCTACCTTGATCTACTGACACATCCCTTCTACTTTGCTTCCCTACTTTTACCAAGTTCTAAGAAATTATTTTCCATATTACATATTTCACTACTATGAATGCAACACCAGGGAGGATTCCAAACTACTCTAGGATTATCATTATGGAACTAGAAAACCACAAATTAATTAAAAGTGGTGTGGTTAACAGTACTGGACTTCAAGCACTCAGCCTATGAGATGTATTGCCAGGAAATACAACAGACAATTCCTATCTGAACAAACCAATGCCAAGAGATTAAAGAAAGCAGGGCAGAAAGGGGAGAATTGACAAGTAACACGCAAGCTCAAGAAAATCCTCCAATGTTATATTAGGAGCTAAGCAAAAGTAAGTTTAACGATTCGCTTTAACACTAAAGCAGCTTTGCCACATTCTTACTAATAACCATTGCTCAAGAAATGTTGGTGAGAAACAGATGGGCTGGCAGGACCCAGATCTCACTTGTGGAGTAGGGAAGACAGCAATACCTCATTCTGACACATTAAGGAAATGCATTGCAGATAAATCTCTTTAAGCTCATGTTAAAGAAAAAATATGCTGAAGACAGCACATTTCTCAACACTTGGAAGGGACAGGACAAATCAAAACAAGAAAGTTAATGTCAGACCTCACAACCATCTGTCTGCAAAACACAGGGAAACCCTGAGATCCCATGGAACTTCACCTCTATTGCTCTTTGCTTAATTAGATTTCTTGGCTCAGCAGGTTCAACAGGAAAACAGCATTCCAACCCAGCATGCTTCATCCAGAGATACTCTTTACCAGCTCTCCCCCTCCTCTTTCATCTTTGAAAGTAAGGCTATACTTTAAACACAAGCTCTTTCTTAAAGAGTTTAAGCAGGATACACAGTTGAGCAACACAGCAGCTAATTAAGAAAAAAAATCTCAACTCTGCAAGTAATTATTTATAACAGCTGAACGAACAAGCAAGACAGGATGCAGCATGGAAACACACATATTAAATCACTGCAACCTAATTAGAAACAAACTATAAATGACCTAAAAAGATTAATTCTTAGCTCTGATTGGAGCTTCTAGAAAGAAAAAGGTTTTTTCCTGTCACCATAAACCAAAACTGCTTAATAGCTCAGACTCCCTCTGGTGTCCCTTTTTTCTGTACAACGCAATGTTTACTGTAAGTCAACAACAGACCTTCAGTACTAAACTGATGCTCTGCTGGCGACCCAATTAATGCTCCACAAAAGTTCCAGCTGGCTTTCTCTCTCTGCCTGCCTCCCCCCCCCCCCTTTTTTTTTTTTAAATAAAAAAAGACGGATGCTCATAGAGCTTGCTTGCTGTACAAAGAGTAACAAAAGCCACCCAGGCAGTCATTCTACACCTATCCATCACGGCTAAACACGATGCCCACAGAAGGCCTGAAGTACCACGATAAGGCACAGCACTACTCCATCTAGTGGCCTTGGCTCAGACAGTCCTAATCCCATTTCGCCTCTTCTGGTAGGTAGCTGTGACCATGCGACTTTATTTCCTTTGATTTTACTGTGCTGCAGCGAGCAAAGGCTTTCAGCAATGTTGTACCACAGCCAAATTACATTCACCTGTAAAACCAACAACCTCTCCCATGAGATCCTTCAGAAGCTCAGCAAAACCATCTCAGGCAGAGCATCACCCTTACAATTAAGTGTAGATAAAGGTTGCTGTGACACCCAGTCCCCACTCCCCACACCAGTGCCTTAACCACAATTCTGTATTCAATTCCCACTTCCCCGATGTTCTGACATACAGGAGAGCACATATTGACATACACACCTTAAACATCATTTCTACACTTAAACCTCAGCATCAGCCGCTAGACAGGAATTCTCCAGAACTACTCCCAAAACAAACAAGTGTATGAAAAGTTCAAAATGAGTAGCAAAGACTCATTCAAAGACTCTATACAAGTGTGGATCTTTTTCCTTGGAGCTACTGTTAGAAAATTAGGTCACTAAAAAAAACACAACAGTAACATGTAGACTGAAAGCCAATAAAAAACAAGCCCTCAAGCATGTTTTGAATAAAAGGAAACCTTGGAATGAAAACTAGTATTTTTAATAATTGCCTAATCTAACACCAAACTTGTATTTGCACAGATCAAAACCAATTTTTGCCTGGTTAATGACGGCAGTTTAAAAATGGGAAAAAATAATTTCTTGTTTCTGTATCAAAAAAACACTTTTTTTTTTTAAGAACCTATGGATTATTTTCATTTGTAAAAAATGAACAGCAGGTGCAACAGTTAAGTTCTGTAATGTGCTGACACAGTAGTAAGATTTCCCTTTACCTTTCTACCTCTCCGAAATTTGCAGAAAAAGCTGAAACCATATCCAAAGGAAAATCAAAACTTACATGGGGAGAAATTTTGCTTCTCCATACAGAAAAAAAATGGATGGGAGGCAGTTAAAAAAAAATATACAACAAATTCCATTCGTTTTTCTTTTTTTAACAAAAACAGTGTCAAAACTTATTAAGGGAAGTCAAGCTCAAAGCAAGAACGCACTAACATTGCCTTGTGACATGAACGCAAGGTGGCTACATCAGTAAGATTCCATCAGACCACTGGGTTTATTTTCACTGAAAAACCCCATGTGACTAGTACACTGCCCTAGCTCATCACCACTGATCTCAAAATTAAATTTATATCACTTCCCATTCTGCATATAGAACTCTTGCTTATGGAAACAAAGATAATGCACTGATCACTTGCAAGACTATATTCTAAATTATGAATAGAAGTGAGGAAAGCCTGCAGCATCTTTCTCCTGCTGGGAAAGCGTATTCTAATCCGTTCGACTCCGATGGAAAAAAATAAATCTGTGAGATAAATACTTCAGTCCTGGTCAACAGAAAAAAAGTTATACCCTCTCACATCACAGAACAAGAAATATGAGAATATAAGAATAAGAAATACTGTTTCTAGGAGAATTTTAGCTTGCACCCTGCATACAATGTAAGTTAGACTACCTGAGAATGTATCATTCATGGTTTCTGTTCTCTTTCACTAGAAAAGAGTCAAGCAATGCAGAAAGCCCTTAAAAATTAGGAAAACTCCCTGGTGTGGTCTAGTGGGACAACTTAGGCTGGAGAAATCTGCACACAGTGTTACAAATATAGTCAGTACAACAGTTCCAGATTTTTTAGCTATTAAAAACCACCACACAAATATTTCTGACCTAAAATGTGATCAGGATAAAAGGAATGAGACATTCACCTAACCTGGGGTACCAAATCAAGCATCTGGGAAAGCTGTTTCCTTCTCAGCTGATACCTTGTCTTCTCTTATAATCTTCCAATTATAGTCTCTGCAGCTCACACTCTCCTGGCTCAGACATTCTGACACAGATCACTACTGAAGGGGTTTTGCAGGGTCAGTGGAACAGCAGCAGCAGCAAGTTATGTGCTGCTCCTGTCCTTCAGCTGTCATCTAATGATCACACAGGGAAAATACAGTAAAACAAATTCATAGGCCACAACTCTTACCTTTTTCTTTCTTCTCTCCATCTAGCAATCTCTTCTGGGCTATCCAATTTTATTCTTTTAGCACCAGGTGCATGTGCCTGAGGCAAAAGTATTTCACAGGTGTTTAAAAGGCGAAGGAAAAGAAACACAAGTTAAAAAAGAAAATATTATTATGTCAGCTATAGTGGTACCACACTGTTTTCATCTCCAAAACTGGTGAGGCTGTACACAGAGATGGTGAAATGAATCCATTAAGAAAACCCCATAGTATTTAATGTATTTTCATCCACAATATTGTCTTAACAATCTGTCAAAACAGATTCTTCTCAGAGGTGATACATTTTCTTTCCACATGAATGAAAGCAAACCACTGAAGAATGAGAAAAGGGGCTATGGTAAAGATGGCACAGACTCATATTTTGGGCCCAGAGGGTTACTTACATTCTTCCAGTGTATCTGAACGATCTTCTCATGTGCACTGAAATTGCAACCTTCTTCTGTGCACTGCAAGATAAGAGGGTGAACTTAAAACACACCAATTTACAGAAATTATAAACAAGCTTTTGAGCACACTTCAAATAAACTCAGTGCCACTTGCCTATATAGTTTCCTACACAGGCTGTGTAAGCTACCCAGTTTGCAAACAAAGGTGACTGTAAAAGGAGCAAGCAGGGACAACATACTTTTAAATTTAATCTGATTTTAGAACAACCAGAGTAGCCAATGTATCTCATAACTGAAGAGAAAGTGAAGCTTACCTAAGATAAAAATTTGCAAGGCTCTCCAATTTCAAATTTTGATAATTTTCAGTAAATGAGATTTTTAAAAATGTTTTCCACACAAAAACTGTACATGCTATTGTGATGTCAATGAATTAATTCCTACAACTTAGCAATACTTCACAAGAAAAACAGTTTAAAATGCTTCAGTAATAAAACCAAAAACACAAATGAAGCCTCCCCTACATACGGCATTCAGAAAAAAAATCCCCCACTAATACTGGATATAGCTCTGGAATCTCTTTCCTATGTCTTCTGTTCATAGAGCGACTACAGCTAACTGCTTGCCAGGCACAAAGGTAAAAATCAAAGTGCAAATAAAAGAAGCCAAACTCATCAACCTGTTTATGCTGCGAAATATGTTCATCATACTTCTCCTGGTTTTTATAGCCACGGTCACAGGTATCACAGTAATGAGAAAAAACTGGCTCTTTTTTCTTTTTGGTCTGAAAAAAAGAAAAAAAAATAGAAGAAATCATCTCAGGGTTGCAGTTACAAGATATTCCTGTATTTAATTAGTTGTGAAACACTATTAGTATTTTTGTTAATAAAGCAGTTACATGTTTCAGAAGTTTCAAAGATAAGCTAACATAACATGAAAGTTAAGTTCAAATTACTTATCTTCTAAACAAAGTGCCCTGCACTCAGCTCTTCCCACCACCACTTTTCAATCAGTTATTGCTTCTGCAAACACACCAATCTGCTGGCACAGACTTACCAAGGGCTGTGGGATTTAAGTCAAAGCCCCACATCTCTTCCCTACCAAGGCAGACCATGACTGTTCTCCCACAATATGTACAAGTTCAGAGGGCAGCACAGACCCTTCCTTCTCCCACGACACACATTGGTGTCATCAGGCTAGCTGGTCTTGACCATGTAACAGAGCACTAATGTAACCTAGGCAGTCGGGCATCACCACAATCAGGTGACATAAACCTGTGTAAGAATTTGGTTGACATGTATCTTTCAAGAGTTACAGACTATCACATGTTTGCTCTCTTGTAAGGGGAAGCGTGTTAGACAGGAGAATGGGATCTCTACAGTGCCTTGGGCCAAGTCCCATAAGATCGATAACATCACAGAATAATAGAATGGTTTGGGTGGGAAGGGACCTTCCAAGATCATCTGGTTCCAACCCCCCCACCACAGGCAGGGACAATTGGTAACTAGATCAGACTGCTCAAAGCCCCATTCAATTTGGCCTTCAACACTTCCAGGGACAGGCCAGCCACAGTTTCTGTGAGCAATCTGTGCCAGTATCTGATCTTCTTCATAGTAAAAAATGTCTTCCTTATGTCCAGTCTAAATCTACTCTGCTTCAGTTTAAAACCATTACTCCTTTTCTATCACTACAGGCCTTACTTGACCTTACTGTCCCCATCTTTCTCCTAAGTTCCCCTAAAGTACTGAAAGGATGTTGCAAGGTTCCTCCTGAAGCCTTCTCTTCTCCAGGCTGAACAACCCCAGCTCTCTCAGGATAGGTGCTCCACCCTCTGATCATTTTCATGGCCCTTCCCTGGACCCACTCCAACAGCTACATGTCCCTCTTGCACTGGGGACCCCACTCCATACCTTTGGCTTGTTATTTTCTTCCGGACAATGTTTACTAAACGCAGGCACTTGCTTGCTGTGCCGCTTCTGGGAGAAATGACCATTTCCACCTTCAGAACAGAGAAAAAAAGATGAGCCATTCACAGATACAGCTGGTAAAACACCCCCTTCCTATCTCGGTGGGCAACGGAGAAGGGTCTAGGGAAGAGACAAGAGAGGGTTGCATGACCAACATGCTTGGAAGGAGAGTCCTCCAGCCCCAAGGGTTCAGGACAGCCCCGGGGCCCCTGCCTGCGTGGGCTGGGAAGGAGCCCACAGGCCCAAGAGAGGGCTTCTCCCCTGCTCCTCACCAGCGTGCGGGCCCTGCGGTCGCGCTCCGTAGGCCGGCGGGAACCAGGAGGCGGGCGAGGCGTAGCTGGGAGGGGGAAGGAAGCTCTTGGGCTGCGAGTAGCTGTCCGCAGCGGGGTAGCCCTCGGGCTGCGGGTAGCTCTGAGCAGGCGGGTAGCCCTCGGGCTGCGAGTAGCTCTCGGCGGGAGGGATGCTCTGGGCGGGTTCCGAGTAGCTCTCAGCGGGCGGGTAGTTCTCGGCGGGTTGCGAGTAGCTGTCGGCGGACGCGTAGGTGCTGGGCGGCGGGTGGCTGTCGGGCGGCGGGTATCGGCCGGACGGGGGGTAGGGCACGGGGGCAGCCCAGAAGCTCGTGTCCCAGGAGGGTGGCGGGCAGAAGAAGGGTGGGGGGATGCCCGGCGGAGGTAGCCCCGGCGGGGGCGGCGGGTACCAGGCGAAGGGGTTCATGTCGGGCGCGGAGAGGCCGCTCGGATACAGACCCTGCCCCGCGATGCGCCCGCACCACCACGTGGGGCAGCTCCGGCGGCGGCCGCTAAACGCGTCACGTCCGGGCCGGGGAAGGCGAACCCTCCCTCCCGGGCGGGCGCGGCGTCATCCGGGAGCGCCGCAGGGGCGGCAGAAGAAGGGAAGCGGAGCGGCACGGGGCCGGGGGTCGGGCTGCCCCCCGAGCCGGCTGCACCATGGCCCGCCAACTCATCGGCCCCGCGCTGCCGCCCGGCTTCCCGCGCCGCGCCGAGGCCGAGCCGGGCGAGGACTTCACCCAGGGTGAGAGCACAGGGATGCGGCGGTGGTGGAATAGGGAGGCCCCGCAGGCGGTGTTCCATGGCGTGAGATGCTCTGTGAGGGGGATGGAGCGGCTCTGCAGCCCGTCTGCCACGGCGCGGGATGCTCCGTGGGTGGGATAGCGGGGCTCTGCAGCCCAGTGTGTCACAGCGCGGGATGTGCCGGTGCGGCACCTGGATGGAGCTGAACTTCCCGGGGGGGTTATTGCAGTGACTTTTTCAGAAAACAAAACAAAACAAAACAAAGGCGCCATATGCGATGGAATGCTACAGATGTGAAAAGCTCTAAAACTCGCTTTAGAAAATACTGCCTTGAGTCGTTTACTTTTGTCACGCTCAAGTCCCCCGTGCGCTTTGAAGCCTCTGCTCTTCAGCAGCTCCAAGTGTGAAATTAGCGGGTAGAAAAGGAGGCTGGGCCTATGCACCGTGCTCTCCTTTGCCAAGCCAACCCACTTCATCAGCTGTGCTTTTCCCGGCAGTGTACCTCCGGATGTGGGGCCGACTGGCGGTCAGTGGGGCTGTGGTGCCTCGCCTGCCAGGGTCTCTCTTGTTGAGAGCAGTCACATCAGAAGTGGGATCCCACTGAGACCAGCTGACTGCTAGGCTGGCTCTTCTGCGGGATCCCACTGAGACCAGCTGACTGCTAGGCTGGCTCTTCTGCAGTGGAGCTTAGTTCCCCCACTAAAACTCTTGCATGTTCTCTATTAGTAATATCTCTGGAAGCGGCTCTTTGAGCATTTGCACTCCTTGTCTTTAATCCCGGTTCAAGGCACTAGTGCATATATTCAGTTTCTGGCGGTGTGTCAGTGAGCATTCGGTTACTCTGAAGAAAGCTCTGATGTGAAAGGTTTGCTGTCCTTGTCTGCTCTCTAATTTTTTAATCCAGAAGAGGGAGCAATAGGAAGAGGGACAAAGCTGCTGCATTAGCTAACACCATGGCAACATCGAGCTCTGGGTCCGGATCTCGGCTTTGTGTGGAAGCCCTGACTACATGAGCTGATGCTGCCGTTCCTGGTCATATCTGTGTTAATGGCTCATTCACTTTCCATCAACACACTGATGCATGTTGCAAGTATCTGTATCATGTATGAATCCACGGAACAAAACAAGTTTAACTTGTCATTAGGCCATGGGTTTGTGACACCGAGTGTTTCAGCAGTGTCTAGTCTAGGTTACTGAGGCCGAGTTTGTCCACTCTTTGTCCCAGTGTATATCAGTTCCATGGTATTACAGTTGCACTGGCAACTGATCCAAGATCTGCTTGTAAATTTCTGTCTGAAGTGGGTGAAGGAATTTATTTGCCTTTGAAAACAAACAAAAACCCCAAACTGCAGCTACTGGGAGGTTGTTTTTGTAATTTTCACAAACTTTTCCTGCTTTTGACTTACAGCAGCTAAGTGTTCCTGCTCACCCCCTGAGGCAGACTGCTGCAGTGCAGAGGAAGAAATGAGAGCAAGTACTTTGGCATAACACACTTTGCTGTACAGAACTACAGCTCCATCTGGAGCCCTGCACCTGGAGTGACAAAAATCATGCAGTGGGGCTGCCACAAGCACCTTCTGCTCTGGAACACTTGCTGGGTCTTGAGTCAACTGGGTCTAGAATTTGTTCTGTAACAATTTCCCTTGTGTTTTTCTAGTATTTTAAGAGCGGCTTTGCCTTTTAAAGCTGAACAGCTTTCCCAGTATTTTTCCTGTCCTGGTAGTCTTGCTGGTATTTGAGCTGCTCATTGCTTTTCTTTAAGAGATCTTGTTTTTTTATTCTACTTTCATAGCTTCTGTCTCCAAACAGCAACAAAATAGGACTTTGAGCAGCCTGTGGCAGAGAAGGCTCTCAGACAGGCACAAGAGAAGGCTTTCAGACAGACACAAGAAATAGGAGAGTGATTATGTATGGTTATGATTAGATTTATTGCTAATACGTTCCTTCTGGAGGCAATCCACCTGGGAGCTGTCTGCAGCCTTGGGAGACTAGTTGGCCCACTGCCCAGCAGCATTTTATACCTGTGTGCAGGCTGATTTACACCACAGTGAGTAGCAAATATCTCAGCCCCCCCTGAGCCCCACTCCCACCCCCGCTCTGGGTACAAGCATCCAGACACTTTCTCCCGCAATACCCACTGGTGTTCCTACCATGGGACAAACCACATTGCCCATGGACTACCTCTGGTGTCAGAGAAGCAATGCTAAAAATGCTTCTGTGACCCTTAATTTGGAACAGGATGGAAGCAAATGATAGTTGGACGAACCCAAAAGGTCATCCCTGGTAAATCCTTTACCTTCTTCAGCTTGTCCAACCCATGGGACACACTCATTTTCTGATGCTTCACTTCATGGTGGTGCTTTGAAGCTGGCCTAACTGTGCTCCAGCTGGAAGAATCATACTTGCTTTGGCCCATTTGTCCCTGCCTCTGCGCTGTCCTTGTACCAGCAGGAGAGAAGTGCTAGGGAGTGGCTAAAAACAGCCAGAGATGCAGAAGGGAGTTTTGTCTGTTTGAGCATTGAGGCCGCATTTGTTACAAAACGGATGTGTTGATGTGATATGTCTGAGTTGATCTACCGCTATGGTGGAGGTGAAAGGCCCTGTCTGCCCTTGAGAGCTTCCCAGTGCATGTCTGATGGTGTGGTAGATTGCTTAGAATCCCCAAATACAGCAGAAATAACCCTAGCAAAACATAACAAAAAGTAGCTTTTAGTTTGGTTTCTGAATTGAATTGACTTAGCTTTCAGGCAGATAGTCACCACAACCAGCTCATTGGAGAAGACAAGTCAGAGAAACGTTAGTAGGACGGTCACTTCTAGTAGCTGTGAAGTGTCTTTAGTCTCACTTGGTCTTGTTTCTCTCCTCTCTATCCCCAAAATTTTCTTCTCATGCATTTTTATCCCATTGTCCTACTCTAAATTGTTCCAAGCTCTGGTTACTTTGTCACTTTTCTGTTGCTCTACTATTGCTACATCCATTTATCCTCCCCACGTCATTAGTTTAGTTTCCTGACTCTTTGAGCTCTCCTATGTTCCTCCTTTCGTCTGTATTTTTCCACTTTTCCCTGGCTTTTGGGGAATTTCACAGACTTTTGATTAGATCTTGGCCTCCCTCCTGACCCTTTTCTTTCTTTGCTCCCAGAATTTACACTTAACAATTCCCATTCCTACCTTTCTACCCTTTCTTGTGGCACCCCAAACCATCTTGATCCATAGCTATATCTTTGCCTGTGCTGATTGTTAGTCTCAGTCAGTATGATGATCATATTAATTTTTAATCCCAACTTACTTTCCCCTCAATTTCTTTTCACCATGTCCAATGACTTTTTCTTCCTCAAGCTTTAAATGCCGTCTTCCCTTCATTAGCCAGTCTCTTGTCTCCATTTCTGACTGTCTTGCTTAGGCTGCAGTTCCGTGGACAAACAGTTCTTTCAGGGGAGTACTGTGGTTTGCAATGTTATTTTTATGCCTCTTAAGTTCCCTGATCCAGTTTATTGCATAGCCCATGCAAACAGCTTTGCCAACCTAAGAGAAAGGCATTGGAATGAAAGTATGTGTGTTAGCCCTGGTGTTGGACAACATGCCAGTAGGACCAGTCTCCTTCCTTTAACAGTTTCGCTTTTACTAGTTCTGTGCAGCTCACATAGCTGCTCCTAATTTCTCTCTTCCTCTCTGGTATCAGACTCACCAAACTGCATCTGAGTTTGTTCCTTTCACTCCAAGTCTTTTCTTTTGCATTTAGAGCAAATGAAGTCTGCTTGCATGATGTCAGGGTACCAGGTGGCTGGAGAAAGTAGTTGTGCAGGTTTTGTCTGGGCTTGAAGTGCTTTTTTCCAAGTGGTGCTTTTCATACCAAAAGAAGAGACTTCTTGATAGCAGTTTTTATCCCTATTTATCATTCATCTGTTTGTTTCCTTTCATCTTGAATTTATTTTACCTTTATAGGCTAGGGTGTTGTGTTTGGGTTTTTTGGGGGGAGACAGAAGTGGTTTGTTGGGTGGGTTTTTTCCCTTCTTAGTGCTGAAATGGATTTGTATGTCCCAGTTAAAGTCTTTTCCATTAAAACAGGAAACAAGTGACAGATCTGCCTGGATGCTTTGTAACTAGTGGACTGTCCTTCTTTGTGTCTTGTGCTGAAGATGATTAAAAGCTTTGTGAAGCTCACTCAAAGGACTTGGTTTCTGCCTAGCCTTTGTCAGCTAACAATGGAACCATAATCTGCATCAGGTTGTATTTTGTACTATCAAAAGGTTGTAGTTCTTTAACTGGAGAAGTAATTTCCTGGTACCATTTATCTTTTCATCTGACCCTTGGCTATTCATAAAGGGAGCAATGTCTTTTCCTCACGAAAACACATCTCTGTCCTGCAAGTCTTGTACTCAGTGCTTGAGATATTAAGAGGACGAATGGTGTCTGTGTCTCAGGATGCTAAATCATCAGTAGAATCAAATCTCCATTACACGGGAACATGGGCTGTTTGTTTGTACTGCGTTTGTGTAAATGGGTGCTGGCCCTGTGTGCATTGCCCTGGACTGGGAAGGCCTCTTATCTTGGGACCGTTGCTGGTTTTTGCTTGCTCCAGCTGACTTCTTGTTGATCAAGCCTGTGAGGGTATCTGTGTTAAGGGTCTTGTTTGGGGGGCATTTGCTGTTAGGATCAATGGCTAAGCTGCTTCTGGACCCACTGCACATGGTACTAAGCCAAATAAATCTATAAAGATCAGGGTCTGCTGGTGGGCACAGTGCCAGAAACAGCTCAGGCCTGTTAGCAGTGTTAGTGTCTGAATTTTAATTTCGCTGAGATATTATATGAGGGTGAAGGTTTAACTGGAGCATGAGAGCTTCATCCACTGCCCTGGCCTTCTGACAGCAACAATTCTTTGAATTCATTCTCTGAATGCCTAAATCATCCCTTTTTCAGCACTTAAATCTGTCCTTGCTGTTCACATTTAGCTGAACTGGTAATAACCTTAATAATCATTAAACCATTCCTAAAGCAGGCTGGCAATTAATGTAATACTTTATGGTCACAAATGCTCCCGTTTAAGAATTTATGGTCTCCCACGCTGTGTATGTACAGATGATGTGTTTCTTCACTAGTAAGCTTCAAATGCTTTACTAAGGTGGTAGTTTCTTTCAAATATATTGGTTTATGCCCCATTCATTGTACAGTAGTTGTTATATAAAACAGGGCTTTCTAGTCCTGTTCAGAAGATGCTCATGTAGTAATGGATTAGTAATGTCCTAAGTCAGAACAGTTCAGGGCAAGTTGTTGATGGAAATACTGTGCTGAAAGAAGTAACTTCTAGAAGTTTGTTTAGATAAATGCTTTGTTCTCTAAGTGCTAGAGAGAGCAGTGATGGAATAAACTTAATTCCAAGTAAATATGTGTTTTGGATATGCCATGATAGATCATACTCATTTTGAACATTTAATAAGTATCCTTATTAAACCTGGTCTAGTAGAAGGTTCCCTGCCCATGGCAGGGAGATTGGAACTAGATAATCTTTAAGGTCCCTTCCAATCCAAACCAAATCAAATCATTCTGTGATTTTATGATCCCAAATAACTCTGGATGTTCAGTTGCAGGACCAGCACTGCCTCCAGGCTACAAAAGCAGCTGTAGCTCAGAAACTCCTGACAGTGATGATGACTCAGAATCTCTTCCTCTGCCCAGAGACACAAACAGAGATTCTGAAGAGGAGACAGAAGGAGATCCAGCACCCAAGTGAGTATGTTCTTGGGTTATTTGTATATTTACATTGCAAATGTTATGTGTCTAACTTAGGAAAAAGGGACAATGTTGTATAAAAAAAGGTAACGTGTGTAAAACTTCTGATTATGTGTTCTGCATGTTCTTCATGGCCAAGAATGTTCAGCTGACCTGTTTGACACCCTACAGTGGAATTAAGTAATTTGGGGCAATCAGATCTCTGCATTTTTATGTTTGATTTTAGTTCTGCAATGTTGCATGTTTATGCTAAGGGCAGACACCACTTAACATGTACATAAGTATTTGGTACTTGAGTTTTGCCCTGGGTTTTGTATACAAGCTCACTTTGAGAGGCCATAAAAACTGTTTGTGGACAGGAATTTATGCATTCAATTAAGTTAACTCTAATGAAAAAACCTGAACTGTTTAGCAAGGAACAGGAGTCTGCAGATACTCTCATTTGTTGGGTTCATTACTCACAATTGCTGTGTTAAAAATTTGTGTGTGTTTGCTCTAAGCCTTGTGTAAGAGACTTGAAGGCCATCTTAATGAGTGCTAGAGTAATTATTATTCACTTTTTTCTTGTTTTCTTAGTCAATAGTTTTTCAGGTAATTAGAACTGAACAGGAAAAATACTACTCAACATGCAGACAGTGTATAAAAATGGAGAAAGAAGTGTGCTGAATTTTAAATTACTTTGTGACTAGAAAATGGTATTTCAACATTATACTAAACTTCTTTCTACAGCAAAAGCATTCTTAATGTTGTTTTTAATTTTTTTTCTTTTTTTAAATGTCAGAACGTTTTTGAAGTGAAGCTTAGACTCCCAATTTTTTAATTGCTTCAAATCATTTTGGATCCTTTTGCACTGTTTCCTTGGTAACGGCAGGATATTTAGTACAGAAGACCCTATGAAATAATTTTATGTGGTTTTTTTCCTTTTTAAAATGTAGATAATTGCTGTGCATGTCAAGGTAATTATTAAGTGAAATCTGTATTTGCAGAAAGCCAAAAAGAATTCATGAAGACGATGATGATGATGGCTTTTTTGGGCCAGCACTTCCTCCCGGATTTAAAAAACAAGATGATTCTCCAGAGAGGTAATTAAAATGGAATTATATTCAAATTCTTTTCCTTAAAACACAATTATTTTAGATTAAATATTTTGTGTCACTATTACAGAACACTTCAGTTGTGCACTTCAGCTTCAGATGATTAGAGCTAATGCTTCCTCCATATTCTGAGAACAAGAACAGCATTCCCTTGAAACAGAGCACACAGCTCTCCTAGACCAGGTTGGAAGGAGAGTGAAAGAACTAATGTGAATTTTCTGAGATGTATTTTGGATGTCAAATTTCCTCCATTTCTTTTGAGAGGTCTCAGATCAGTGGAGAAAAAACAAATTGCAGGTACAAGGACCCATAGTTGTGTAGTTCATTCTGGTTTGTGAGGGACTGGGGCAGTTACTTTTTGTGTGATGCAATACCATGTCATTTGCTAATGCATCAGGGGTTATTGTTTACATGTCTCCAGGTGCAAAACTGAACACTGTAGGTTTCTACAAAAGAGGCTGTCAAGTCTACACAAATAAGCATTACTTATGGTCTCTATCAGGAAGCTTTCCATTTGATTGCTTACAATTATAAAATATTTCCCCCAAAAAATATTATATGGCTTTTCTATACTGAACTCAACTGTGTCTCACAGCCTTTCAATCTTTACATCAATCTGTGCACTTCCTTCTATAATTTGAAATTATAGTCCATAGTGGAATTGGTGCTTCCAAAGGGATACTTCCTGATGAGAAGTACAAGAGTCCCTTGATCACTTTTATCTTCCTCAAAGCAATAGGGAGTTGGTAGATACAATAAAGCAATACTTGCCTGTCAGGGATGAGTTTTCAGTTCCAGGAAGGTGACTCAATTTACTGTTGAGCTGTGTGTGTAAAATACCATCTCAAAAGAAATTTCAAAGTTAAATTTATGGTTTTTAGTTTGCATAAATTTTTATGATGCTTGGCAGCAGCTAAGAAAACAAGAATTTATGTAACTAAGGTTATTTGGAAGTATCCTCCTCATGTACATTTGGTTACACTTTGCTCTAATCAAAAACTCTTCTGTAGTTATGGGTATCATGCTCAGTGGGATCATTTGGAGCTTTGATGGTCCCAGAAACAACTAATGTTTTTTCCTTTTTCTTGTGTTCCGTATGCACAAAGTATTACTTTAATTAGGAAATGTAGCAGGTCATTAAAAATAATGTATTCTCTAACAAAAAAAAAAAAGCTTGTAACTGCTAGTATCAGCAGAGGTAGCCTTCTTGCTTTCTTGATTTTTGACATAAATACTCGTGGTAAAATGGAAAAGGAAGGAGCCATTCACTCAAGAGTTGGACTTGATGATCCTCGTGGGTCCCTTCCTACTCAGAATATTCTGTGATTCTGTGACATTGAGGCAAGAGTCTGCTCTGTGTCTGTGATAGATTAAAGCAGTAGAAGGCACTTGGCACTCGCTCCGTTTTTTTCCTACCTCACCATACAATTGCTCCTAGCACGCACTGAGAAAGCAGATTGAGGAGAGCTGTTTTGCACCCAGCCTGATTCCCTGAATAGGTGGGAACGGTGTGATGTGTGGGAAGAGCCTTGTCTGCCTTCCACCCCCACACACCTGGGAGTCTGGGAGGCATGGAAGCTGTGCAGGGCGCAGACACGATGCTGCTGTCTCCCTGCTGCATTGCCCTCAGCCTTGAGCAGATTGCCAGCTGCCAACTGAGCCATGAATAATTGAAACAAATGCAGGTCGTTTGTTTCAGTGTATGGACAGGCTGTTTATTAGTTCTCTGTGACATACTCGTTCTTTAGAAAAGCTTTTATTCTCTCACATCTTTTCCAGACTTGTCAAAGCAACATGTTCATGATTAGGGGCAGCTCATTCGGCAATCTGCAGCTTGTTGAAAATGGTTTGAATCATTCCAGCATTAAATATATATGTGAAAAGATTTCCTTCAACTTTGGAGATTATATTACAGTTTATCAATTTTAGACAGAAGTGCAGCACTCATAAATACTTCTGAAGTGTTCACACATCAAGATAAAGAGCGAAGGTGATCTTAAAAAATTTTTGTTATACATCAGAAGGATGCTGAAATACCCATCTTGAAACGTGCATTAGTAAGGACTTCCGAGTCCAGCAACAGAACGTCCAGCAACGTTCTTTGCCATATATGAAATGCAATATTCCTTAAATTAAAGCTCAGTCCATAAGTTTGGGGGGTATTTTTGAACATGTGTAGGTACTGAAGTTGCCTACAGCAGTAAAATGTGTTTACCAGTTATTTATTAGTAGTTAATATATTATTAAATATATTATCAGAGTTAATGTATTACTAGTATTTAGATTCAGTTCACCTGTTCAGAGACCCTTTGGACATCCAGGAAACTGCCAAGGATCATGTCCCCCGTGTACTGCTGAGGAAAGACTGAAGAGATGGGGTTGTTCATGGGGGGAAAAAAAGCATAAGAAGTGGAAAGCATGGGAAGGATGAATATGAGAACTACTTATCTATTCCCTAAAAGATCCTTTGAGCTCTGACAGAATCAAGACAGAGCATTTGAGATTGGTTCTTTTTCACAAGTTGCACAGATACAGCCTACAACAGAGATGTTTGTATATATTTTAGTAGAGAGCTTTTTTTTATAGTTTGGTTTATCTGTCTCTCTATGCAGAATAAAGGTACTTGTGTACTAAAGTAAAAGATTTTTTTGGCTGTAGTTGTGTAAGTTTAAACTCAGTCTCTTTAAATTACATTAGGAATTTAAAACATGGTCTTAACAAGAAAGTAGTCAGGAAGGAAGACAAAACTGCAGCAGCTAGGTGGGGGTGGAACTTCAAAATTAACCCAGACTTCTTGCCTGGGTTTAAAACCTCACCAGTACCCTTATCCTAGCCTGAGCTCATATTTATCGCTCATGTCTGTATATCTGTGGTTGGTTCTTCAGCAAGAATTTGTGTCTTTTATTTCCCCTCTTTAAACCCTAACAGTAATATCACTACAGCAGAGCTGTGCTGATTAGATTATGTGGGATTGAGTAAAGGCCATAATTAGCAAATTCAGTTCATGTGTTGTTACATTTGATAACCTAAAGCTCACAACTGAAGGTCATAATAAACAAAGTCTGCTGTTACATTGTGAGGATACCGTCACTTGGATGTCTTCAGGCGACAGTTATTTGGGTTTTAATTAGCTTTTATTAGCTTTAAAGCTTACTATGGTGGATTATTAAGAGGAACCGACATTCAAAAGACTTTCAATACAGCAAGCACAGTTTCTTTGAGCAACAGTTCGTAGTATTCTTTCCACCTGTGTAAAAGAGATTCTCACCTTCCTGTGTTTGTGGAGACAACTGAGTAACATTGCTTGCAGAGCTGCTGCTGCTTAAAAACAAATCAGTGAAGTTACCTGGAATCACAAAACTTTCCTTCCCTCTTTCCCTCTCCAAGGTAAAATAAAATCAGAGCAGTTCACTGTTTCTGCTTATCAAAGGACAGTGAAACTGAGGTGCAACAAAATTGGATTTGTTGATTGAGAAGGAGGAGTGTATATTTGTCTTACCACCTTTCATTGCTCTTGAATCTGGTGAAGAAAGCTAGGGAAGAAAAAAGTGGATTTCCTTGACTACATCCTGCAACTTTCCTGGGTTTTTGCATCAAAACTGTCTGCACAGGTCCTCCTGGAAAATGGAGACACTCTTAGTTATTTCTACAGTGTGTATGTACAGGGGCACACTTGGCATGGGTAGGAAGGAAAGCCACACTTCTCATCAGTGCTTTGTTTTTATTTTTATATTGATCTGTTACATTTTTTTCCCCTCAACTGAAAAATCAAGACTTTTTTTTTTTTTTTTTTTTCGTGGCTGTCAAGGCCCATTATAGGTCCTGCATTACCACCTGGCTTTAGGAAACCTTCAGAGGACACCAGGAGTAGCAGATGTTTCGTAGGACCGTCTGTTTCATCAGAATCCCGTCCCCAGGTTTGTGAAAACAGAAGCCTTTTGTTTTAGTACAAGCTATCTGAAATGGTTAAACAAGTTGCAGCCTGAAAGAGACTACTAGACATGCTTCTCAGGATGACAGTTTAATTTTGGACCAGGAAGTGTCTAGCATATTTTTGCTGGAGTCAAGTACTGGAGCATAAATAAGCCTTAAAAAAAAAGAAGAAACCAAAAAGACTGGTCTGGTTTGTTGTGCTTTTTTGCTGTTAGATAGATGGTGCACTCAATGAACACAAGCAATCTTGGCATCCTAAACTGCAAGCAGAAAACACATCTTCACCTCCTTAATTTATTAGTGGCTACAACCTTTAAATAAGTTTATCCAAAAGAATACCATCAAGAATGGCGTTACAGTGTCACTAAATTGTTCTTAGCAATTGCAGGATAATACCTCTATCTGGGAGTGAGGTGGTGCAGGACAGTGACACTGACACACCTTTCTGGTTCATGTTTTTTGACTCTTCTGGTCATGTTAGGTAAAAACTAGGTAGAAGTTCTGTGGTCTGCAATCCCTGGTTGAAAAATAATGCATGTGCTACTAAAGAATGTTCAGGAACAAGATGTGTGATAAAATACAGCTATGGGGAAGGTTGAGCTCCCTAAACTTGGGCTTCCAGTACCGTTCTGGGGGTTCCAAATTGCCTGTGGGAGGGGCTGTCAAGTAGGGAGTAGCACTTTAAGAGAAGATCGTGCCCTTCTTGAGCAGCACCTCTTAAGCCAGGCAGGGGACCCAAAGACACCAAAAATGGTGCTGGATACCAGCAATTGAATCTCTCTCATGCTATGATAAACTGAACATTAATTCCTTGGGAGAATTAATGGTCATTCTGTTTATTTTTAAAATACTTACATTTTTACATTTAACTCCCAGACACTATGGGAGATGCTAGACACGCCAGGAAGGAAGGATGCAAAGGCTACTTTGAAACTTCACTTTTTTGCTTAGTGGTTGCAAAGCATATAATTCCCCAGCCTCCTGCAGTGAGTGGTGGTGTAATTCATCGTGAAGAAAGATTACCTGACATTTCTGAGATACTCATCATCTTTTAACTCCAAATAACGATTAAGCAATTTATCATAGTGACAGATCTCTTGAGGCAGAGATGTCAAAACTGGTCTGCCTTTATATTTTGCAAACAAAAAAAGTCTCTTTTCTCATAAATACATCTTCTAGCATCAGCTTTTTTACAGGTATTACAGAACTTACCTTTTTTCTCTTCCTAATAATTTTCTTTTTTTTTACCTCTTCCTAATAATAATCCTTTTCTTATTTTTGAATATGAGTAATTTCTTGTTGGCTTTTTTTAAAAATTTACTTAATTATTTCGTATTCAGGTACATCTTTAGAGGCAGCTTATTCCATGCTGACTCTTCACTTTGCATTAGTGAATCTAATGACTCACCACCTTGTGTACTCTCAAGTAATGCTTTGTGCTTCCTGACTACACAGCCTTGTCATCCTACTCCCATTGCTTTATCACGCACAGCCAGACTGTAGCGAAATCTTTGCACTTCTGTAGATACTGGGCACCTTAGCTTTGCTCCCAGGGCACTGTGTCATCACCATTTTCTGTTGAGTTTTGCCTCCATCCACATCTGTACTGTTTGAACTTGGAGGGAGGCACCAGTGAACTTTCTGTACAACCCCTGGCAACTACGAAGATTCTTACTGACATCTAGTCCCTTACAAACATATTTTTTTAGCCCTTCTCCAAACAATTGCTTAGAATGCAATGTCAGAATCATGGAATCATTAAGTTGGAAAAGACCTCCAGGATCATGGAGTGCAACCCTTGACCCATCACCACCTTATCAACTAGACCATGGCACTAAGGGCCATGTCCAGTTGTTTCTTGAACACTTCCAGGAATGGCGACTCCCCCACCTCCCTGGCAGCCTGTTCCAATGCTTGGCAACCCTTTCAGTGAAGAAATCCTTCCTGAAGGGATCCATGAGGGATCCAAGAAGCGAATGACAGAGCCAAGGGATTAGAGTGGGAGATACAGTACACCCAGGGGCGTAGTACCACGCATGCCACTGGTACCCTACCTTGCACTTTAATCTTTCTCGCATCCTTTCAGAATCTGAGCTCCAGACAGTTCTTGCAATGTGAAAATGTGATCCTTACTGGGGAGATGCATCCAAACGTTGCCAGTGATGGTAAAGCCCGAAGTACAGAAGTTGTATGCTTGTGTGTTCCAAATTTACCCACGGCCACAGAGGCTGCATGGCTGTGTGCAGAGCAGTGTAAAAGTAGGAGGGCTTGGTGTGCTGCCACTGCCTTCACCAGCAGTCTTGCCTCTGACAAGAGATGCTGCTTTTGGCAAAATGGAGACAAAGGATCCATGTTCAAGTGCTAGAGCAGGTCTAATCTGGAGTTTTAATCCAGGTTTTTGTTGTGTGGGAGATGCATTGCATGAGGTTTATAGCTCTTCTAGACAAAGTCATTCTAATTCTATAAAGCTGAAATGTTTCTTGATGCTTTTAACACTATGGTTGAAAGAAATGTTTTATTTTTGGAAGCTGACAGATAGTAGCGAGGAAGAAGACAATCTTATAGGGCCAATGCCTGCAAAAGGACCAGTGGAATCTGATGTGGCTAAAGAATTTGAACGCAGAGCTCAGAGAATGAAAGAAAAACTTACTTCAGCAGACAGTGTAAGTTGGATTTCTTGATTTCTAGTATTTTGTTGCTGGAGTGTATTTGTCTTTCTCTTCAGCTGTTTCTGTGTGAACCCAGTTGCAGTTCTACTCGGGATGGTATGTGTTTGCAGGTGTTAATACAAATTAAAAAATACATGATTTCTGCTGGAAGCTTAGAGATTCAGACAGTAATTTTTGATTATGCTTTTTTCACTCTTCCCTCCACCCCTACTTCTTTTGCAAAGGATGAACCCAAACAAGTTACCAGGGAATCATGGATGACAGAGCTCCCACCTGAGTTGAAAAGCTTTGGATTTGGCCCAAGAACATTCAAGAGACGAGCTGATGACAAATCAGGTGATAGATCTATTTGGACAGATACTCCAGCAGACAGAGAGAGAAAAGCCAAGGTGAGCATTTATTTATTCATTCAAATACACCTGCAGGCAGTAGGTGTTACTGATGATCTGTGAAAACAAAGATACCGTGGGCTGTTCAGTGATTTTTTTTTTCCCAGATTTTTCTTTGTTATCAAAATGTACTAATTCAGGCTTAAAGATAGAGGCAGTGGAATAACAACATTAAGTATCATTGATACGCATTTTTTTCTGCTCCCTTTTTGCAGAAGTCAGATACTCTGTATCAGCTCATTGACTTTCCAATTAGCATGTCCAGTTTCTTCTTCTATCAGGCTGAGCAGAAAATATCTGATGGCCTCTATCATGGCCTTTTTCCTCCAGATTTAATTAAAGTAGATATAGATTTGCTTGCTTTTTACTTCAGACATTCTGATTACTATAGCATGTGATTTTCTTCTACTCATCAGGAAAGAGAAGAGGCAAAAAAATCAAGCAGTAAGGATAATGAAGAAATGGTATTATCTGGGAGAGACAAGAGGCTTATTGAGCAGGTGACTTCATACAATGTAAGTGTAATCACAAAATACTTCCTCTATTTCCTTTAGTTCTTCACTCTTTTCTTCTGGTTCTCATTTCTAGTGCTGCTGGTTTCCATGGTGATGCCACTACAGTTTTCCCTTTTAGTGCCCAAACCCACTGCTGTTTCGAGACATTAGAACACTTGGCATTGACATCAACAAGAGCAGGATTGGGTCCTCTCCAATGTGACAGAATTTGGGTTTGTGTATATCGTCTCAGTTTTAGATGGTGCTTTCCTTAAATCATCCTCGTGTCAGGACATGGTTGCTGGGACCTCAATTCAAATTTTAGCTTGCTTCACCCAATTACTGCCATCCCAAGAACAAAACAATAGTACAGGTTTAACTTCTAGTCCAACATATGCATTAACCTAAAAGAGGCTTGATGGGCTAAGCAGGTCACTGCATTAATTACCCTATGTCATTAATTACATTAACTACTCATGACAGCAACTTCATTACGTGTAGTTTTCCACAATCTCTACAGGAGCAGATAACATTCACAGACAGATGCTGATTACTAGAAATCTGAACTCCATGTCAAATTTCCTCTCACTTTTCTGTCTGTCAGCCCTGTCCCCCAGAGTGTGCAGACCACTGCCTGCTTACATCTGTTAGCTCCAGTTCTTCCCTGATGTATGGCCTGAACTCTTATGGAAGGCAGTCTTGTCTCTTGAGAGGACAATTGACTTGAGAATCACAGCTTTGGCTTATTTTACATGGGTTATGTTTATCTGGCACTTCTGATAATTTATTTGTAGTTCATTAAATCATATGTCCCTCCTGACTTGGAGACTTGCAAATTCAGAGCTATTAGCATTCTGTCTTAAGGTTCCTCTTTAGTGTTTGTTTCTACTGTTGCTATGCATACAGTAGAATAATTTTCATGTAAAACTATGGGTTTTGCTCTCTACCCTTCCATTGCCAGAATAAAACATACTCAGGCCTTTGCTGTTTCTAAGATTTGTCTCAAAGTTTTAAGAACAATGTTTCTTGGGTTGTTTTGTTGTTTGTTTTTTCTTTTCGTTAAATCAGCTCTTTTCTGATTTTCAGGTGGTGGTTGTGGGTATTTTTCTTTTAAAGTTTTTTCCTCTATTTTTCCTATTTTTTTCTCCGCTGACATTTACCAAGAATACTTCACTAGAATAGAAAATTTCTTACTTAAAGTAGTTTCTTCTTTCAATGCTGATGCCACATGCATTCTCTGGTGCAATTTTGTCACCACTGACACAGTTACGTCATGAATAAGTATTGTCTATTCTGTTTTCCATGAGAATCTTTTCTTAGCTCACGCATAAACTATTATTTGTGTGTGTGATGTAGTAAGTGTTTGCACAGGAAGTGAAGGAAAATCATGAGAAAACAGAGCTGCTCAACTT
This sequence comes from Dicrurus megarhynchus, assembly GCA_013399195.1. Classification (NCBI taxonomy): domain Eukaryota; kingdom Metazoa; phylum Chordata; class Aves; order Passeriformes; family Dicruridae; genus Dicrurus; species Dicrurus megarhynchus. Next base: position 2,053,531 of record VXAD01008756.1, read on the forward strand.
TTGCACTTTTTGATGAGAGAATTGGTTTAGATACACAAATGCACTGTATCTGAGTAAATGAGGGGCCATATGGAGAGCTAATCCTGCTCCTGTGTGAAATCAGCAGAAGTTTTATGTTGTGTTTGGGCTGGATCATGCTCTTTAAGAAATGCAGCTAAAGTCCTTGAGTTGGCAAAACACATGCTCCAGCTCAAACCTGTGACTTCGTCCTGTGGGCTTTCAACAGGTGATTCAAAGTTAGGAGCACACATTAAAAAAGCCACCATAGTGCATGAAAGATTGAAAGGGTGTCTAGCTTGTTCCTGCCCCTAGCAGTGACCAAATCCAGGTGCTTTGGGGATGTTTGTAAGAAACTAGGCCTGTACTTTGAGATATTTCTTTTGACTTGGTGTCCTCATTCTGACAATAGTGGCAGAGCAACTTTTATATTTCTTTTGCATTGTTTTTATAATTTATCTGCATTGTCTGTGGGGATTCAATGACATCATGGCTATCTACAAAATTATGGCTGTCTATATCAGTGAATTATTAGTAATTTAGCCTGGACAAGATTGCTCACACTTTCTACTCCATGTATGCTAAATTTATCATTCTATATCCAGTTACTAAGCCGTCTTCTTTTTCTGGACTTTTTAGCCTTCCTAAAGTCAATCCTTTCGTTTGGATTTTCTGTGTTGTTGTTGATATTCTTTAATACTTTACTTCCTCTTCCTTCTCATTTTTTCCAGGAGTCAAAGAGGTCAGAGTCTCTCATAGACATCCATCAGAAAAAGCTGAAGAGCAAAGCGTCCGAAGAGAAGACAAAACCTCAGGAAAGAAGGCCATTTGACCGAGAGCAGGACCTCAAAGTCAATCGCTTTGATGAAGCACAAAAGAAAGCTCTTATAAGAAAATCCAGAGATCTGAATAGTAAATTTGAGCACAGTAAAGGCAACATGTTTTTATAAGATGAAAGTATTAAGCTTTTTTGAAGTGAAGTCAATTAAAATTTGAATACTTAATTTTTGTAAGTATTTTTCTGTAAATATTTGTATACAAAATAAATATCCTGATGTTTAACTATTTTTCCTTGTCTGTAAATACTCTCTTAGGGAGGATCATCTGTACTAAAACTAAGGTAGTAAAGGAAAGTTCTGTTATAAAAAAAATAATATAAATTTGCTACTTTAAAACTTTGATACATGTATTTTTTGTTGCTAGCATAAAAATAGTTAATTAAAATAGGTGGGTTTTTAAGGAGCTCTAGATTTGATCGGATTTGGCAGTTTTCCCTTTTCTCCGGCCATGCTTAAGGTACTCTTTCTGAACCTGACCTGAAGGACATGGAAAAATCCCCTTTACATTTGTGTGCAGAAGATTGCTTGGCTGCAATTCCTGCTGGGGAGTATAAACTCAAATGGCAACTTTTATATTTGCCCAGTGCTTTTATTTCTGTGATTCTATGTCTGTACATAAATACAGGTTTATATGTATGCAGAATAGTTTCTGTACTATAGCAGGAAGAGCTAGGGGTAGTATAGTAGGAGTAGTAAAACCTCGAGGTTTTCAGAGTTAGTTGTAAAATGGTAGTATATGAGAAGAGAAAATCTTATTTGAGTTTCAATTTGTAGGGATTGTCATCAGAAATCCATCTTTTTTTAATCACATACAATGTGAAAATCAAAACAAGGCCTATTTTGTCCGTTAATTTGCAGAGCAAAACAGCTCTTCTGTACCAAAAAGGAAATAAATCTGACATTTAAAAAAGACTACGTTCACGTTTAGAGTTCTTTACCTCTTCTGTGTGTTGGCAGCAGAAAGGGTTATTAAAGATTGGAATGGGCTGCTCAGGGAGATGGTGGAGTCAGTATCCCTGACAGTGTTCAAGAAACACCTGGATATGGCACTCAGTGCTTTGGTCTACAAGGTGGTGATCAGCCAACCTAAATGCTTTTGTGACACTCTGTTAATTATTTAAAATTAGACCTGTGCTCTCACCCTTTGTCTCAAATAGTGTTTAGGATCCTTCTTAAGCAGTTACTGAAAGTACCTATACATGAAAACAATTTTATATATGAGATGCTGGCAATTTGTTTGGAAGTATAAATACTGTGGGGTTTGCTGTAATTTGAAAAAATTCCTGTATTTTTGGAAAAAAGCTACCCTGAGAGATGGTGTCTGGGTTACTTCATGTTTAATGGAGCAGTGACATAACAAGCTCCAAAAACTAATAGTTAAAAATTTGGTCTTATTTTATTGCACTTGTGTGTGAGCTGGAGACACAGGCTTCGTGTGCTGAGAAGTCTTGGAGAGTTTCCAATGTTGCAAATGAGTGCTTACATGGAATGTATTTAGATATTGCTTTTTCTTTTATAATAGACAATTTGTTTTGCCACCTGAAGAATCTGCTACCTTCAGGCGAAAGAGAGACTGATTTTGTATTGTGTTTGCTTTTTATTTAATCAATTTTCGGTTTCTGAGCCTTTTGTTTTGAGATGAGAGGAGGGTTTAAAAAAGGGCTATTTATTTTTCTTCCCCTAATACAGACTTCTCTTAGTGTCTCATGCTTTTTTAACTCAGCAAGCAGGGCCTCATTAGGTTTCTACTTTCTGAACAAATGTAGATTTCTTAATTGGAAAAGCATTATTAGAAATGTCTGGGACTTTTTAAGGCAACTAAAGCGATGACAGGGTGAGCATGGCTAAGTCTTCACAGTTGAGAAAAAATTACTTCATGAGCACATCATGCAGTCCTTGCTCATTCAAAGTCTGGAGCAAGGATGAAGGCTGCTTATACAAAAATTTTGTTGTTATGTGCTCTGTTTTCATTTTTGTTCTTTGGCCCCCCCTCCTCCAAACTGAGGACCGCTCATCAGATGTCACAGATGGCCAGACCTTGCCATCCAGTTAGCTTCCTGCTGTTTGCTCAATGCCCTGCCTGGCCCCATCATGGTCTCCTGCCCCGTCCAAGAGGAGAGGAGAGCTCTCACAACGGGAGTGCAGCAGTCCCTTTGCCGTCGTACACTGCCCCTCCATATGTGGGACACGGGGTTCTAATTAGTAAAGCCTTGATGCAAACTGGGAACTTGGTTTTGACTCTTTTTTTTTCCCCCCCAACTCTGCAGCAGCTTTTTAAAGACTCAATGATGTCAGTGTTAGGAACTTGAGGTGGGGGAAAGTGGAGTTGTTGAGAGTTCAAGTTAAGCTTTTCATTACTTTGTGTAAATTGCGTGAACTTTTGAACTGAATTAATACACAAGCTCATCTCTTACTCATGCCAAGCCATTCCCTCAAATAGTCATTAGAACAAGCAGTAACTCAGTAAATTACAAGCTCTGTAAGCTTTTATGGGAAAAGATGAGACATCTTCTACAATTTGGACAAGTTTTAAAGTGTTTCTGCTGAAATGTTAGGAGGTGTTTTTTTCAGAATCTCATTTGAAAAACCAGAATCTATTTCCCAGAGAATCTTCACCATAATTACTATGCAGTGTTTCTGGTAACCAGCTCCCAACACACATTTAATGTATGCTGTTGCTATTCTGCAGTGCCAGCCTGTGTCACAGCACATTGACTCCAGGCATATCAGGAAACCCTATTTTGTAAAAAAAATGTCACAGAGGTTTTCCTGGATGTGAAAAGCCTACCAGCCTAGATTTCAGCATGCTTGCCTTTGATTTGTGCTGGCATAGACGTCCTTTATTTATACTGGCGTTGAATATTCCTGCTCAAGAGCAGGGTCCCCCTCCTTCTGAAATGTTAAATAGGTGTGTAATTCATAGTAGAGTCAATAAAAAGAAGGCTTTTGTGGTAGGCATATGATAAATTGGGTGTTTCAAAGGAATTTTAAGGAACATTATATGTTAATAACAAAAAAGAAAGGGAAAAGAACCAAAAAACAATCATTGAGTTTGCTGTTACCAAGGAACAATTAAAAGCAATAAAGACATTTCAAGAAAACTTATTGATTGCTTTCTGTGTGTCTTCAGGACAAATATATTGAGCTACCATGATGTCTGAGCTGGAAAATTTTGTTAGAATAAGATACAGTAATACTTGGGTAAAATCTCTGTCTACGCTCTCCTAATGTAAACATCTAATTGTGGAGTTATTTTTTGCTTTTGCTGTTGCAGGATGGATATTGGTGGATGCCCCGTGCATGTCGGCTTTTCTAGATGAACTGCATTTCCCAAATAATCAACAGCAATAGAAATGTGTTTTGTTTAGGGCTTTGATGGCATCATGCTGATATTTTAACAAAGTGGCATTGTTAAAATAGCTTTCTTCTAGAAAGAAACATTGAGATGAAACGTTGATATATTTCTGTCCAACAGGAAAGGGTGTTTTCCACATAAAAGAAGATTTTAAATGCTCCAGAAGACTCCAAGAGTCCAGGGCTAACTGAGCTTGGGGACTTGTTTTGTTTCTGAAATGTAAATCTGTTGTTATTGCTATCCAGCCAATTACAAATCACATGTTGATTTAAGAGTCATAGAGAATTAAAAATCAGAATCTGTGAAAACTTTCTGTGCATGCATCCTCAACTCCTGCCACCCCCCTTGCATACAGTGCATATAGTTTATAATTGCATAATTACCTGATTCTCAAATAAAACACATGCATGTGATTTCCTGTCCTTATGAATTGCCTGCAGTGGTTTATATGCTGGGGGGGAAAAAAAACCCAACAAGTTATGCAGTGTCTTTCAGACAATATCTTTAGGTTTTTCTCATGTGCTCACAAACAAAGATGGTGTCTTTTAACCTGAGGAACACAATTGTGGCTCCCTGTTGTTGTGCGCCTCTGAAACGCATCTTCCTGATGCTTCCAGCTTTGGCAGGTGAATGGGAAGTGGTGACCCTCAACAGTATCTCACACAAATGTGGCATTTCTGTTCTTTTCAAACAGGACATGAAGGCTGAGGCATTACCCATGCGGAGCTGATTTCTTCATAGCAGCCACTTCTGGGTCCTCCCAAAGCGGCTGTCAGTGCAACAGCCACTGGTTCTGTTCATCTGTTTTCTTACATGGGTCCTTAAACCAGTAATAAGTCCCATTGCTCTTTGAAATTACATCCATTTTGAATCAGCATGGAAATCAAGCTTTAGTTTTAAAAAACAAGGTCTTTCTTTCAGAGTGGGAATTTAGGGCTCTAGGAGACAGCAGCACAAACTGTCACTTCAGCAGGAGTAGATGCAGCTGTGACTTCTTCCAAATAATTATTCCAAATATAAATATTCAAAAACAATGCTCATAAACAGATTTAGAGGAAGGGGGAGAAAAAAGAAGTGGTTGACCCAGGGTCTCAACTGCTTAACATTGCAACCACTTGCTTCACTTCATAGGGCTGTAGCCACTTGTCCTTGCACATGTAACACCTGGCCAGGAGTTTGACAATTTGGGGTGAATTACATCTTCTCTCTGTCCTTACCTACTGTCTGTCTCAGAGAGCCTTGCTGGTAGCTGGACATGCAAGCCCCCAGCTCGCAGCCCTGTGCAGCTGCGCCACTCAGCCCTCTTCTGCTGCTCGCCAACCGGTCCAGCATCACGTTGGCTGTGCTCACACACACCCACTCAGACCAGAAAGAACACTCTGGTTTAAACCAGATAAAAATAGGTTTTAATGAGAATACAGAACAGATTGGAGTGATCAAGTGCAGGCAGGGCTCAGGCAAGCACGCTGACCTGCCCTTTTTATACTCTTTTTTTTATCACACTTGCTCCTTTTCCAATCCACCTCAATTCCCTTCCTTTCCCCACTTTTAATCCAACCCCCAGCATCCTGAACTAAGTCTTGTATATTCCCACAGCCCTTGGAAAACATCCCAAAACAAGCTGAGGACATTCCTAAAAATGCTTTTCCCACCACATCCCTCAGTGAGCCTCATACCCATTATCTGGTAGTAAATACCTCTAGGTGTTTCTCCATGACCCACAAGAAGGTGACGTGTCTACTCTGCAGGGCCTCACACACCATTGACACTGAGGCCATGGAAGCCTAATGATCCTTTCCACTGCTTGGAGTTTGCTTTTTTCTGTTCAGCTGCTTTGTCCCTCTCCTGTCAGGGCAATGAAGGGTTGGCCTGACCTAGAGGAACATCTGAGCTGTGTGAAAGCAAGCAAACCAAGCTCCTAATGCTGCTTGCCAGTGCAGCACCACTCCCCATCTGATGCTCCAGAGCACCAGGAGATGGTAAATCAAAGTGGTCAGCTCCCATCCAGGGAGAAAAGGCATGATGGAAAAACAGCAACTTGAGGAAAAGGAGACCAGCTGGCTGCTGGAATGTACAAAGCCTGTAGCCAGGGCTAAGCTGTCTAGAAGCCATCAAGGTGTTCCCGTGGTTTCCAAGGTAACTTCCATCTTCTGCCATCCAGGTGAGGCTCAGCCTCTATCATCATGTGAGCAGAATACAAATAATGGGTCTGATGCGGAAAATAAAATGCACAAGAAATGCCATGTGTTACCCCAGCTGCTCTGCTAGTGGTTTCTCACCTTCCACCCTTTCACATCAGCCCACTGAGGCAAAGTGCCAGGAACAAGGAATTCACCCACTGCAGCTGAACCTTCATGACTCACTGCCAGATGGAAGTCAGCTAATTCAAAATTACCATAGGCGGCTTTTCAACTGGAGTCATGATTCAAGAGCCCAGGAACCTTATCAATGCACAGCTCTTTGGTGCCCATACCACATGGATCTGACCTTCCCTGCGTGCTCACCTGGGAGGATCCATGAGTTCTCCAGCTGGCATCAGCACCAGCTAGGCTTGGCTGTTGCCTCAAAGCCATCCTGGGATCTTCTAGAGAATAAAGGAGTGAAGGCTTCCCAGACTTCATCTCTGTGGCAACCACAAGAGAGCTGGGCTGCTGTCACAGAACCAAGTAGCACTTCCCATATGGAGTCACACAGGTCAGGTGCTCTTCACCTCTGCACCACCTGTGACAAAAGTCACTGGGTTTTTATTGCCTCTTCAAAACTGTCGGAACCCACGACATGTCCCTGTCTAATTTAGGGGACCTGACACCCCGAAATGGGGGTGCCCCAGAGGGCACTGCCTTTGATCTTTGTCCTTGGAGACCTTTACCAACTCTAAAAGATGAATTGCAAGCCACAAGAGTGTAATATAAGCACTAATAGTTACTTTGCTCCGGGTGAAATGTAGTATATAGAAGATCTGATAACATGTACATGGGGGTACGACATGTACAGGGAGGTTAAGATGGAGTCTAAAGGGTGTGGTCACCTTCTCCTTCTTCTTCTTCACTGTCCTCCATATTCTTAGTGACGAGGACATAAATTGATTGGTAGAATAGAGATAAGACAGGAAATTGCATGTCTAGAACAGGTTAGAATTAATTGGTATAAATTTGTAAATAATGACACGTATCGTCCACTGGTTGGATCTGTAACGGGGTATATAAATCTCGGTACACCCAGCTGGTGGGCAGTTCTACGCTACTTTCAGCTGCTAGATGGACCTGTGGCTGTGCGGGACATCGCAGCTATAGATAACATTAGAATAAACAACCTTTACATGCCAGCTTTGCGACCTCTGACTGAGTTATGGGCAAAAGCGCTGAAGCCTCCCTCGCTCGTGTGCCAAGGCCGACTGAGGCCGAAGGAGAGCACCGACAAAAACCAGCAAGACAGGAAAAGATGAGTGAGAGGATGTGCCCACAGTCATGTACTGAGTGCGATGCTTTCATTCTTTGATGTATGGATTATTGTCCACAAAGGGAGCTTCCAGGAGCAGAGAAACTTCAGGCCATTACTGAAGACTTTGTGCAGCTCTTCCTGTCATTATCATGCTGTGCACTGACAGGGAGCCCACACCAAAAATGCCCACTTTACACAGAGCCCATGGACACACTTGCAGGTTGTGACCCTGCTGCTGCCCCTGGTCCAGCATCTTCTCTCCAACACCTTTTGACAACCGAGACCTCAGCAGGGAGAGGGACACGAGTGCCAGGCTGAGCTGTTAGGGCAGAATCTAGCACAAGACCAGCACCACAGCGCTGAGGGTTATGGGTTATACACTCTTGAGGAGGTTTCTGTTCAGTATTGATATTCTAGCAGGAACAAGTGCACGGCCAGGAACCAGAAGGGGATCTGCAATGATACTGAATGCAAACATTGTCTGAAAAACTTGGCAGCAGGATGCCCTCCCTTCCAGGTATTTGCAGCTTTCCTTGAAGCTGGCATTATCTACTCCAGGTGTCAGCTCTGATTCACCCACAAGACTCCGTGTCACAAAATGTCACATTAATGTGACTTTTTAAAAGTATTTCAGAGCACAAACCCCAGCACTGCCAATATTGAAGAGTTCCTAGCACTGTGTGCTAAAAAGCTCTGGTTTGGAATATGGACTTAAATTTGGGAGAGGCAAATTTGGTTGTCTTGCTAGCATACAGAGTATTTTTTTATTTTTTACCAAATATACCCTCAACTACAAACCTTCGACCCTCTCAGATCACAAATGCTGAGAAGAAACATGTTGGTGCCTGAGAAGCAGCTCCCTGAGACCTGCTCTGGCAATGCTGTACCCCAAAGCAAGGAGGCTGGCTGATGTCTGCTTCCCCATACAGGGAGTGCAGCAATGCCAGGATGAATGGATCTGTGAGCAGGGAGCCTGTCCACCCCACAGGACCAGACTTCTCTATCTATGCAGCTGAGCTGACCTGTAGGAATCTTGTGGCCTTGCTCTCTTGAAGGATGTGGAGAGATCCATTTTGTCTTGTCCCTTTCTGGGATGAAATGATGTCTCAGCACCATCAGCTGAGGCAACCAGTGAAATTTCTGACCTGTTTGTCAAATCCTGCTCATCAGGGTCCTGGAGAATTGAGTGTGGAAGGAGCTGCCTGGTCACCCACCAGTTGGTGGTGATTTTCTCTAGCACACAGAGATGGGCACAGCCCAAGACATTGATATTTCCTGGGGCATGGACAAGTGAACTTGTAACCTCTCATCTGGGTTTAAGCACAGAGAAAAAGCAGGAATCCCAACCAACATCCAAATATCAACAGCAAGTGAGATGATACAGGCAGCTGAGGCATCAACCTATTTTGACTGCTGTACCCCCTCAATCAGCAATTGAGTAGTCTTGGTTACAAAGTCATATTAAAAACTCTTCACCAGGAGGAATTCTTGGTTTAGCAGCTAATATGAGACAGTGAAATCTGCCAAATGGTTGGGAATTTGAAATGCACTAGGCACAACTTTGCAAAGGCAAAAGAAAGCTTCTTTCTCAGCCTGTCAAAAGATACAATCTTCAACTCTTCAAAAGAGTGAGCTGGGATGAAGTGTTTCCAACAGGCAACATTTCTTACAGTGTAGTTGTTCCATTTCTGATCTTCCAGCCATGATTCTCAAAGAAAATCCTACAGTATCTTTGTGAGGTAAATCTGGGAAGTGCATCTCATTACTTTCCTGAATACTAATGTTTTAAAACACATTACCATCCTCCTCTCTACACTTTTCCCAATTATCAACCTCCCAGTGCTCTACATCATGCTACTATTATTCTACAAATTACCTGCATCTCTTTTCCCCTTAGGATATAACAACCACTATAGTCTTTATATTCCATGAGTGCTGTCAGCTGTCTAGCTCAGACACAGGACTAATTAAACCCAGAACAATTGTTCCTGAGATGTAGTTAGGTTTGAAATTCACCTTATCCTTCCTGAGGAGTGTACATGCCCCAAAACTCATCTTCTTTCTTCAGATACACTAGCTATCTACACTGGCTTCAGAAAAGCTATTACACCTACATAAAGATCTTTATCTTTAAACCTTTGGCTCTTACAATACTGGCATGCCAAAAGGCTTCATAGACTGCAAATAGGAGGGGCAGCATGTGACTGGGTCTGGTTTCTAAAAAATAGAGGTGTGACACTATGACATGCTTCAGAGAAGATCTTAAATTCTGTTTCACAGGCCACAGTGGGGTTTGAGCACTAGTTTAAAATAAGTGTTTGCCTTTCACTAGCAACAATGATCCATGGCTACAAACTCCTGCGAAGCTCAGACTCCCCTTCACTCCTTCAGCCCCCACCTGGAAGAAACACCTCTGCGCTCCTTCAGGAGGCTCCTCTCCATAAGGGAAGCAGCATCTGAGCTGCCCTCTCACCAAGCCTCAGTCTCCCATCTGTAGAACAAGGAGGTAATGGTCTGCCTAAGCTCTGGGAAGACAGGTTCACACTTAGCCACTCCAGGCTGCTGTCTCCCCCACTGCTTATCCATCGCTGCTTGTGTTTGCTCCTGACCATGGCCAGTCTCCCTCCTGACAGCCACCTGCACTGCTCTCCCCCAGGGGTTTGTACATTCACTGTCAACTTACTGCATGAGAGGGACAGTGTGTCCTCCCAATACCTCACAGGGCAGCTGTACAATAACTCTATTGTACGTTTCCACAGTGGGAGAGGACTTGAATCTCTTCTCTTTGAAGCCAGGCATCCTGACTGGGAGCTTCAGAGATGGCTTACCACATGTTTGCAAAGCCCTGAGGCTACAGCAGCAGCTGGCGCAGAGGATCCCATTGAGAAGGAGCACTGCTCATGGAAGGCAGCAAGCAGGGCAGAGGATGAGGGACTCCCCACAGTGTGGGCCAAGCCAACGCTGCAGCAATGCCCCCATGGGAAGTGCTGACAGTGTGGGACTGAGCTGTGCAGAAGAGCAAGTAGCTTTGGGACCAGCAGGTACCCAGCCAGCAGGGTGACCTTTCGAAGGAGAATCACCACAATATGTATTTATCCCATTTAGAGAACAGAGGAGGTAAACTTTGTCTGTGGCCAAGGTTTTAATAAAGCATGAGACCAGCTGAGGCTTTTCTCATACCTGTAGCACTTTAAGCATTCTCCTCCCTCAGGTTGCTCCGTTAGATCCTAAGGGCTGGGTTTACACTGCTCTTGCTCTCTCTCACTGGATCTCTAGCAGGATCTTTTTCCTCAATTGGACCTCTAATTTCCATATACTTATGGCTGTATAGTATCTTTAGACTTTGGTTGAAACTGGCGGATGTTTTCAAAAGCTAGGGAGGGAGCCACTGTCAAGCAGACACCTACAGAGACAACATGACCCCAAAGGCCTCCTTCCCATAGCAAAACAAGGTAAATACTATGTAGTCATGTCATTCAAGGCTCTACTATAATGCAGAAACCTAGAAGTACAAAAATAATGGGGTGTGAGCAGCCTAAACTTTGGCCTTCTTTAATGTTTGGCTACTTGACTTTGAGATTTTAATGAACTCTTTCAAGGAAGCATTTTTATTTTCAATGCAGTACTTTGTGCATGTTAACTTTGGGCATGTTAACTTTGATGGACTCTGATTAGGTGGTGGAAGATGCCTTGTAATTTTCTGTTGATTTTCACCTTTTTTGCATTTTTCCCTCGCACCCTCTTGCCCACTGAGAGTAGATTCCAAACACATGCACAAATATGCAGAGGATCAGCAATGCAAAAGCCATCCACATCCTTGTCCCCGTGCCATGGATGATGGGAGGCCGATGAGTCTGATCCTCCAGCCTTGCACAGACAGGCTTATTGAACTTGACAGCACCACTTGTGTGCAGGGAGATGAATCACTTGAGCAGAGACTGTGGGATCTGCCCCCACTTGTTGAGCCACTTTCTTCGTAGCAAATACTGGCTGTTCAAACAACAGTCACGTTTCTATTTTGGGTCATTGCTTACAAGTACAGACTAACAACAGTGGGAGAGTGGAAATCTGCTACCAGCCAGCACTCTCTCAGCACTCTCAAAAGCAGTTTACACAAACTACATTACTGGAGAGGATCAGAATGGACAATTGATCTAAATACATTAAAAAATTGTTATTAGCTGCCAGAGACTACACATTTCCTAAGAGGAAGGTGAATATATGGCACTTTCTCTAGCAGGTTAGAGAAGTAATTACTAGTGTGGAGACTTAGACACTTACTCTTATCTTTGACACGTTGTCAACGATTTCTGAGACTAGTGAAGTATCACAATGTTTTCAAAATATCAGCAAATTTTCTAGTGAAGAGCTGTACGGTTATGGGTGCTTGACTGAAGCACCTCTTAATGGATGTCAGAAGTAACTCGCACTGTCACTCAGCAGAGGCAATGGATGGTTTAATATCCAGGCCTTTGGTTCTGCACAGGCATCTCAGCTAAGCACATATCATATCCAAAGGAAATTGCTACCCATTCTTTGTACATTTGTTTCTCTTGGTGTGAAATCGCCTGCTACTCAAACAGGCAAGGTCAAAGTCCCTCATCAAAACCATAATTGGGGTTCAATCAACAGTGTTTTACAAGAGGGACAATGACTTGACCACAAGTGCTCAAAATGGATGTCATGCCAAACTTACAACTCATCAAGGTGCAAGGACACTTTGCATGACCTGCCTAGATTTTCAAGAGCTGAGTTTTATTGAGCAGTCACCTCAATCATTTTGTATTGTTCTCCTTTCTAATATAGCAGTGGGCTCCTTTCTGTAAAGGATTCTCTACGCTTTGAATGTCCATGATGAGCTGGCAGGCACAAGTAACTTCTTATGTCTGCATTTTCTTCAGCAGAAGCATGATTGATATGTCACTGAGATCAGAAAAAAAGGGCAAGGAAAGCAAAACAAAGAAATTGAATCTCAAGTCTGCTACTCATCTCTCCACATGGTGAGAAAATCCTTACATATTTCCCTTTTTCTGTTTCAACCCTCTACATGTTGAAAAGTATTACGCAGCTGTTAACATTGAAAAGCCTATCTGAGCCAAAGCAAGGACTCAAAGTCAGTCAAATGAGATTCAAGTGGAAGAAAAATCAGATTTTGTTATTCCTAGCATTGTTAGAAAGATACCTTCTGTTTCACGCCAGAAGTTCTCCATGTGAACAAAGAAAGTCCAGGTAATTTAACCATCAGGCTGTTAGGGAGTTGTTATTGCCTAGATTAACATGCCAGCAAATGAGGACAAAGCCCATGGCTGCCTTCAGGTCATTGCTATCTCCACTCCTGATGGAAAGGGTAGGATCTTCAGCGGCAGCCAGTGCCATCAGAGGTGCTGGTGACAAACACAGGGGTAGCAAGATGAGCGAGAAGCTCAGCAGTGGCCAGAGCTGTTCTTTGGTGGTTTTTTGTGAGATGGCTGAGTCAGAGTCAGCAACGATAGCAAATCTACAACAGAAAATCAGTAAATTAGAGGCAGAGCTATTGAAGGTAGGAAAACATGTTGTGGCTCATATTGGGGTGTTCTTAAAAGGATTATGTTCCTTTTGCTCTCTAAGAAATAACTAGGTAACATGTTGTGCAGGCCTGAACCAAATCCACAGGGCAAGGCAAGGCAGGCAGAGGGGGAATACATTTTCTTGAAGAGTTGTGCAGAAAAGCAAGACACTGCTGAGGGACTCTGAGCCCCAGACTAAGGAAGGGCAGATTACGCAAAAGCTCTGATAATAGGAAACTGAAAGGATAACATTATATGTGTTTGGGGTAGCACTGATGCTGCATAACAGAAAAGAAGAAGGTGTATGGAAAAGAATAAGAACACAATGGTAAGGCCTTGAAAAAGCTGTAACAACCAGAAAGGTAAGTTAAGTGAGGACAACTATGCATGGTAAAAAGGAGGGCAACTAAGTTCATGATAAAATGAAGCCCAACAGCTTGAATTCACAGAACAGCAACAAAAGCCACTGTAAGCCAGAGGGTAAAAGAAGGAAAGAAAGATCTGTGAGCCATAACGGCAGGGAGAAGTAACGAGATGATATTGACAATGCTTGTGAAAATACTGCAGGCTCTGAAAGGAAATCTCAGTGCAGTCAAGAATTTCCTATTATTTAAGTTTTTTTCATCTGGTAACTTTAAGAAAGAGGTTAGCATTCAGCTTTGTTAGAAAAAGGATCAGTGACTCATCCTCAAGAGTATGTGAAATGAAGAGTTGACCTGATCATGTGGGAATTCTAGAAATGACAAGTGCGTGTGAAACAGGGGGTGAGCTTTGGGAGGGAGGTGAACATATGCCGCAAGCTGCAAGTGCTGATTTGAGGGCTGCTGCTGCTGCCAAATGCTCAGTCTCCGGAAGAAAGTGTTCTCAGTGATAAGTCTGCAGATTTCAGCAAGAAGCAGTCTATCAAGAAATGGCCTCTGATAATAAATAATCCTAGAATAATTGTATTTCTTTCCCCCAGCCCCATGTGTCTTTCTCCAGAAGATAAAACAAAGCAACATGAGGCCATCAGGGCTGTGGTCCCTGCCCCTCTCACAACCATTTGGCCCCCTCATTCTTGTTGGATCTTCTTAATCTCACTGGCTTTATTTTCTGTTTCCTTTGGTTCCTTTTCTGCTTATTTTCCTCCCAGTGACTGAAATGTCATTTCTGTTCTTTTTTTTTTCATGTTTAAGCCACAACAATTAACTAGAAGGCAAAATTTCAGACCTTATTTAATCTCATCCATCAATAGAAATGCAGTAAAATGTGATCCAGTTGTAGGTCTGTAACACTTTCTACTCATTCCAGTTTATTCATTTCAATTTAGTGGGAAAGCTGTTCCTTGTGGCAAAGAGAATGTATTTTGCTCTGGTCTGTAATAGCATTGTTAGCTTATGCTGCAAGGAGACAAACCACCCTTGCATAATCATATTTATTGTATCATTAGCACTGTTTCAGAGAAATGCCAACAATCGGCACATAGGAAAAAAAGAGGGCTGTCAGCAAAGGCCATTAGGTGGAAAAACTTTGGAGGGAACCTGCAGGCAGCACACAGCAGTAATGAAGCAGCCACGTCTGATGTCTCCAGTTAATTATCTCAGTGAGAGTTTTTTGTGAGGCGCTGCTGCAGCTGAGCTGCCACTGGGTACGAGCATGGGACACGAGGTTGGATGTAAATGCAGGTGGTTGGTTTCCTTTAATGACAGCACTCACACACGTGGCATTGAAGGGTCCCAGAGTGATCAGTTCTGAAGCAGTGACACCCACAAACTAGATGCCTTTGTTGCACTTATATGCGCATACAATCTCAAAATTATATATCTATTATATATATGCTTTCAGGCTGGCAGGCTTCCCAACAGACGTGTCCTGTTTTTCTTCAGGAGCCACGTAGATTTGTTCTTCTGGCCACTAATGTTGGTTTTTCTCCGTTTAGTCACACAGCCTTCTCCTAGTCTCATTGGGAAGCTCCCTCTGCAAAATAATAGTTCATTAAGAGATAATTTATGCATCAATAACATACCTTGGTGACTGTGCACTGCCTATACCTACAAAATAACGGGAATATCAGTGGCATAGAATCAAGTTTGTTTAATTATAACACAAAGGAAATAAATCCATTGAAAACAAGTTTTTTGGTAGCTGAACAGAAAATGCCTTGCTCTTCACCAACTCATTAGTGGAAAGTCCAGGAGATGAGTGACTGCAGATGCTGCTGACCTTTTGTTCTGAGGTAGTACTTCACCAGAGAAGAGGACCAGAAAAAATGTCAAGGAGTGCAGGAGAACAGGTAACACTCAGCTCTATGGAACATTTTCTATACATCTACAATGAAAAGGCACTCTAGAAAGCAGCAAGTTGCTGAGATCTCACATCACCTTTGTACTATTACTAGGTAAAAAGGTTGCATGCTTAAAACTCCTGCTTGAGAGACACTGGTGAAAAAGGATAGATAATACATTTTTTATGCTTGAGAGGCACAAAAAGTACCTTGAGTTAAAGAGATAATGCCAATTTTATAGTCATTTTAAAAGAAATTATTTTAAATTAGGTTCAAAGCAGGTATCTGAAATTCTCAGACAAGTGTTTTCGTCCTTTGAAAAAAAAATTAGCAGTTGCATCTTTCAATTCTCTCTCTTCCCCCCCTCCCGCTCCTTCCCTTGATATGGTGAAAATCCTAACAAGCAAGAGTCCAAGCTACCTACAGTCAAATTTACTGCACACTGTTAATGTGGTGGAAAACAGGGTATGGGCTGGAACTGTAAAGCCCTGATGCAGTGCCACTACCCTGAAAACTAACTGTTCTCCAATACATAGCATACATAAAAATGTGTGGCTGTAAATATATAGAAAGAATTAAAAGTAATGAATTAATGAATGAAGGCTGCCCTCTGTTCAGAACTGCTTTTTTGTGTTGTATTTTACAGCAGAAGTGCCATGTTGAAGATTTCATACTGCCTAGGATTGTACTGAAATAGGAGCTCAACCCTGAGCTTGATGTTTTCCCACTCTCTGCCACAGAACAGCTTGGAGTAAACAAGTCTGTTATTAACATGTTGCTCAAAAGCAGTTTGAAAACACAAAGGCTCCAACATATATTTTTGCCTTAAAAAGACACACTGAGAATTCTTTGCTGCTTCAGGAAATAGATATGCAGCTTGATGGTCCATGCTCTGTTTTGGGAGTAAGTTACACAGAATTTATTTTGTCTTATTCCAAAATAAATTATCATGATCTGCCCAGATGTTCTTTCTGTCTTTGCAGACTACTTCTTCTCTTTTTTCCATCTTACACAGACCAACTGCACCGCAAGCAAGAGAATGGTGCATCACAATTGAAGATGGCAAAAGTTTGCCTTCCTCTTTCTCAAGCAGTTCGAGCATTAATGATAGTTTTGAGATTTAATTCTTGCACCCTCGTGAGTCCATGAGGTCTTTGCTGGCTGAAAATTCAGGTATTCAGAATATAGGAGAGATCCTTGCTGGCTGGCAGAGCTCTGAGTATGCTGTGTTGTACTTGTTACAGAGTAGGACAAGCAACTCTGGAGCAATCTCTCTCCATTAGTTTTCCTCTTCCAACCTGAGTTCCCTGCTCACCTTACTTTGTTAGTGAGGAGCTTGGCAGGAATGAGTGAAGTTAGACCATCAGCTGTTGGTGGAATAGTCTTCCTAGCTGGATGCTCCCAAATCAAAATTGGCTTCTGCAGGAGTCTCCCTCTGTGCCTTGCAGCAGATCTCAGCTCTGGCTCCAGACCCAAATATTTTGACCCCAGGGAGGCCTAGCACAGCTCCAGTGTACACAGCTGAACTCAGGGACAGTCCAGATGTGGGCAGCACTCAGCTTCTCCAGCATGTGGAAACCTCTCTGATGGGGTCCATCATCGACATTTTGTGGGACCACTAGCTCCCAGGAGCACATCTTCCCTAATTCTTGCTGGGCTTTAAGGAAAGCATGTGGGTTCCCAATGGTAAAACTCCCATCAGCTTCAACAGGGCAGCATCAGGCCTTTTGCATCTTCTGCTGCACTGGTTTTGACCCAGCACCATCAGACTGCACCGATTAGCCCATTCCTAAAATGGATGAAGAAAAACTTTGTGTAGCTGCTGATGACACTGCCGACTCTTCATCTCACCTAGCTGGACAAGGGGAAAACAAAGAGAGAAAGGCTGTGCAAGTCTGAATTTGGCCACCTCTCTTATCGGACACATCTGTTCCCATGCAAGCAAGAGGAAAATGGGTGACTAACACACAGCTCTGCGGCTCAGCAGCTGGCCCCTGGATCCTCCTCCATGGCACTAAATGTGTCCCTGGAAAACACAAGGTTGAGATTTTAAATGAGGAATTAATGAAAATGCACTCCTATTCCTGCTTGTTGTCTCTTTAAATTCAGTTTCCATGGAAACAGGTATGGAAAGGCTGCCTGGAGAAAGCCAGGAGAGATCTCTGCCTGGCTGCCTTCCCCTCTGGGTTGCCAGCTGAGCCACCCCAATTGTCAGGCTTTTACAGAGGTTTTTGCTATTGTCACTTACGCGTGGAACATGAGTGATGACTCCTCGTGGATTCCCTCTCTAAGGAGTCCTGAGGTGGTCAGCCATGCTCCCGTTGCCTGCTGCTGGGCTCTTTGCAAGTGGAGCTCCTCTCCTTCCACGGCCCATCTGCTGGGGCACAGGCTCATCCGAACCCCCGTGATGCTGCTTTGCTGCAAATGTCACCGCTGTTAGAAAAATCCATTCCACTGCTTTTTTCTTTTTGAAACATGGTGGTGGTGTGATTTGAGTACACACACTGAGCTGGGAGTGGTGGCAGAGGGAAAACTTTGTTTTTAATTCAATGTTTATCCCAGGGGAACATTTGAGATCCCTCCTGGAGCAATGCATCTAGCCCTGGAGTTCCCAGTGCAAGGAAGACACTGACCTGTCAGAGCAGATCCAGAGGAAAAAAACTGAAATGGTTAGAGGGCTGGAGCACCTCTCCTATGAAGACAGGCTGAGAGATTTGGGGGTGTTCAGCCTGGAGAAGCAGAAGCCTCAGGGAGACCTTATTGTGGCCTTTCAGTACATTAAAGCGGCTTACAAGAAAGTTGGAGAGACAGATTTTATCCAGGGCCTGTAGTGAAAGGACAAGGTGAAATGGTTTTAAACTTCAGGGGGGTTTGTTTAGATTGGACATCAGAAAGAAATGTTTCTAAATGAGGGTAGTGAAACATTGGAATTGTCCAGAGAAGTTGTGGAGGCCTGATCCCTGGAAGTGTTCAAGGCCATGTTGGATAGAACCCTGAGTACACTGGTCTAGTGGAAAGTGTCCCTGCCCAGGGCAGGGGGTTTTGAACTAAATTATTTTTAAGGTTCCTTTCAACCCAAACTGTTCTATGATTCTATGAGCAGGATCCAAAAGAGACTATAAAGTGATGATGTTTGTCTGCGTAGATCCACCCTTTTTCCAGGTGAACAAAACCAAAGGGTCTTAGAGCTACAGTATTTCGGGGTGGCACACTCCCAGAAAATGGGGCTGGTCTTACAATTGTTGAAATGCATCTGTTTCCATTTTTGTTAGCATTTGAGGAGCCTCTAGTGTGTCTGTGTAAGATTGTCTTAAAGAAAACTGAATTTTCAGTGGAAGTTGACTAACAATATAAGATCTATCCACCCTCCCAGCTGAGTTCTGCAGACAAACACAGTTCCAATATAAAAACAAAAGTAATTTAAAAATGTAATTTATTTTAAATATAATTAATCCTAATTATCTTAATAGTTCAGTATTAGCTGTTATTGCTTCAGATATGCATAAAAGTATTGTCCTCCTTGGTTACCTAGATGCTTGCCTGTAACTAGAAAGGCAGACTATCATATCTGAGATGTAATACTGAGATTGTCTTTTGCAGGTCAGATGAGCAATTTCTTATTGCATATTGTACCAGAAAAAACCCTCTGCTTGGTGCTGGTACAGTCTCAGATGGAGTATAACCTTCACTGTTGAGCAACCAGACTTCAAAGAGGATGTAAATTGTATTGGGGGGAATTCAGAGAGCAATGGACATAACCAGAGGTCTAGAAAATACACCTGTAAGACTGAATTGAATAAACTGAAGCTATTTAGTGTAAGAGGGGGCAAATCAAAGGGCTACATCTCAGTAAAAGGATAAAGTAAAGAAGAGAGGAAGATAATAAAATGCTTTCCATGCCATAGAATCATAGAATGGTCTGGATTGGAAAGGACTTTAAAGATCACCTAGTTCACACCTTCCACTAGACCAGGTTGCTCAGAGCCCCATCCAGCCTGGCTTTGAGCACTGCCAGGGATGGAGCATCCACAGCTTTTCTGGGCAACCTGTTACAGTGTCTCCAGAATGTTGATGACTTTCTTTTGCCCACAATGGATAGAAGAGAAATAACAAGGTTAAGCTGCAAAGGGGGAAAATTTCCCCAGGGATAGGGACAGTCGTAAAATATGGACTTAGGTTTTTCTAAGCCAAATACCCCCATCTCAAAGTAGGATGGGTAGGTGCTTTCTCCCTCCTGACATAGGATATTTTTAGTGTCTGAGATGCAATCCTATCTTCGGACAGCCTGTTACAACACTTCTCCGTGAGTTCCCTTTTTGGAAAGCTAAGCTTAATTCTGTACTTTTTAGTCCCAGTAAATTATTCACCAGCTGTGTTTTCCTCACTTTCGTGGCCTTTGGGCATACTGCGATGCTCTGATGCCTTTCCTGGGAGTGGCTCCTCTACCCACTATTTCCCTCCCACACAGAAGAGCACTGTCATAGTAGTGCCTCCTCTCTCCAGGCTGCTCCTCCAGTTCCCCTGGATCATTTGCATGCTGCTGTCTTTCTTCAGCATGCTGGGATAACTCTTCTGTGCTGGTGCTGCCTCACCTTGAGTCTCANTCGGGATGGTGCTGTGCAGGGCCGGGAGCTGGACTCGATGATCCTTATGGGTGCCTTCGAACGCCGGATATTCTGTGATAACAGAACTTTCTGCGGCCGCCACCGACTCCCACCCCTTCCCACGGCCCCGCCAGGGCGGGGAACCGAACTCGCGGCGCCGACGCAACGAGGGCCCGTCCCGCCGTGCAATGCGAGCGGAGGAGGTTTGTCCCTCACGGGCCGCCGTGTGCCGGGAGTGCTCCGCTGCCGCGCTCGCCGCTTGTTCGTCTCGTCCGCCGCCCGGCCCGGCCGCTGCCCCGCCATGAGCGACAAGGGCGAGCTGGACCTCACCGGCGCCAAGCAGAACACGGGCATGTGGCTGGTGAAGGTGAGGAGCTGCCGCCGCGCCCCCGGGCCCGGCCCGGCGCGGCCTGTGGCAGCCGGGCCCCTCCGCTCCTCCCCGGCCCGCCGTGGCTGGGATGGGCACCGTAAGGCCGGGGTTGCCCGCGTCAGGCTGGCCCTGTGGCCCGGGACAGCCACTGTGCCTGTTCCCCTTCTCGGGGACGGCGTGGGGCTAGGCCCGGATGCTGAGTAAAGGAAACACTGCAGGGAAAGTTGGGCTACCGGGAGCTATCACAGAATCAGAGTGTTGAGGGGTTGGAATGAACCTTAAAGATCATTCAGTCCCAGCCCCCTTGCGGTGGGCAGGGACATCTCCCACTAGACCAGGTTGCTCAAGGCCTTATCCGGCCTGGCTTTGAACATTTCCAGGGATGGGGCATCGACAGCCTCCCTGGGCAGCCTGTGCCAATGTCTCACCACCCTCACAGTAATACCTCTCCTCCTTGTCCTTGCTAGTGGTTTGTGACGAGCAACAAACATGGCAGTATAACTTTTATTTCCCCAAAACTTTGAGAGTTGGGAAATGTTTTGAGTGTGCCCAGATTCACATCCTGATTAAAAAACTGTCCACATCCAACAAGGAAAGTGAGTGCCAATGTCCTTACATTTACATTACAGCTCCCTTTGGTGCTAGTGAAATACAGCTGTAGTGGAGGTGCTGTGAAAAGGTAGCGAGGGTGTGAAATCAAACCTGTTTGGTGCAGGGCCACACTCCAGTCTGGTACCACCACTAACTGCTCTGTTCTCTGGAGTGAGTGTCTTGCTGTCAAGACATTTTGCTGCCAACACCAAACATTGTTTAAGAAAGAGGAGACTTGAAGCCTATGGGGGAGCATGTGCCCTCTGGGTGTGCTCCTCTTTTTCTAGACCTGTATTTATTCTGTCGTGGGAGAAACAGTTGCTTCCTCCCCTTCCTCCCTTAGGAATAGGTTCAGACTATTGACTTGAAGGAACCTGTGGGGACCCAAATACTAGTTCTGGGTGGTGAGGGGGGTGTAACACCATCATGCTTCAACCACCAAAACTTCTTACTGACACCCTTAAAAATGACTGGGGGTTCAGACTTGATTTGCTGTGCAGAATTTTTGGTGGGCAGGTCACTGCATCTGGCTTCCTCTGCTGTACAGACACGTGGGTATCTGGTGTCATGAAACCAGAATGAACACTGTGCAGTGCTCTAATTGTAGTAGCTTATGCAGGGCACTGTCAATGAATGCTGGCAGCAGAAGTAGATCATGACACACTGAGTGACAGGATGATAAAATGGTGGATGAAATTAAGAGTTAAAAGATCTTATCTGGCGTGCATAGAGAAAAACTATCCTAATTATATGTACACAGCAATTTGGTTTCTGCTGGTTGTTGTCATTCAGGAGTGTTTTTTTCAGTGCATGGGGATAACTCTATAAGAACGTAATGTCAAATGAGCAGAGTCAACATTGGACACGATTACAAAAGATACAGGAAACAAAAGAGAAGATACTATTGTACCATCATGTTGCCTCTGTCCTAAATGCTCTGTGTAGCCATGGTCTCATCCCCCCCTGCTGTGGAAAGCACTGGGAGCACTGCAGAGGAGGGCACCAGGTCTCGTCTTGGAAATAAGGAATGATGGCTGTGGAGGGAACTCCTAAATACGTTATTACCTCTTAGGCTGGCAAGAGGATTAATTTGTAAATCTTGCAGAGATCTGAAGCAATGAGTGAAGTCATGGGTGGGTAAGGCAGAAGTGAATAGGCAAAGGTGAATAGGAGAGAGTCAGTTCGAACACAAGAGTTAGAGCTGCATCAGATTAATTCATTGATGGGGCTTGGCCCAAGCAAAGCAGGTACCATTTTGCACAATATGTAGTTAAATTTTGGAACTTCTTGCAATAAGAAGTTGTGAATGTCAAAACTTCGCAGAAGCTCAAACACCATTAGTCAAAGTCAGGCAAGAAAATTGAACTGAGAGATTAAAAATTAATATGCTGCCATGCCCCATGTCTGCTAAAACATCGTAGAAATTAGAAGAGCATCCTGGGGAAATATATTTTCTTTGTACGTTCTTCCTGAAGTAACTGCCATTGGCTGCATTTGGAGACAGGGCACTGAACTTGCTTGTCCTTTAGTCTGATACATTTTGATGTTTCCTGAAGCAAGGAATTTTCAAGCACATGTGGGCTGACAGTTGGTGCCACTCTGTTTAATGAGAGAACAGGACTGAAAGGAAAGCTTGAGTAGTACTCTTCCAAGTAAATGTTGATGTCGTCCTTCATGCACATGTTCTGCACTTATGTCTGTCTTCTTGTATATTAATGATAGTAAATAAATATTGAAAAGATGCTAATACTGATAGACCATAACATGGGATATACAGGATTTTATCCTTTGATTTCCTTTGGACTTCAACTTGGAAACAACCACCCCTGTTAGCAGGACTTCCAACACACTCAGAGGCAAGACAGTGCATAGTACCTGTACTTTTTATCTTCACTAGCTAGGACAACGAGGCTGAATTTATCCTTCCTTTGAGGGAGAGAGCATTAAGGTCTGATGGAATAAAAAACCTGGCTTATTTGATTTCCTTTTAGCATGCATTGTGCTAGCACAGGAAGTATTCCAGAGAGACTACTTAACAGGCAATAAAAAAATGTAGTGATGAGTATTTCAGAAGCATGAGCAGTAAAAGGAGGTACCATAAAGAGAGAGAGTTGCTTTAGTACAAATCCAGAAAGCAACTGGATTTTTATTTCTGTGTTTTCAGTGAAAGCTAAGGTAGAGAAATAGTAAGAACATTTGGTTTTGTGCTTGTGGTAAAGTGAAGCCCATTTAGTGTTAGCCATTAGAATTGTTAATTTCTTGTTCCCTGTGTGTGTTGGTCAGTTTTTTTTTTATTTAATCTGCTGCATTGTTCTGTAGCTAGAAAGATGATATCTTTATTTGATTATTTTTTGTATGTTCAAAGAAAAATTAAAACATAGAACCTGACATCAGCCTTAGCTTCTGTTGTGTGCACTGCATATGGATTGCTATGTAGAGAAAGAGCTAATTTAATTTCTTACAGAAAAGTGGAAGTAGTTTGTTACACATAAGGGCTGCTTGTGTGTTCCCTTCTAAAGGTGGGTAGGAGGCTGCGCCCGAGCTGAAAGTGGAGCAAGGGCCCTCGTGTCCTGCACTGCCCGCAGGGTGCCTCGTGTACTGCAGCCTGGGCGTTGTGTGATGGGAGTAGCAAGAGGAGAACAGCAGTAGGAAGAGGTCTTGAAGTGATGCTCCGTAGTGCGTCAGATTTGTTCTAGTGATTAAATTGTATTTTTTCTCTTTTGGAGAGAAGAGTGTTCTTATCTACAAATCCCAGAACAAAGGCCACTTGTCCTGAAAAGCTGTGTTCAGTTTCAGCCTTTCAGTTGGGCAGGCACTCTGTCCACAGGTCACTCTTTCTGTGGGTATGTATTTTTCAAAATCCTGCTGTGGG
The DNA here is from genome assembly GCA_013399195.1 of Dicrurus megarhynchus. Classification (NCBI taxonomy): domain Eukaryota; kingdom Metazoa; phylum Chordata; class Aves; order Passeriformes; family Dicruridae; genus Dicrurus; species Dicrurus megarhynchus. The sequence continues at coordinate 2,077,409 of VXAD01008756.1, forward strand.
ATCTTTGAAAATTCTGCCCTGTAAAGACACGTTGGTCTTGTTTTCTGTGTGTTCTTTCAAGGAGTGTTGAGACTTTGAAAACTGACTGTTTTCCATACGTTAATCTTTTCTTATGCTGAAGTTAAAAGAAAGGTGCAAAATAAGATGTCTACAGCATTTAAGACTTTATTTAATCTTTTCTGACTGTTTACGTCATTAGCATGTGGGTTTGTGAGTAGCACCTGGTTTTATCTGAAGAACCTGTGGATAGCTGGAAGTAATCCTTTGATCACAGCCCTTCATAACCCTTTGTCTTTCTTTGCGTATCCCTTGACTGCAGGTAGGCCAGCAGAAAGATGATTAAATGCACTCTTTGAGACTTTCCCATGCAGCTGAAGGGAGTGTGATTGATCTGCAACCTCTTAATCTGACTAAATTCCCAGTCTGAATGTATTATATAGCTAGTCAGTGATTTTAACACCATGAGAGCCCTTCACTCCTTGTCCACTCATACTGAGTGTGCATCTACCTTATTAGCTGGCGGTATAAATACAGATTTGGTGCAAGCACATAATAATATTTCTGTTGAGTCAGCTGGAGCATGTCATAGCATTTATCTTGACTTTAAAAGAAAACTATATCTGATCTGGCATGAAATCTGCTGTAGAAAGTTACCACTTTGAAAACTGAAAAAATATGTATCAATCGATTGTGCCAATTCATGGCTTTCTGTTGTGCTTTTGTGGTATTTTTGACCAAAACTGAACTTTATGGGAACTTGGACTGCCATTTAGTTTGTCTGAGCAGTTGGAGGACATCTGGATTTTGTCATTATTCCACATGTACTTTGTGGGGTGCTGTGTGTCTAAAGACAAGTGCTAACTAAGCACCAGTTCCAAGATATCTTCTGGAATTCTTGAAGAGTAGATAAATGCAAAGTTAGTGTTAATTTAATTTGAGCTTTAGGAAGTTAGGAGGTTGCTCTTTGTCCGGAAGTTCTTGGAAGAGGTATAGCTCAGTACATTTCTCTTTCTTACTGGCTGTGCCTCACACCATTTTTCTACGTGGGCACAGATGTTTTCAGTAGCTGTGGAGTGTGTGAGCCAGGACAAACTTTGTTGTGCCAGTAAAGAACTGTAAAATTCTGAAGAGTGCGCTGCTTCCCAGAGGCCTTTTTTGTCCATTTTGAGCCCAGGTCACCCAGTGCTGCAGATAGCACAACCTTTGGAACGGAAGGAATTAGTGTGTAGGTGAGTTAAGATCACTGCAGCAGCTTTTAAGCCTCACGTTATGCAGGTCTTGTTCCTGTCCCTGGACTAACCACTACTTTGTGCTGCTGTTTGGGAAAATGGGCTGGGGAGCTGCTTTGGTTTTTCCACCTGCTAAACACAAAATCAGCACAGCTAAAACGTAGAAGTCACCCACTCCTCCTAGCTAGATCAGTCCCCTCTTTATATATACTGACCAGCTGCACAAAGACTTTGCCCAGTGCAGTGAAGAGCTGGGAATGAGTGATGGGAAGCAGATCTTCCTAGCATGGTTCTGCTGTTGGAGGAATGAACATCTGGTGGGAGTAGGCTGTGGTCTGCTGCTCCACATGTCTGATGTTCCCAGACTCCAAGCCTTCCCTTCACAGCACTTTTTGGTCTCTGATTTGAAATTGCCTGACTTCTCATCACTGTGATTGGTTGGTTGATGTGGTTTTTTTTCCAGAGAGATTATAATTTCCAATGAATATTTAAAAGTATAGTTTTACCTATAAAATACTGAGACTCCTTAGTTTAAGCATAAAAAAATAAGTTTTTCTGCCTTTTATGATTGGATTAGTAGTATTTGGAATTGATATTTGAGAGTTTACATTGGTGTTATTTTTGTGGTACATTATTCTCTTTGTTCTCCCTAACAGAATATATATACATATATATCTATGTATGTATGTGTGTAAGTATATGTGTATGTATATAACAGCTCAAGAAGTGGGCTCACATTAACTTCATAAAGTTCAACAAGGCCAAGCACAAGGTGCTGCACCTGGGTTGGGGCACCCCCAGTGTCAGTGCAAGGTGAGGGAGGAAAGGACTGAGAGCAGCTCTGAGGACAAGGATTTGGGAGTGCGGATTGATGAGAGGCTGGACATGACCTGGCACTGTGCACTTGCAGCCCAGAAAGCCAGTTCTGTCCGGGGCTGCAACAGTGTGGGCAGTATGTCAAGGGTGGGCATTCTGTCCTCTGCTCTGCTCCTCTGGTGAGACCTGCCCTGGATTGCTGTGTCCTGTTGTGGGGCTCCCAGCATAAGAAGGACATGGACCTGCTGCAGCAGGTGCAAAGGAGGCCACGAAGATCATCAGAGAGCTGAAGCACCTCTTCTCTGAGGCCAGATCAAGAGAGCTGGGTCTGCTCAGCCTGGAGAGGAAAAGGCTCCAGGGAGACTTTATAGGTGCCTTCCAGTGCCTCAAGGGGCCTGATGAGAAAGATGGGGACAGACTTTTTAGTAGGGCCTCTAGTAGTTGGACAAAATGGTCTTTAGTGAAGGAAGAGTGGATTTAGACTAGATGTAAGGAAGAAATGTTTTATGATGAGGGTGGTGATGCACTGGCACAGGTTGCCCAGACAAGCTGTGGATGTGGCATCCCTGGAAACATTCCAGGTCAGGTTGGATGGAGCTCTCAGCAGCCTAATTGCAGGTGTCCTTCATCATTGCAGGGGGTTTGGACTAGATGACTGTTAAGGCTCCTTCCAACCAAAACCATCTATGGCTCTCTATTGTCTACTATATTTAGCTCATACTTTATTCTGAAGTGGTCAGGGTAAAAGCATTTAAAGTATTTACGCATACACAGTTTGTATAGAATTTTAAAATCTGCTTTTCTTGAAATCTGTTGTCTTTTCTTAGGTCCCCAAATACTTGTCACAACAGTGGAGTAAAGCTTCAGGAAGAGGTGAAGTGGGAAAACTAAGGATTGTCAAGTAAGCCTTTACTCTACATTTACTGGTTGCATTTCTTAGAAGTTACCTGCAGTAAAATAAGAATATGTTGCACCTGTTATAAGACATAATCCTGCTTCTTGCCAACAGTGTGCATATTTCTCTGTTTCATGAACAGTATTTGCTTGTGTAGTGATTAGGAATATAAATTGTACAAAATGATACCGGGGAGTCGCTCTGTCCCATTACATGATGCTTGATTTCGTAGGCTTAAGGAAATCTAACTGTAGATTCTTTAATTTACATATGTTGTTTTGCTGCTTCTGTTCTCACATGCTGACTTTTCCCATTTATTCTTGGGCATCAGCATAACAAAAACTTGAGCAGCTCAGGAGTGAAGATGAATAACAAAACTAAAATTTGAATTTGCCTTTTTTATGTAGAAAGCTAAACTGGAGGAATTAGGTTATGGAAACTTTGTTAAATATTTTTAGTATTTATATATTTATTAAATATTAAATATTTTCTTTTTCAGAAATCAAGGAAGAACAGAAGTAAGTAATTGCTAAAGTTTATGTTTTGAATTCTAAAAATTGTTTAGAACCTGCTGGTTTCTAATGTCACATATTTTTTGTTATGTCTCTAGTGAAACATTGTACCACAGAATCAGGAGGAGAGAATTCTGTTAGTTGCTCTGCCCATAGATGCCCGTGGGACTTGCATCAGGTCTCTCTGTTCCCTCACTTTGTTTACCCATCTGAAAGCAGCAGTCATAGTGGTGACCTCCTCTTCAAACATTTTGAGATGTGTTAGTACAAAAGGCTAAGGAGGATGTACAGGAAAAGCACACAGTGCTGGTGTGAAGTATCCCTCTCCAAGTTCCTGGCTGTGGCTTGTGTCTAGGGATTCTGGTTATCCAGTCCCCCCTTCCTTAGCTTCTGTATTGAGCATACAATATGAACATGGCAAAGGAGCTGTGTTTAACCTCTTCTGGGCTGTATGCAATTCATGAGTCCCAGGCTAGTAACACTTGTTGTGGTACTTCAGCACTTTTTTTGGAACTCAGCTGGCTGTGTGAAACATTTTAAAGCGCTCATCCTGAGCAATGGCTGAAAACCCATTATGCCTTATATTTTAGTAAGTAAAATCAAATTGTTCTCTGACTTCAGGAGGAAGTAATTTACGACTTTTTAAAAGTTGAGTAAGCTTTATTAAGTACATGAAAGCTTTGAATTCTTTGTTTCAATGACAGACCAGTGTGGAAGGATTCTTATATCACTCTTTATTTTTGAAATAGAAATGTTCTATACTACTTGTGTTTTCTCTCTTTTTGTTTCCCCCTAACTTGTGAAACAGTGTAATTGAGTCTGTTTAGTAACACTGTGGCAATTGTGACTGTTAGGTGTCATTTACTTTGAATGAAGAGCTTGCAAACATCAATGATATTGGAGGAAAGCCTGCTTCAGTCAGTGCACCAAGGGAACATCCATTTCTTCTGCAAAGTGTGGGAGGACAGACCTTAACAGTGTTCACAGAAACTTCAGTAGGTAAGTTAAAGTTGTTATGATTCCAGTATGTCTGGTTTCAATAAACTCAATGCTGTAAAAGACAGAAGACTCGGAAGTCAGGTTTTGGCTGTTTTGTTGTTTTCTGTGTAGATAACACCGTTGTAATTTTTTTGTGTCTGTCTGTTTACTTGGTATGATTGAGCAATTGATTTAAGTTCTTCGAGGTTATAATGTATGTTTTAGCTCTGGGTCTGCTGAAGAGAACAGAGGGAACATGGAATACAATACAGAGTGCAGTACATTGTGTACACTCTCCTTTAGGGTTTTCACTGGAAAAAAAAGGGGTTTTGTTCCCATGTATTTTTTATATAAACTAGTATTTGTTTTTTCTCCTTGAATTGGTCTCTCCTGTGAATATAGTTTTGTAAGAATGCTGATTTTTCCTCTGTCCATTTTTTTTTTAATTTAATCAATTAAAAATTTTGAATTTCTTAGCAACTAGAAAAAGTTATTTGAGGACCATGGATCTACTGAGTAGAAGTTAATATAATAACTGTGAGGAAAGGGTAGTTAGTGACATGAGAAATGATTGGAATGAAGCATAAACCCTGTCAAAATTGTTTTTGCTTGAGATTACCAAGCATAACATGCAGTTAATGAGTTTTCCTGAAATTGATTTAAATGCAAAATGGCTAAAATCTTTCGCAGTTGTGTTTAAGTTGGTGTTGACGGTACAATCAAAAATATACTTTATTGCGCTTTTCTTGCCTGACTTTTTTTTGCATTTAAAAATGAACGTGACACAAATATGCCAAATTCCAGTCAGATTCCTTACAGGCACCATGTTTCTGAGGTGACACTCGTGTGCTTAAATGTGTAGATATGTTTTGAGCTCTTTGTCCAATTTCAACAAATTTCAAAGTGAATTATGGCTAGTGTGAAAACAGGTGTCTGAAGGGTGGACTGTAGAGATGTCCCAGCTGAAAGAAAGGCTGCTACTCTGATGCCAGAAAATCCCCGAGGAAAAAACCACTGTATTGACCATGGAAAAACACTCAATAAAAACTTAATCTTTGCACATCAGTCAATCCCCAGTAAGGCAGTCATAGGAAATTGAAATTCACTCCTTCTTAGGTTCACAGATGAGTATTTGTCTTCATATTATAATTAGGATTTTTTTTTTCTGAAAAGCATCTTGTTCCTTTTCCTTTTTTAAACTGCACCGCGTAACACAAGCAATGTGTCAGTTTGAACCATGGGCCAAAGATTAAGCTGGTATGGAACTGCAGGTGTCATGCATCTAGAAGGGTGCAATTGAGGAATTAGGCAAATGAAATATGGATAAAAAAGTGCTTCATGCACTATTGCTCTCAATCAATACCCTTCTTGAGGACTGACTTAAATAAAATGGAACAAATGGCATAAAGCAGTTGGGTTTGTTTTGTACAGGGTGGGGTTTTTTTGATTGTGGGTTTGTGATTTATTCCCCCGTCCACCCTTTTTTTTTTGAGCACACTGAATGCCCTAAGATCTATTCTCTGTGTAGTCCTTTAACCCTGGGATCCTTATGTTGTAGTGACTGTCTTTTTGATGGCCTTTCTGAAATATGCTGTGATCTTGGAAGATGCTGTAGGGAGTTTATATATTCTGGATAATTCAGCACTTCACATTGACTCATCAGGTCATTTAGAGCAAGAAAAAAGATAAAATTTGACAAGTAATTTAGTATTTTCTGCATGATGTAATTTCTAGTCTTCTGAATGGATTCTCTGTGGGTTTTATTTTGCTTTGTCTTAACTGAACTTGGTTCTCCTACTTGTAGTATTGGAAGAAATCCTTTAGTTCTTTCATTGTAAACATCTGCATCTCTGGTGGTCCCATATTAGTTAATGGGCAGCAGTAGGCTCTTCTAAGGTGCAATTTATTGTGTCCAAAGTCTAATGAATTGCAGTTTCTTGCTCTTCTGCAGTGTGTATCTGAGCTAATACAAAGCTGGGTAAAATGCTTCCCATCTGAGATACTGTTAAAAATGTTAAAAAATGTTAAAAATCTGGCCTATGCTGGCTTTCACACATGCTGCATCTTCTGTTTGGATTACCTCTGGGATTTCTCCCATTTGTTTTTTCTTTTCTTTTTTTCTGTATTTTGAAATAGCCCCAGTACATAATACTGAGTACTCTGAAAGTGGTAGTTGCAAAGTATCTCCATACTTCCTTTGCAAGGCTGTTGACCTGTGGAGTTTGCATTGTCTGCATTGCTGGGCAAATCACTGAGGCCTGTGGTGGTGCTCCTGAACATGAGTGTAGCAAAGCTGGGGGGAAGAATGGCTTCCGTCATGTCTGCAGAGGGATCCAAAGCACACTTGTCTCTTGCTGTCTAGGTCTTGCTGTCTAGGCTGGTTTTGGTATTATTTCTGCATTAAATATGAACTACATTCTGTTCCATAAACATCACCATATGTACATCAACAGTTGCTACGCAACAATGCTATTTGTGCTTCCAGTCATTTTATCTTATCTTTGTCATCAGCTATCATAGCTGTAATTTTTTTGGCGGGTGAAAAGCAGAGGATTTTGCATATATTTTAAAGTGTCTTACAGAACAAAATGAATTTTTCTTACATGCATATAGCTAGAAACTATCTAGGGGCAATTCATGGGCCTAATACATAGGATATATTTGGTTAAAATTGTTTTCTGAGCTTCCCACTGGCAGACGCTCTAACATAAATTAATGCTGTAATTTAAGTTTCTTTCTTGGTTGAAAGAATGGGAAGACACTTTTATTAAACATTTAACAGCAAACTTTTCTGATTGTGATTATACATTACTTCCCTTACTGCTGTAATTGGCCAATGCTTAATTTTTCTGCCAGCAGGTAGTTTAGGTTTGCTGGATCTCAATATAAATAAAATTGCAGCTTTGTTAGAGATAATGATTGAAGTTTCTTACTGAACTGGTTTTTGGGAAAATGTGCTACTAATATGACTTGTGAAAATGCAGACCTTGGCAGGCAATTGCATCCCAGGCTATAACGGATTGATGGGTGGAGGAGATGATTTTACATTGTAGACACAAATAAAGTATAAGATATTTCTGTAAAGTTGGATGAGATGATTCATTTTATTTAAATTTTGAATGTATCTTCACAACTCCCCCTTCATAAGTGGGATTTCCGTAATGTCTATTTTTGCGTCTTTAATTTCTTTCATGCTCTTTCCATCTTACTAAAAGTGAAAAGTGTTCAGAGAATTCCAGTGACAGAACACATACCAGAGCTTTGCTTCTGAGCAGCATTCATGCATGGATCGTCTCACCATTTCATGCTTCACAGAACATTGCTGGCTTTTAATATTTTGTTTTTCTTCAGTTTCCTGTGCCTTCTCTCCTTCAGAAATTCAATTAATGACACTCAATTTTTTTTTGTGTTCTTGTTCAATAATACACATAACTCTGCCTATATACCCAAGAACAGCTCCTTTATTCCTACATTCCTTGAAAATTCTCCCATTGTTCTGAATTGTTGGGGTTTTTTCCTTTATACAGCTTCTCATATATGAAAGGACCTTTTCTGAGTTTGTACATGAATCACACCTACCATATCAATGTGCAATTGTATTCCAGTGAAAATTAATATTCAGAAGTTTTTATTCTGTATTTTATTCTGTATTGTATATATGTATTTTTAAATATCAGCTATATCCAGCCATTAAAGAAATGTGAAGGGAACAAACCCTAATAAAAATCTTTCATTAAAGCAGTTACTTCTTTAATTACACTTAATTATTTTCAGTAAAATACAGTGTGCTCAGAATCTTGATGCTTTGTAATACTATTTTCAATTCTGTTAGATAATTGTTTGAATTCTGAAATTCCTCATCAAACTGTTATTTAGGAAATAAATACCCTCACTGTTCTGCCATCTCAGTGCAGCCTGCTGAGGAGTTTTGACGTATACCTGTCTACTTTAACAGTTCTTTCCAATTGTCTCTGTTTGGGCTGTCACTTAACTGCGTATTCCAGTCTCCAGAAGGTTTTGGGATCTAATCTAATGTTTCTTTGTTCTGTTATGTACTTCAGTCTCTTCTGGACTGTTAGCAGAAGCAGAAAACCTATCAGCAGCCTCATGATCAAAAGAAATAGAAGCAACAGCAGCCTTCCAGAACTGTGGCATTTATGCAAATTTCCAAATACTTTTGAGAATCATAGGAATGAAACCCTTGATCAGAAAAGGAGAATGTGTGACTCAAGCTAGTTTAACTACAGAGGTCATTTTGATGGCTCAGGGTCGTGTGGGTATTATTGTGACATATAGTCCATTTAGAAAACAATTGCAGTTGCTTATATCATATCCCTTCTCCAGCTCAAAAAAATGGAAATTATATTTATTTAATTACTTCCCATGCTTGTTGGAGGATTAAAAATATACCTTTAAAGCAGGTTCAGCTGGCTGGCAGGGATAAGCTAATTTTATTTTCATTTCTGTTATTTAAACTATATAGACTGTTAATTCCTGTACAAATTTAAACAATTGAGGATATAACACAGAATATATGGTCTGTTAGAATGAGCTTAGTGTGATGGAAATAGTCTTTTTGCATGCTTCATTGATTTAGAATACCCTTTCTTAGTGATGTCACTGATGTACGTGTAAAAAACCAGCACCCCACCACCACCCCACTACCACAATAACAGCAAAAAACCCACTAACAACAAAAAACCCCAACTAACCACCCCCAGTCTGCTGACATTTATCAGAGACGTTTATCAACTCTTGCATGTTGTAGACCAGGCTGAACAGTCTGCATTAATGAAATATATTAAGTAGACATAGTACAGCTTCCTTTACCTTATTCATGGTATTAGTACTGAGAAGATTTTTAAAGCAGAGACTTGTGACCTAATCATAAGAAAACTGAGTTGTCTTAACAATGAGGAAGAAAAATGCTACTTTCTTGCAAGATTGAATTTTGTCTGGTTTTTTGTCTCCGCTGTTGAGGGCAGATACGAACACACACAATTTCCCTGTAGACATGAGGTACATTTATTGCTATTGGAGTCAGAGATGCTCTTAGCAATGTTCAAGTGTGATGTCTTTGGCAATAGTTTCGGCGAGGTAGAATTGAAACTGAGTTGAAAATTGAACAGCTTTAAGTCCAGTTGCATCTCACTTCTCAGTCCAGACAGGCATTAATAACTTTGTATGTTTGTGTGTTCTTCATTACATCCTCTCTGCTTCTTGTGTGTTTCCTTCATTAAGTTACAATTGAGTTAGGATATTGGTTGGGCATTTATTTTACATTATACTGTAAATGTGCCAAATATGCCCAAAAATAATGTCAACAAGAAAATACTTGGTTTTCTGCAAACAGGCTATCCTGGATGTATGTCTGGAAGTTGGCAGGGATCTTTACTCACTTTGTGAGTACTCATAGCTGGGAAAGGGCCATATAATGATTGTTTCTCATAGAGAAAGCAGGTGCATTCAGCTGCTAAGGCTAATGACAGTCACCTGGTATAAAGAAAGAAGGAGCTCTAAGGTACTGGTTTTTATGTTTGCATTTAGTCCTCAGGCTCTTAAGCCCTCTTAATGAGAAAAGAGGGACAGAAGCCTTCAAAGCCATCAAGAATCAGTGGCAAGAAAAAGGTTTTCTAAAATATTTAATGTTTTCAGTTCTGTTAGTACCTAGCCTGTAAATGGCAGAAATTATCAACCTAACTGAACTCAAAAATTACTCTCTGAGTTAGAGCAGTAATTCACTCTTGCCTGTAAGTAAATAGCCTGTAATGACAGCTGTAACTTGCCTGAGTTGAAAGCAAAGGACAAGTATGTTTTACCATTTCTAACTGTGTTTCAGGGAAGTGAAAATGTTGTTTTTCTTTTTTTGCAGCAGAGGATGCATAAAAAGGAGAAATATAGGGGAACAGTCAAATATAATCCTGACAAATTAATGTAGGGGTTTAATTTTATAGGATGTGGTAAGGGTTACAACTCAGATTACCACAATGCATCTACTGGCAGCCATTTCTGGAAATGTGGGATCGGAATTTCTTGCAGAAATCTGTTTCTGAATCTGACTCTGTCGTTCACCGGAGTGATAATTTTTTTGCAAGTCACTTTGCAACACTGTGTCTGTTTCTCTTCCATACATACTTATGATTCTCCGCTACATGGAACAGGAGATATTTCTGATTATATGTATTTGTTGTATTTGACACGTACAAGTATTTGACAAAAAAATACCAATGGACTACAGTACCATTTGAGGACAAATAAGCAGACAGGAAAAAGCTTGAAGGAATAAATTCTTCCATGGCCTGTAGAAAGGGTAGAGAAGAGGTTGATCAAGGCCAGAAATTTACCTGGTGCAAATTAAGAACATTCTTTTGCAGAACCTTAATTATTTTTGTAATATACGAAAATATTTGTTAGTCTAGACTGACCAGTGAGATAAATGAATAATGTACATTGCTTGAGCATAATTTTACTACTGATTTTGCATAAACACGTAACTTTGTTCTCGCAGAGCTCAGTCAGAGGTGTAATAGAGTTCTCTCATTTAAGTTGTGAGTTTGGATGCTAAAGGAGTTTTTTTTTTTTGTTGCTCCTGGTAGCAAATTATTTCTCAGAAGGTAAATTTATAAACATTAATCAAATCCAGTGATTGTGATTTTAACATGATTTTACCATTCTTTACTTTGCGACCCAAATTTTAGATGTAATTTCAAATAATCAACACTGAAACATTATGATTCCTTTTCTTTTATTTTTTTCCAGAAAACCAATCAGAAGAAAAATCAGAAAGCAGCAGTGCTGGTGAGTACAGACACTTTCCTTGAAGCACTTAAGAAATTACTTGTTACTGCAGATTTTCAGTTTTGCTTCTTAAGAAATTGGTAGATTAAAAAAAAAGTGTCTTTTTTGTTATATTTAGTAGAATATCATAACATTAAAAAATAACTTCATGAACTGTTTATCTACTGTGACCAAAAGTTTAAATTATTAATATTTTTTATTTAAAAGAAGGGGAATCAAGTGATGAGGGAGAGGTTTAGAAATGTAATGTTCTTTGGAATGTTGTTTTAGATTTTTTTTATTTATTTCTCAACTTTTTTGTTTTGGTTCATTGTCTACTTTTAGTTTGAATTCTTTCCTCTTGGTGGGAAAGTTCGTAACACATTTCCAGATCTTTGGTTATTTGATTCCAATTGCATAAACTAAGCAGTCATAAAAATAGTCCATAAAAAGTAGGTTTATCCCTGATGCACACAGATTAAATAGTACTGGGACTGAAGTGGCACTTGTAAGTGGTAAAGAAACAGATAGGAGATGGCTCGTGAAAGATGTGAAAGAGTTTCAAAATCCTACTTTTCTTACAAGTGTTTTCTAAACATAGGTCTAATGCTAGTGGGTGTTTAAAATGTCTTCTTGAAAGTACTTTTTGGATGCTTAAACATGGAGATGTCTGCTTTTTCTAGTATCTGACTTCTTTGAATTGCATTTCAGCATCAAGTATTGTCAAAAGTGTATAGGTTGTGTCTGGCTAGAAGTAGGGTTTGGGTTTTGTTTTCTGTAGTGAATTCTTTTTAAAATGGAGATTCCTTCTATTACACTGGCCTAAGCATGTCTGAAGACTGGTGTTAGGAATGTTATAGTCTGCAGACTTGTACTGAATCCATGGTGTGTTTTATAGCTTACAATTCTTCTCAGTTAATTGGTAAAGCCTGTTCACTCTGATTCTGTGTGAATCATGGTAAAGTCTTAAAAGAAGGGCTGCTTCCTAGAGGTCGATATTTTATACTTAAAAACTGAGACTCACTGCTGTGCGATGTCTTGTGGAAATCAGATGTTGAGATTTTAACTGCTAAAATGAATCAGAATTTTGATACTTTCATTTAGTTGTTTTTTTAGTTGTAGGAGTTGGTTTTGCCTGGCTTTTGTGGTTTATTTTGTTTTGGTTTGTGTTTGAATGGTTGAATTGTCTGCTCTTCATTCTTGGTGTCTCCTCCTTGTTCTGTGAATGTTGTGTAAGATGGCCATGTGTTTAGTTGTTTGTATTTTTGCTTTGGCCAGAAGAATGAATTACTGTATGCTGTGGGCTGTTTAAATATGCTGACAAGGTTGAGTGCTAAACCCATTTGATGGAATCAAACTGGTTATGGATTCACTCTCTGAATGATGGTAGTTGGTTACCCTGGGGCATTTAAAGGAGGACTCTCAGCCATCAGTTACACTATTTGCTTATTCACTTTTTTCTCAAAATCATTGTGGAACGCAGATGACCTTTTCCAAACTACCCCTCAAGTAATTCGGGTTGTTTAGTGCTCAATTTTACTGTTAATCTACTGTTTCTTGGCCTACAGCAAGTACTTTTGAGGCAAAGATGTTGTCTTCTATGTATTTATTTAGCATGTTAGCATAGCAAGATCATTTTGGGTATTACTTTTTTTTATTACTTGGGTATTATTTATTGTAATAAAAATATGTAAGGTTTATTCATAGTTAGTAAGTAAAGAAAGTAAATGAGATATGACATTCAGAAACATTTTGATTTAAATCCTTAAAAAATTTTTACATTGGTAAAGTGCTGTCAAACTTTAGAATTGGTTGTGTTGTAAATAGTTAGTATTATGTGTGACCTTTTTAATCACATTTATTGTTGGGATAGTTGCAAACCACTTGGAAAAGCCATGGTAGTACCAGTGTTGCTACTCTACATGATGCTGTTTGAGAGAGACTGTGAGTGATGCTGGATCAGACCAAAGGTCATCTGGCTGGTCTCCTGTCCTCAGTGGTGGTTGATAGCAGATGCCTTGAGATGAGTGTAAGAACAGTGTAGAAGCACAATGGTATCTCCCCAAGATCCTTCTCATAGAATCATCGAACAGTCTGGTTTGAAAGGGACCTTTAAAGCTCACCTAGTCCATCACCCCTGCAATGAGCAGGGGCGTCTTCAACTGAAACAGGTTACTCAGACCCCTGTCCAACCTAACCTTGAGCATCTGCCTCCTCTCTGGGCAAGCTGTTCCAGCTTCTTCCAGCCTTTAATGATTCACGGCACAGGGAGTTCCAGAACCAGAAGTGATGGTGTTTTACTTAACAGGACCTCATGAATTTTCCTTCTATGAAGTGTCCCTGTTGGTTGAGCCCATGTAAAATCTTTAGTATCCATAATATCTCAAATGATGGTTACAGTCAAAATATTCAGGAATCAAGACATATGTTTGACAATTTTACTTAAACTAAATTTGAGCTCCTTTTGCATTTTATCATTTTAGATCAGTTTTTCCATACAGAAATCCTATTTGTTTAGAGCTTGTGATAAACAGTGCTCGGTGATTCAACCAGTGTTGTTTAGTGCCTGAAGGCTGGTTTATGCTAAAAGTGAAAGGGGCATAGCAAATGACACACTCAGCTAAAGGAAAAGAGAAATGAGGATTGGCTTTGCTTGGTCCTATATGAGGATGAGCAAGCGATTTAAATCCAAATATGTGTACATAGGTCTTGTTTGTTTATGGCGTTGCTTTCACCTACCTGTAAGTGCTGTCAGTGGTGACAGAAGCTGTGAAAACCAAGCATTTGTGCCAATATAAAGTGTGACCTGCTCCCCCCCAATAAAAATACTCAGAAGCTGCTGCTCTGGGCCTGTGTAGTCTGCTGAGAATGATACAGTAAAGAAATGCATTCTCATGTAAGAGCAAATGCAATTAGGTGCTGTCCTTGTGGAAGTGCATTATATGGAAGTTGCATGGGCAGCAACTGAGTATGTAATGTTGCTTAAGCTTTGAGCATGTAGACAGACAATGTAGGGTGAACTTGGTATTAAAATTTTACCAATTGTGAATGTATGTGTGTGACTGCAGGCACAGATACACAACATTTGAACTGGTTGTAGATACCACTTCCGAATTTCTTGATACTACAGTAAAAAAACAAGGATTCACGTGTTGATTTTACATATGAATATTTGAAATTCATTGTAAGCGTGATGATAACCACTGAACTCCATGTGATAAAATCAGCAATTTTTTGTTAAAGACAGGGAGTTCTTATGGAATAACATGGGACAGTATAAAGCTGCTAAATGCACATTTGATTCTATTCTCTTTCAAGCAGTTAACATATATTAATTATACTTCAAAAGCAAAACCCTAACTGAAAAATGATTGTCAGGAGGAATAAAACAGTAATTTTTAATATAAATACTAGCTTGCAACTCAGTGTTGAAGATAATTTAGATGCAGTTTCTGCCATTTTCAAGCCACAGAAACAGGTTTTGTCTTGGAAATATAATTGGGTTTATTGGCAGATAAATACAGCAGATAAATACAGCACAACTTAAAATACAAGCTTCCCAGTAGCTTTCCAGGAGCCATAATCAGTATGAGACTCCATTTGTAGCTGTTGAAACACACAACGAAGCAATGATTCCTGCTTTAAGGTGTATGTAGTCAAGGCCTATGGTACTGGTTATAATAAATATTGTGGAAGAACAGGGAAGGTGCAGTGGTAGAATAGCAAAAGGATACAGATTTAATACAGATCAGCACTAACTGGAGTTAATTTTTTTGAGAATTCGCATAAATGTCCTTAGTGTCCTTAGAATCTGGCTATTTATTTTAGTATATTGTATGAATAGTCACATTTATGTCTGAGCGAACGAATGTATTTATTGTCATACAGTTTCTCTCCTGAGAACAGAACCTGATGCAAAACAGTGGGAGTTAATGCCATGACAATGTTTTGCCCTTCCGTGATGTCCATGTCCAGCTTGTTGAACTACTGAACTAAGCAGAAGTGTGCTTTTGGCTCGTACCAGAGTTCTTGGTTTTCCTTATGACTCTTGAGAAATCCCAGGAATCTTAGCCATGCCGGGCATTGCAGATCATGACTTCATAAATTGTGTTTGTCTTCTATGAGGTATTTTGCTTATTATTGCAGTTCACCCAGATACCGGCATGATCACATTTGATGGGTTCAGACTTTTGGAGTATTGCAAGTTCAGGGCCTTGAATGATGGATCAAAGGGGCAGAGGAAAATCAAATGTTTGCTGTCTTGGCCAGTACAAGACTAACATGTAGCAGATATAAGGCTTGCAGGAGTCAGTTTCAAAGTAAATAAAATGAGGTGGTTCTGTACTCAGAATGTAATTGAATTCCCTGACAGAAGATGTGGATGTGAAGGTGGTATTTGCTAAAGGCTGACACAACCTTAGAGGAGACCAAAGGGATATGAAAGATCATAGAATGATAGAATAGTTCGGGTTGCCTTAAAGGTTTCAAAGACCATCTGGCTCCAACCCCTCTGCCATGGGCAGAGGCACCTTCCACTAGACCATGTTGCTCAGGCCCCATCCAGTCTGGCCTGGAACACTTCCAGGGATGGGGCATCTACAGCTTTTCTGTACAACCTGTTCCAGTGTCTCACCATCCTCCCAGCAAATAATTTCTTCCTAATATATAATCTAAATCTGCCCTTTTTCTCTTTAAAGCCTTTGTCCCTGTCTTATCATTATATGCCCTTGTCTCTGCTGTAGTCCCCTTTAGGTACTGGAAGGTGCTCTAAGGTCTCCCTGGAGCCTTCACTTCTCTGGGCTGAACAACCCCAACTCTCTCAGCCTGTCTTTGTAGGAGACAAAAATCAGCCCTCTGATCACCTTTGTGGCCCTTCTCTGGACCTGTCCAACAGGTCTATGTCATTCTTATGCTGGAGACCCCAGAGCTGGAAGCAGTATTCCACATGGGGTTTCAAGAGAGTGCAGAGGGGCAGAATCACCTCTCTTGACCTGCTGACCATTCCTCTTTTGGTGCAGCTCAGGATATGATTAACTTTCTGGGCTGTAAGCTCACGTTTCTGGGTTATGTTGAGCTTCTCATCAACCAAAATCCACTTAAAGGGACTAAGATCGAGAGGACATCTTGGGATTTGAGAGACCCCAAGCCACAAAAGCCAGGTGGACACTGGGATGCATACTCAGTAGGAAAATCATTCATGGCTGCACTGTCCTTACATTTCTTCTTAGATGTCCTCTTGTGACCACTTTACTGGAGTCAGGATGCTGAGCAAAGCAGACCCTTAGTCTGATCCAGTACTGTTACACTCAGGCTCTATTTGCCCCTTTCTCCCCCCTGCCTTTTTTTTTTTTCCCAGTTCTACACTGTTGTTACACAGCTTCCACCAGGGATAGTTAGTTAAAGTTTCTTCTTTTAACCAAGGAGGAAACTTTTTTGGGGGGAAAGCAATTAAAGCAAAGGCGAGAACAGCTCTTCTAAGGTTGTGTGTAGTCATTTATATTTGCCTTTGATAACTGCAGCTACCAGAACACTGGAGGCAGTAGTGCAGTAGGAGGACCTGAGCTGTCTGTATGTTTGAGTCTGGAAACAGTCTAGCAAAGCTCATTTTGTGCTCTTCCTGAGCTATCAGGCTTTTCCAGCCCCAGCATCTTGCCAATAGCAGTGGTGATACAGGAGCAGGAGCACTGTGCTGCAGCATATTGTCCTACTCATGCAGATTGTCTTAGGGATTTCTGTGCTGTACTCTGTGGGCAAACCCAGAAATCGTAATCTTAGTGTGGCAGAAAGGTTATGGAAGTGGACTTTTATCATCATATGGGAAGGCATAAGATAGCCTACATGTAAGATTTCTGCCCTGTTGGGAAAGAACTTTAGTTGCTGTTCATTTTAGAAGATGTGTTGGAAATGTCACAAGACCTGGCAGTGCTGCAGGCCTTAGATAATGTTAGTATTGATAAGACTTCTAACCTGAGAGTACCTTTTCCTCTTTTTAGCTGATTCTTATCAACTTGGCTGGCAGGACCTTTAATTTGTTTCCTCTGAGATTATCAGTTTCAGCATTGAGAAAATATACTGCTTTATCCCTAATACTTGCCAAAGGCCTTATTTAAGTAGTAGAGAGGCAATAAATGACTGTGTTTGGTGTTACAGTTGCTTGTTCTGTTTACATTTTTTCATGCTTAGCCTGTTCACTGCTAGTTTGTTTGCTTATTTTTTCTTCCTAATTGAGTCTGTACCCACCTCTGACCTGTTCCTTTTTTTTTTCACTTCATCTGTTCACTATGGTACAAAATCAAGAACCTCCTAGGCTGCAGCAGATTTGTAGCTTGAAGTTTGCTGTTAACAATTTTTTTAAAAAGTTAATTCCTCTGACTTCTGCTACAATAAAGAAAATTACTTCTTTGAAAGCTGGCATATGAATAGCAAAAAGAGAATCTTGTAAAATTCTTTCCCCATTATTTATTGACTGATTTCAGGATTATTAGACATCACTTGTATAACCTCAGTGTTGCACTGTGTGGGCATCTGTCTTCACTTACAAACCCAAGACCCTCAGCTGACACTGAGTGACACGGAGTCCCTTTTTCTTCATTTCATAGTGCTCATAGGCTCTCTCACCACACTTCTCCCTCTCCATCCTCACAGATGGGGGAGTCCAGCACTGCAAACTTCCCTGAGCATCAGACTCTAGACTCTAGCAAGCCCCTTGGAACTTCATTTTCCTGGGCCATTTCCCCAGCAAGCAGCTTTGGGTGTTTAAATCTGAATTCTCATCTCCTTCATGTGCTTCTGTGGCTGGTAAAGTGCCACCCCCTTACACAGGATGCCAAATCTCTCTTCAGGAGCTGTGAGCAAGAAAACCTTGTGCTTCATTTTGAGCATGCTTTCCATACCTGGAACAAAGCTGCTGCTTAAAGTTTCGTAGTGTCAAAGGCAAAAAAAAAAGATGTATCCTGGAAAAGCATTGAGATCTAGATTTTCACAAAACTGAAATAATGCTTAGGGTAGAACTAGTGGAATCCCCCTTTAATGCCCAGAAAGATGATGGCTTTCGTAAACTGTCTGTAAACCAAGGTTATGTCCCCCAAAGTCACACCACCAATGAACAAGGCAATATTGTGGTAATTTTTAGCATTATCAGGAGAAGCTTACAGACATTCAGAATGACTCAATTTATAGGAGTCATCTTCTAACGACTTGGTTTTGAAATCTTAGCATGTTGAGTTTGCATATCTTCATGTCGTAATAGTGTTTTAAATGAGTAGCTGCTGTTTACAGCTATAATTATTGTACCAGCTTTTGAACAGCACAGATAGAACCAGCTTCTTGGGAGACTGTTGCATTAGCTGTGTGTGGTACTCCTACTACACATATTTTTGGGAAAAGAAATCAACTGTCTAGTTCTACAGAATATTACGCAATTTCAGAAAGAAAGGCAACTGCAGTTTCTTTTTCCAAGTGCTTGCTTATCCGCGTTCCTCAGGTGTCATCATACATCTTCCTCCTACCTTCCCCAGTCCTTGCCGTGCTGCTGGTTTTCTGGCATTTTTTTGGGAATGATGATGATTTACAGAGCCAATGTTTTGAGACAATGTTCTCTGTGATATACCAGTCCATTGGAGTTACAGAATGTCTATTTCGAAAGTAAATAAAACCCATTTTTTCTGATCCTAAATTTCTTGTGCCTTACTTACTGATTTTGCTTCAACCCAGTATATTATGCAAGCCTCTCTCTTCGTATAAAGATTCCTTCATTTTTTTAAACTAGTAGTCACTTTCCTGTTAATCTACCCTGTGTTGCAGGGCAGCAGACAAAGTTAGGTTTATGTAATAGTTATTTAGCAAAGATGGATTAGACACTGCTCTTATTAAAATGTATTATGTGTTGCCTGCCCTTATTCTGCTTGTATACTAATGAGGAGTGGAGGAAGAAGATAATTTTTTTAACCTCTTCTCATCTTACTGGGTGGAAACCTTGTAATGCTTTTAAGAGGTGAAAATAACGATGCCACTGATTTTCTGCAAATGATGATGTAATTTTTACCTACTGTAGAAAAGAAGCGACCTGTTGTCACTTGAACAGTTGAAATAGGTACAAATGTAAAAAATAAAAAATAAGACACGAGCATATGAAAATATCAATAGTGCAACTATGAAGCTGTGAAACACTGGTCAGTGGGTGAGTCAGTACTGATGATGCCATGATGACTTTTTGCCTTTTCTTTTAAACCCCTTTGTACATTTTTGCAACTTCTGTATTCTTAGTGCTTTTTTGCCTATATTCTTGGACTCGTTTGTTAAGTTAGGAGACTAAACATTTTAGAAGCTTCGTAGTTAGGGATCAGTGTGCCCCAGACCCCAAGGTCCTCTCCAGAACACAGTTTGTAAACTAAGATAGAACCATACAGGGGAAGGTTCCTTGGGGAGGGGGGCTCACTCGAGCCTCTCATTGGGGAATTTATGATAGATGTGCTAATTAGTAAAACCTATAATGTTATACCTGATCTATCGGGGGTGAGCATTGTGGTGTGCATGGAGGTGCATTCGACCTGGACGTGGTGCACCTAAGGATCCTTAAAAAAAATACCAAGGTAAAATCCCTTTTTCCCTTCTAACCGTGTTTGCCTCTTGATTTTAAGACCAGGAAAAGACATCACTGAAGGTACAGAGTTGGAGCTGCAATTTTACCTTATTGTGCAGCCTGTATATTTCACACCATCAAGACTACCTCCAGAAACCACATCTGACTCTAGAAGTCATTGGGCAGTAAGTGGTTAGAGACTGAAGAAATACTTCAAAGGGGCATTGTGTATGTTTTTCCCAGTTATATGTTCTTTCCTAGGCATCCCTGACAAAGCCTTGCAACTGGCTTGGTGAAAGGAAAGGGTACAAGTGAAACAAAAGTGAAAAGTAGTTGTATGATGGGAGGAAAGAACAAGATAAGGGAAAAGATGTGAGGGTCAAAGGATTGAAAATGGGGATTCTCCCAGACATGCGAAGTCTCTGGGTCTAGAAACAGTTCACAGTCACCAGGGAAAACTGAGCTAAAACAGGCCTTAGTCTGACATGGTGCAGCCACTTGTAGGTTTTGTTCTCATATAGAAATCCATATAGTTGGTACCTATGCCAGTGTACTGCCAAGTGTGATAAAGAGGCCTTGGCTTCTCCCCACCAAAGGAAAAGGTGGGCATCCAAGTGTCAGTATTTTGGTCAATTTGACAGCTATTTATATTTTTCCATGAGCAGTCATTCAAGAAATTAATAGGGGCAAGGATATTTCTTTGTAGTCTATGGAAGTTAGTCCTGCCTTCAGTTGCCTCTGTCCTTTCTGCCTCATGACCCCTTTTCTCAGCTGAGAAAACAGGCAGGGAGGCAAGTGGAGCTGACCAAGCCTGGGAGCAGGTTAAGTGCCTCCTTGGGGAAAGGGGAGGAAGTTCCTTCTTACTCCTACTGGAGCAGTTGAAGATCATCAGAGAAATTATGGTAATTGTAATTCTTTCCTGATACTTGTAGGGCAGCTCTGATAAGTTTGTTGTGATCCAAGTCTTAATGAGAGAAAGAGGAATAGAAATATTTTGCATGCCTATCATATTCTAAGTACGGTTGTTAGAACAACTGTGGGTATTTCTGACTTAAACACTTGATTTTGTAGCTTTTGTATTGTCATAGTAGTTATTGAATATGAAATTTCCAACCTTAAAGAAAAGACAGAAAAGGTAGCTGATGTATAACTGGGTACCTTTTCTGGCACATCCCACTGCGGTGGAACACAAGTATCTGAGTGACTGAACGTATGCAAAACATATTTATGTTATATTTAGTATGTTTATGGAGTACAAAGGAAACATTTTTCACAGTATTGAGGTTTTATATGTTCTTTTTGTTTATATACCAAAGCAGGGCACTCCCGCCCTGAAAAATTGCTCAAGTTTGTGACTAGTTTGAAGTGTCTAATTGTGGCTGATATGGCATGATTCAAGACAGTTGTGGATTTGTTTAGTGTGAACAAGGAAGGGAATTAATTTTTTTACCTCCATGTTCCTTTTTGCTGTGGAATTCAAAGAGCTGAGTGAGGTGCCTTCGATCAGAGGCATCATGTAAAAATTTCAAACCCTGACACTTGCAGAAATGCATCACTGCTCATGAAAAAGGGAAAAGAAGATTGAAGTTAGTGTTGCAGCCGATGAGTTTACATGTATGCCATAGATGTCAGTGTTACACAGAAATACATAAAAAATCCAGTTAAAAGTATGTAAGGTAATGAATCATTGAATTTTAAACAAACAAACAAACCAACCCGCAATAAACCAACCAAACAACATAGGTATTTATTTTAACAGTGATTAGAGAGGTACATTTTTCACTTTTAAAAAGAAGATTTCAAGTTCTCTTTCACAGATTGAGAGGGCAGTAGATACTCTGAACCAAAAGCCTGGCAAATAAATCTTTTATGAATAGCTATAGAATATTCTTAGAAGATGCTTCAGATGGTTTCAGTGTTACCTGTGATTATCAGCTTCAGAATAGCTTGTATTTTGAAATTATTTTCTATGATAAATGCAGACCCATCAAATTCTCTACTGATTTTTCATGAGTGAAAGTCATGCTCTGATAAAAAACTGGTGCTTCTTTCTGATAGGGAAGTGCTAACAATTGATTTTTTGGCGTTTGATATCCTAAGAGCCCAACTGAAAGGTGAGCAACCACAATATATTTTAATTAACATATATTAATTGTTTGAAATAAAAATTGATTTTCACTTTCCTTCTTTCCAGCTGCAATGACATTTTAAATCTCAGTCAAAGATCCAGGGCAAATGAAGGTTATAACCAAAAGCATTTAAGTGCAAATGGATGATTTGACATCCTAGGAGCAGCAGCCTCCTCCAGACTTTGTGCTGATGCAGGCTGTGTATTTGACAGCACTGTGGGTATGCTGCTTTAAAACTTGTGGATTCATTATGGAGCTTTTTTAGATTGTCTTGTCACTTTTTCTTACTCATGTAGAGAATTGCGTCTACAAAGGGCTTTTCATCTAATTGTTCTGTGTGATTGAGTTTCTAGTTCTTGTCCTAGAAGATCAACAGGATTTTGTATTTCTTTTAGGGAAGCTTTCACATTTGCTTTTCACAGAAGTCCTACAGATCGTTATAAGCACAAGATTAGTGGTTAATGAGGTTTTTTTTTTGATACATCAAATTGAAAATAGCTTGAGGGGGGAGGAGAGAAGATGACACATGCTGGTGGCATATGTAAATAATAGTATTTTACTATGTATCTTTTGTGTGTAGATAGGAAATGCATTTGCACAAATTCAGAGTTTTGGGATACATGGGCAGTTCTTCAGCTTGTATGCCTGAAATGTAAAGTGATCTGATCTTTAAACATTAGACTGGAAAAGTTCCACTTAAAACCACATCTTTTATAGAACCACAAGTTTTATGAACTGTAAGTCATAACATGAGGACTAGATAGAAAACTGCATCATTTCTAGACATTGGATTCCTTCTGATAGAGTATTGTGGAGAGGTTGAATTCTCCCATTTGATAAAATCATACTGGAATATGTTTCAGTCACTGCTGCCTGGTCTGGAGATGTATCATCCCTGTATTAAGTCATCTCTAGCAAGGGACCTAGTTAACAACACCTGTTTTATGTTAAAACTAAAAAAGAGTTTCATGTTGAGGGATAAGTAGACCTTGCGTTTGTATTCCCAGCCTTTGCTACTAAGGATTGATTTGTTCCCTCTAAAATCCAAACCACAACTGTTCTGAGCCTGTCTTGTGTTAGCTGTTTCCCTTGGTTGTCACTTCTAGTATGGATTGTACTGCATTTTATTGGCGTTATTTTTTTCGTGTACAAAATTGATGTTTTGGGAGAACTACTTAGTTGGTTTTTTTCTTTTTTTATAAGCATTTTACTTGAATTTTGGGTTCATATGAGCTGTGAATGATGATTGGTTTCAATGACAAACACAGCTTAAACTTAGAGTTAGTGCAGCTTCATTTTGCCTTTTATGATGATTTTTCAGTTCGCTTTTGTGAATTGACTGGTTTGTAATGCTTGTGGTTAAATTAATTACAGTTGTTCTATAGAAACTATTAAAACTTTGTTTAAAATGTAAATTAAAAGATTTGATAAATAGTGGAGATGAGGAGAATGAAGGTATTTATACCATTATGTAGAGTAAATCGTCTTTAATGCCAGCAGGCGGTCTGTTCAGAACTGATAGTACTCATTGAATTTAGAAGCCACTGTGCAAAGCAAGGGCTGTGTTCACTCTCTGTCCTTATGAGCACAGATAATTGCTAGGAAATACTGACTGTAGCATTGTAGGATGCCATTACTGGAAACCTGTTACACTAAACTTTATGTCAAATACTTTTATTAGCTATTTGGTATGTATGTATTATTAGAAAATCTAACATTCTGTGCAGATTGAACTCGTTTCCTGTAATAAAACGAATCTCCCCCAGCATTATTTTTTTGGTTTACATGTTTCTGGCAATTGCTATTAGTGTAGCAACATGGTATAAATTTGGGGTTAAGTGAGTTGAGAAATCAATTATCTTAAAAATCAAGTTGGTTAATTTTAAACTCTCTTGCAATCTTGTTTTTTGCAAATTCAGTACAATAGATTACCATAAACACTAATGAACAGTCAAAATCATTTATTCCAGTTAAAATTCATTCTGAATTTGTTATAAGCGAAACATATTTTAAGCCTGCTTATTATGTGAAAATACTCTCATTGCTGTTCAGCAGAGCAGTTAGGTATATGCACGTTCATCACACAGGTACACAAAAATTCAGCTAGACTCTCTGGTTGAAAGACAGCATTGAGAAAACATATTACAAAGAGCATAAAGCATTCCATCTGTGTTTACAATGTTAGCAGATAATTCTTGTTAAATTCAGGCATAAAATCTTCATTCATCTTAGGTAAGCCAGGGATAGATGTCATTATGAGATTTACATACCATTAGCTCACATCAGTTGATTAGCAGCTGAGCTCTGTGGTACAGGGCTAGTTAGATGCATTATTTGTGATGCCAGGAGGCTGCAGCTCAAGGAGGTTTACTGGCTGCGTGCTCGTTTCCTTTACCTTTGTGATTACTTGATAAAATGCAGTGCATCACTGTGAACAATCGACCCTCTTGAACAATCCAGACTGGTCAGCAGTCTAAACCCACATTTTAAAGCCGTCATTATAGCCTCAAATTTAAGAGTTTCCAGGGTGCAGACAAAGGTGTTGTCCTCCTTCAGTACCAATCGTGTACCATTTTCAGACTTTATGAAGTACTTGAATTGAATAATATTTGAAGATACTGAAAACTCCTCTGGAAATCCATCCAGCCTGCTTTTGGACACCAGTACAATTCTGGATTTTATTTTTGCAATGAATTCAGGAGCATTACAAAAGATTCTAAGTCCTTGTGAACGGTCGTGGCTGTCAGTTATTTCCAGGAAAGTAGTCTCTCGAGATGCTAGCTGTTCCTTCTCCCACCTTGATTTCACTGCCTCTGAGAGTACTTTAAGCTGGAAAAATTCGGCTTCCTGTGCCAAAAGTTGATTTTCTCGAAACCCCTCTGGTAGAAGAAGTTCTCCGTTCCGTAGGAAGTTGAGGATGTGTCTGAAAAGGAGTCCATCTCTGTCTATGAAGTAATGACCGTCTGTATCAAATGGGCACATTATTCTTCCATTTATGATCCCCTCCAGAAAAGAATCTGGATACTTGGTTAGTGTCTGTTTTTGTGTGATGTATAGATAACCACCGACATTCAGAGTAATCAGAGATGTTTTATACTCCTTGTCTAGCTCGGAGCTTTCAGAGTTGCTGATTTTTTCTTCGCATTCGTTTTCCCTTCTGCTTGCTTTTCTCTCCATTATTGAAGCCAGGACAAAAAGCCAGCTATCCTGCTTTGCTCTTGTCAGCTTCCAAAGAGGATGTTTCTTATTAAAAAGCACCTTTATTCAGCTCCAGCTCGATGTTGGAATGGAAATGCTGCTCGCATTGCTCCGACTGTCGGTTGGGTTTGCAGTAGGTGGCGTATCAGCTGTGTGTGCAGGGAGATAGCAGGAATATGACTGTAAGGGAGAATTTGCATTTAACTGTGTAGGGGAAGAAGCGTATAACAACTGCTTGTTTTGTTTCTTTCCTGTAAGTCTAAGTAGTTTGCATAGGTTAGGTGATTCTGCACAGAAATGCATACTGCTATACTAAATAGCAACTTATTTTTAATACTTGCAGATGTATTTGTAGTGTCAGCTGGCCAAATCATATTTAGTGCTTATGGTGTTAAGCAGCTTCATTTATGTTTCAAGGATTTTTGTTTTCACAAAGCCTGTTTTCTCACATTGTTTTTAGTACTGATTACCGTACCTGATGCGTACAGCAGGACAGCACAGGAAGGAAAGGTGTCCCAGTGTGTACAAGGGGGGTGTCATCTGTGGAATGTGTGCACATGCATGTCACTCATTTATTGGGCATATGTGCAGCAGTAAGATGTTTCCACAGAAGATACCCTGGAAGTGGTGCTAAGGACTTGTTGGTCTGACTGTTTTAAGTTTGTGGCAAAAGCTTTTATTTGCAGTCAAAGGGAGTATCCTCACCAACACAAGAGCAGCAGCGTGATTAGGTTTTGCTTTTTGCCTTTCTGTGTGCCATAGACAAAAGCTGTTTTACGGGGAGGATTTACCATTTATACTGGTGATGGTTTTTAAGTCACCAAGACTGTCTAGCATCAGTTTGTTCTTTCTCGATAGAAAAACTCAGCTGCCCTGTGGAACAAAGGGCTTGTGTGCCTACAGATAGCTTTGAACATCACATAACACCATAGCTTAGCAACACTGGGGTATGGGGAGCCGGAAACATCAGCACAGCACACTGGAATCAAATGGCTGTCTTCTCTCCTGTGCTTTGAGCCTCCCAAAAAGATTTCCCCTTTAAACATTTGCAATTTGGAGCAGGAAAGGAAAAGCTGTCCACACATCTCTATGGGCGTTTCCTTGGGGAGTGGACAGATGGGAGCCACTGCATGCATTCCCCAGCACAGGGAGGAGCAAAGGCTTTCCTTGGGTTAGACCTGGAGAGGAGGAGATTCTATCTTTTTCAAGATGTATTTTTCACTTTACGGGTAGATGTGTCCTGCTTTGCCTGACTAACAGTGGAAAGGCAGATTATTTTTCTGTAAATTCTTTTGCTCTATTTCTAAATATCTTATTCCTACTGCTCCCACTGTCTCTAAGGTTGTTTATTGATACCATAGAGTAACCACTATAATATTTTATTATTTGATAACTGACTGTAGTGGAAATAAATGTTTTTCTCTCACTCGTCTCCTTGCCAAGGTATCCTATCCCTAGCACTGATACGCTAAATTTTTCTGCTGCTGTATGATATATTAAGCAGGTATTATTAATTAGGTTTGATTTACCAGGAATTAGTAATGGTTTTATTTTTAACTCTTTGATGCCATGGATGTGTTTAACATAACTTCAGTCAAAGAGATTTCAATCAGTTTCTAATTTTTAAACATTTGGACTTTTTTTCAAGATTAACTCCTTTCATTAATTAGTAAGTTATTCAAGCTCAAGCTATTGAATTAGTAATTGAGAAAATGAAAAAGCTAATTAGTTTCAAGTAAGATTTTTTTTTCCATTACAGGAGAGATCCATTCACACTTAGTTTATTGTCAAGTGATGGAAAATTCATGCAATGTGCTTAGATCGTGCATAGCTAAAATACCGAACCATTTTATTGTCTGTTAAACCTTAAGAGAATGATTGGTGGTGCTTCTATCTCACACAGTGAACTTGAAATACTTCGAAGCTGAGCTAGAATCATCCTGGTACAAGTGAGTAGGGATTTCCAAGGAGAGAAGGGATTTGTAAAAGATAAGAAATTTTCCATGTCCAGTTAAGCTGTTAGCATTTTAATCGACAGAATTTACAGAACAGTATGTGTTCACTTAACTTTTCATCATCTCCTCAACATTCTAACACTTGCAGTTGCTATTTTCCACTTTTGTGAACAAGTAAGTATTCTTCGAAAGATCATGCAAAATCATTTTAGTGGTTTGTATGATAAAATATTCAAAATGGATTTGGTGTGGAAAATATACTCTGTGGAGTTCATGAATATTTACACTTAAACCTTTGAGACTTGAAAAATTTAGAGCTGCTGTAAAATTTTCATCCCCACAAAGCCATGTAGCTTTATTTCACTGCAGCTGACAGTCATCTGTAGCACAAAATTAAAGCCTGGCATTTCTTGGTGAAAGTTTTCCGCTTTCGGTGCCATACTACAAGTCTTTCCCAAAAAGCCCTCATTCTTTATGTGCACTTGGTGATACATGTGGTATTGTAGTGCATGTAATTTTAGTGGGGTGATTTCATATAAATCACTGGTTTTTGAAGGTATAGCTATGCTGGATTTCCTTTTTTCTGTCCTTCTGTCCATGTACTGGAAGATCATCCAGAAGTTCATTTTGGCAAAGATATGGAACTATTTCTTGCGATCAAGTTAGAGACTTTGACCATTTTTGTGCTCTGAGAGTCTTTTGTGTTGTGTACCAATGTGTGATAGCTGAGATGTGCCAAGTGCATCCCAGATCTTTATGTTTCCCACTTGGATTGAGACAGAGTAACTTGCTGCTGGGTGCTTTCCCATGTTGTAAGTGAACTGTTTCTGCCCTACCCAGCTGAATTGTTGTGCTTTCCAATGTGGGTAAGTAGCAATCCTGAAGGGACTGGTGCTTCGCAAATTATTAGGGTCACCCTGTGTGCTGGGATTGCCATTGAAGTAAGGAATATTGCTGGAATCCAGCAACTGAAAGGATATTGTTTTGGTTTCAGATTAGGTCAGAAAATACACTGAGCATCCTTGCGCACACTTAGGAGAGTGGCTATAGTAGTACTCCCTTTCCAATTTACTCACCCTTTGGGTTGCAACAGAAAGGCAATCCACAGAGGTTCTTGCTCAGGCAAGCTGTCCTGGAGACAGTGAAAATGCAGTGCTGGTGTCCATCAGCTACACAGAAAAACAAAACCAAGGAGGAGGAGGCTAGGCATCTGCCCCTCATCCTGCCTTACACGTTTCCTTTTGGAAAATAACCTAACTCCCACTCAACTTCCATTCTCTTCCTAAATCTCCTGGTCTGGAAGCTTGAGCATGCCATAGAGCTGAGGATTCAGGACCAGAACACACCATGGAAAAGTTGGTGCTTTACCAGTGGTTCAGCTTACTTGTCTATCCAGAGAACATCAGCTTCACCGACAGTCTGCTGTCAGTGAAAATAACCTGGGTTACAGAAACCAGCTACATTTTTTATTAGAGTACAAAACAATATGAGGAAAATTCTCAGCTATAAGAGGGAGAGAAATTTAGAAGTGTATTAGGAAGCCATGCTAATGCCATCTGTTAGGGATATCAAGACAGTTTGCTAGTCATTTAATGTCATAACAGAAAATTGGCCAAGTTGTTGGACAATTAGACCATTCAGTAGCTCCTATCTCACACTGTTGGGAGCATAGAAATTCTCATTTCAATAGTATCTCCAGATGTTGATTAACAGCTGTTGAAGACAAGCTCTACATAGTAATTAAAATTAAAGATTTTCAAATCAGCAAGTCTGAACAATTTGCATTCGGGAGTTTCTAAAGGGCTGTCTGAGAAACTATCAAAGTTGCTGTTGATATTTTTAATAATTTTTGAGCACTGCAATTCTACAAGTCTGGAAAAGCAAATGCTGTGCCAATATTTGATATATGAATTTGGATGAGCCAGGTATTTAAATATGAAAAGGTACTGTATGAAAAATTTTAAAATATATGACTTGGAAATCAATCAGTTAAAAATTAAGGGAGAGTAATATAATACTAATCAATGTGGGTGGAGAATAAATGGGTGTTGCCAATTTTTTTCCCCTTTTTTTTTAAATTAGAATTTGTTCAGCAAAGCAGGTGTTGCTTTTTTCTGTTAAATCCTTCAGTATGTTTCATTTTGTCATTTTGTAGTAGGATATATACCATATTAGTTTCTCTGTCATTTAGCTATACAGAATTTATCTGCAGGATTCAAACTGGCAAATGTTAAGCAGAGAATTGTCACTCAGATGTTGCTGTGATTTGGTTCTTGGTGCTGTTTTTTTCTAGTGAGTGATCAAGGAGGTAGCTGCTGATAGTTTTGGAGATGATACAGATGAGAGTACAGTCAGTAAGGCGAATACATTGCTGATGCAGAACCATTTGGATAGTTGGTTAGGATGACATTTTATTATCACCAGATACAAAGTTTACATGCCCATGAATACACTGTAGAGGGCTGGCAGTACTAACGTTTGCAGGAGAGTTAGGGCAGAGGCTCTGATCTATGTATAATACATCATTGACAGCTGAGCATGAGGTCATCATTCTGTGCAGTGGTCAGTAAAACAAAGTTGGCTGTATCACTGGATGCCTAAATAAGGGAATACCAAATGAAGACCTGGTGATCCTGTTCCTTAGCTGCATAGCTACCAGGGAAGGATGGTCTGAGAAGGGTGCCAGCTTTGAGGCAAGAGAGGTGCCAACAAAATGCCTTTGGTCTGTAAGAGCAGAGCTGAGCTCTAGTGAAGGAGGGGGCTGTACCTTGGCCAGCCAACACATGCAGAAGCCTGGGAAGCTGCACAGAACTTTAAATGAGCAGCGTGAGCTACCAGGGCTTCTCACTTGGATGCTGGTGTGCTGATTTTGGCTGGCGTAGAGTTAACTTTCTTCACAGTGGCTGGTAGGGGGCTGTGTTTTGGATTTGTGCTGAACGCAGGGTTGATAATACAGAGATGTTTTTGTTATTGCTGGGCAGGGATTACACAGAGCCAAGGCCTTTTCTGCTTTTTGTACTGCCACACTGGTGAGGAGGCTCAGGGTGCATGGGAGGGTGGGAGGAGACACAGCCAGGACAGGTGACCCAAACTGACCAAAGGGATATTCCAGACCATGTGACATCATGCTCAGTATGTAAAGTGGGGGAAAAAGCAGGAAGAGAGGGGACATTTGGAGTGATGGCATTTGTCTTCCCAAGTGACTGTTATATGTGATGGGGCCCTGTCTTTATCCCAACCCATGTGTTTTCCAGCTTTTACCCTTCCGATTTGCTCCCTGATCCTGCTGGTGGGGCAGTGAGTGAGTGGCTGCGTGGGGCTAGGTTGCTGGCTGGGTTTAAACCATGATAGCTGGGAAGCAACAGTTCATCTTCTGACAGCTGAGGAGCTGGAGGTATATGTGCCCACAGCCTGTCCTTAGTGCATTTTCATCTCCTTTTTCCTGCTGCCTGGGAACCATGCATCCTGAGTGTGGTCTTCATCTCCTTTTTTCCTTGGCACTGCTCACAAGGCGGGGGAGTTGGTAAGCACCAGAACCTGTCCCATGTGCTGTCAAGTCTGACTGTGAGGGACAATGTTTCAGGAGAGACATTAATGAGCTGGACTTTCTCAGGCCAATAAGAATGATTAAGAAGCTGAAAAATTGGCATGATGGAAGGCTCAAGGAAACAGGATTTATTTTTTTAGGCTTGATAAAGGTGGAGACTACATAAGTGCTGGGATGGGCAGAGCCTTTCCTAGCAGGCTCTTCAGCTTAGCAGTCAATGGTCCAACAAGACAGTGGCTGGAAATTGAAGCTGAGTGCAGTCAGACTGGAAGATTAGTCCATTAAAATCTCCAAGCCAGTCCATCTCTCTCTCTGAAAACTGCAACCATCCAACCCCTATCAGACCATCTACTGCACAATTCCAGTAAATTTCTCTCCTGCCTGTTTATCAACATTGGCTTAAATGTTTCTGCCATATTCTGTTCTTTGATAATGATTGTCAGCGGGATTCCAAGCCAGAATCCATGTCTCTTCACTATATCTATCATCTCACTGAGAGAACAATTGAAATTACTTTATGAATTGGCACCAGGGCATTCAGGCAGTGAGGTCAGGGTGAGCATGCATTTGGCAGCTAATGATGAAGCCATGGATTATGTAGATGAGCCTGTCTGGAGCTGCACTAACCCGGGTACTTTGTACCTGCCAACACATGCTGGGCAACTGAGAGTGTAAGACACTTGGGAAAATGTCTTATTTTCTCTTCTCATCACTGATCTTAGCTAGTCTTTCAGACCTATTTATTTATTTTGTACTGTCTACTTTGAGTAGGTGTTTTTAACAGGGAACTACCACTTTCATGCCTTATTCATCCATTTCCTTCTAGGTTGATGGAAATATCAAGGCAGATATGTAGCTTTTTGGATATATTTTCATTGCATCTCTGGTCCTGCAACAGTCAAAGACAGACCCAAGTCTCTGAATTTTGAGTTTGGTGAATGAGGTCTAATTAGGCTGTAAAGGGAATAAAAACTGTGTTCCCTCACTACAGTCTTGCATCTGGAGGTTTGTGTGTATCTTTGTGTATTCTGCTAGACTCTCAGGTTGTGTTAAAATCCCTAGGAGAGTCCAGGGAAAGTGGGACATAAACCTTGGGTTTTGGACAGTGGATGTTCTTAGACAGCAGACAAGCTTAGGTGCAAGGCTGTGTTTGGGAGACTGTGCACAGCCTTGTACTGTGAAGAGATTGGAACATTTTGTCTGGATTTGACTGCAGAAATCAAATCTGGATGAGTGGTAATTAAAAGAAGGTATTAACTAAGACATCAAAGCTGAGATACCAGAGAAGTTGTGGATTCCCTAGCCCTGGCAGTGTTAAAGGCCAGGTTGGATGGGGCTTTGAGCAACCTAGTCTAATGGAAGGTGTTCCTGACCATGACAGGTGAGTTAGAACTGAGTGATTTTTAAGAACCCTTCCAACCCAAACCATTGTGTGATTCTGTTGTAATATTAAGGATAAACATGTTTAATTGGCATGTTCATTTCCTAAATAGTTGGTGGGTGGGAACTCTCTGCTTTACTGACCCTGATCCTTAGAACTTAAAAATAGTTTGAAAATTGTACAAGGTGCAGGGAGATTGATAGTGACATTTCAGTGTTCAGGCTGCTGGGTTGGATGGTTCAGATGAATATAGGTTAGCTAGCCTTGAAACCTGTACCATAGAAGTGAGGAGAGAAATTGTTACGGAATTCAAGAGGTAGATAAGATTGGAAATGCAATGAATGCTAGCAAACATGGCTTTATGTAAACGTTTTCTGGTCAAACAAGCTTAATTTTGTTTATTTTAAAGATTGTGAGTTTAAACTAACAGCACGTTTGCAACCTCCTTAGCATTTCATATAGCACATAGTCTAGATCCTTGTGATTTCTGATTTATGTCTAAGAAAAAAAGCAAGCACAGAACAAGATTAAAAACTGGCTGACAGTTATATCAGAAAGGAATTATGAGTAGGAAGCCACTTGAGTTGTAGTTTGAAGGACTGCCTCCAGGATTAGCAAGAAGGACAGTGGTGAGAATCACTGCTTATAAAATGTGTCGTGATTGACACAAATGCTGGTCAGACAGTGAATAATTATGACAGGACTGTCATGGTGTGACTGGGATCACTTAATTCACAGAATCCGTTTTAAAGACAATGCATTTTCACCAAGCCAAAGGCAATTATACACCTAGGAACAGGCAATGCAGAGCATATATATAAAATGTGAGGCTTAGAAAAGACCCAAAATAGTTGTGTTAGTAATACAATAGCCAGCCAACTCCGCAAACTTCCAGAACTTGGTTTTTAGAGACAAATTGATCTTAACCCAGTTTTAGCCATCTTAACATGAAGCAGTCATGGGACACAGACACCGTACGCCCCACAACAAAAAAACACCAGAAAATCATTGAATTCTAAAGGAGATGGGCCCGTTTCTTTTTCTGACAGTCTCCCTTCCTCCCTCTCTCAGCTGAATTCAGAGATTCTGCTGAATAACCTTGAAATGGCTTAAGTGAGGTGAGAGAAATTCCAGCTCTTCTATCTGTTATTTTACCTCCATGTATGGTTTTCATAAAATTAGTACAATAATACTATGTCAGGTTTCTGATCTCTGTAATCTTAAAACACCATTTCAAGATTGAACAAGATGCAAATAAGAAACCTCAAACTGATTTAAGTATGGCATAAATGTCTTGTGATGAGATAATGCATGAGCTTTAATTGATTCATTTATTGAAAAGATGATTGAGAAGCAACTTGATTACAATGTATAAGTACTTTCAAAGGGAGAAAACACGAGGT
Source organism: Dicrurus megarhynchus (assembly GCA_013399195.1). NCBI lineage: Eukaryota > Metazoa > Chordata > Aves > Passeriformes > Dicruridae > Dicrurus > Dicrurus megarhynchus. Next base: position 2,110,810 of record VXAD01008756.1, read on the forward strand.
ACTGAAAGGCTCTTTACCATAGTATAGAAAGTCGTAAGAAGAACCAGCTGCTAGAAGCTGAAGCCAAATTCTTATTAGAAATTAAGCAGCAATATTAGTACCACTTTAGCCACAAATAAGTTACTAGGTTCTGTAAAGAAGAAAGACCATACAATTTTTCTGTCTGTGATACACAGAACATCAGGCAAATTTGCCAAGTTATCTCTTTTGACCATTAACCTGGGAATCCACAAAATCACAAGTGTTTTAATACAAATTTTCTCGGTTTCATTCAAACCTATCTGAAAAAATATGACATTCTTACTGCTTTCAAGGATTTAGTTTGAATCAATCCAAGAAATTTTAGATTAAATAATCTTAAAATACACGATGTCAAAGTAATTGTTCCTGGCATTATTCAGGGCAAGCAGACTTAGATGTGCAGATGTAGTAATATTTCAGTCTATAAGGTGATAGGAAAACCAGAGGTGTCTCAGAGTGCATTGGGTTACTTGGGAGTCAGTATTTCTAAGCATTTCTGTCATCTTCTGTGACATTGCCAGCAGAAGGTGACAATGACAGTGTAGTGCCCTTGGAAGGACATTTTAACAGTGAGAGCTAATCAAGCCTTTAAAACTCATCCTTTCTTGTAATGCAAGGCTGTTCCAGAGATGTCTGTTTAACACATATTGCACTGGTTATGCCCAAAAGAGATGGATAAATTGACATGCACTCCTCCCAAATCCACACGTTATGCACGAGAACATCGTAGTAGAAATGCAGGTGTTTGCCCACCATCACTTCTCTCTTCATTTCTGCATCAAGTTGCTTTTAAATTTTTGGGTTTACCTACCTTTATGGTGTAGGCTGATGCTGCTCTGTTAGTCATCGTTGCTTTAGGCAAAAGGTGGTCGTGTAGGGTAACAAAGTGACTGCATCACAGAGGTGAATGTATAGAGAGGAGTATTACCTAAATACTTGTATGTGGTGTCCTAGATTACTAACTGAAAGCTTTTACTTCTTTTCCCTGAGAGTTACCATATGTTGTATTATTACTTCTTTGCATTGTGTTCCTTTAGTGAACTTCTTTTTAAATTGTAACAAGAGGAAAATGTGGTGCTCTTTTCCTGAGAATAAGAATAAAATTAGCTTTTGTTTTATCTTCCACTGATTTTGGATACTTTGATTATTGGGTTCTCTTTGTAGAATTTTTTTTCATAGTCACTGACTGTATTAATTACCCATTTAGAGAAAACAGTTCCTAGGTAATCTGAGTGCAACATCTAGAGAAAGGACTTGCAATCTCTTATTTAAGCTTTGATCTTTGTGTTTCATTCTTAATATGTAAAACATCTGAAGGCAAAACAAGGAAGTCTAGGGTATACCAGCTATGCAAAAATGTTTTTCCTGCTTATTTCTTTGGTGTCTAAATCAGAGATTTTAGAACTTGATTTGAGAATTTAGAATTATGTTATATTTAGTAAATTCTTGATTAGTGAAAAATAATTCAAATGTTGACCATCTTGGTAGATATTACTTTAATGTCCAGTTTTGCTTTGTTTTCTTTTTATTCTAGATAAACTTGCCTTGGAAGGAATAGTGGTGCAGCGTGCTGAATGCAGACCTGCAGCTAGTGAAAATTATATGAAACTGAAAAGGTAGGAGTACTTCATGGCAAATGATATGTGATATCTGACTTCAATGCTTTTGTTATTGCTTTACTAGGGAAGGATGATTTCAGTATTATCATGGTCTTACACCAGGTTTACACAGAATCAGAACTGGTCTTGCTTTTGGGGTGGATTTACTGTAAGGAGGGAATGAAGGCTGCTGTGGGAGTTGGATCCCCCTCTGGTTTTGTCTGGTGGGATGATGCAGACTTCTGCATCCCATCATATGCAAAGCTCTTACTTGAGCACATGTACCTTTTCATATCTGAACATATGACTGTATTCAAATGTGATTGAAGCTGAATTTCCTGAGGACTTAAGGGATTGCATTGGACTGCTCAGGACACACTTCTTGAGTATGAGTTTCTGTGGATCACCCAAGTTTAATTCCACTTAACACTTTGCCATGTTAGACAAAAAGGATCTCTGAAAAGACATGTAAAATGTCCAAAATAGGAAAGAGTTTCTGGAGAATTGCTGGACCTAAACTGGCATGCTTCTTAGAAAAGGTAGTAACTGAAAATACCATAAGTGGCATGGAAACCACAACACACACATTTAACAGGATCATCTTGCGACTTCTGAAAATTTAAGTGAATACATCTAGAATTTACCATGTGATTCATATATTTTATGGATAATTAACTTGATGACGTTCTCTAGTAATCAGATTTGGGATTGAATTGAGCCTTGTATTAAGTGCATCTTTATATATTTTAAGCATGTGGGTTTTCATTAAATCACCCTTTTATACTGTGAGTTTGTTGTAAATAGAGAAATTCAAAACAGGAAATTTCACAAAGAGAATCGTCTGTGACTGGTTTTAGAATTATCAAAAGAAACACAGAAAATGCAAAGTGACATTTTTCTCCAATGCCTGATCTGGTTTCTATGTATCATATACATTTTCACTGTCTTATATTTTATTAACCTTCTCTGTCATCTAAATTGCTCCAGTATTTCCTTACTGAGTTCATTCAGTTTTGACATTTTATGTTTTAGCTGTTGGCAAATCAGTACCATAAGCTTGTTCCTGTACAGTGAACTACTTCAGTTCAGATGGAGTTCTGTGATTGCTATTATGGTTTTTGTCATCAGTGGGAAAGGAGTATGAGGCAAATGTAATGTTAGAGAAAAGATCTCATTTCAATATGGCAATTTTAAATATACATGAATATAGAATGTAAGATGTATTTGCTTCATAATTGTTCTAATCACAGGTTTCCTGATCCCAGTGCTTTTTTGCATTTTGTACATAGTTGATGAGATAAGCTTCTTCTGGTAAGGCCACAGCAGGAGACTGAAACAGAACTGATAGCTTTCATTAAGTATTACCTAAACTTCAAATTTTTCAGCGTTCTACTTTCTGTCACGCATGCATGGATGCAGCCCCTCCTGGTCTTCAATTTTGTCATGTTCTACTCCTATAGGAGCAACAGAAGTACAAGCACAAAAGCAGATTTTGCCTCTTAAAAACACTGACAGGTGAAAACAATGGTACCGTTGTTTTTTCCTTCCCCTAGAAAAATTGTCAGGCTGTGTATTCCTACTTTCTGACTTTACATGTTGTTAAAAATTTTTTGCCTTCTACCAAGAAGTTTAAAAAAAATAGTCTGATCTGTTGGGAATCAGCATGAGATTTAGCACATCTAGCAGTCACAGCCTCAAAGGAAATTGGTTTATGTCCAGATACTGTATCTGGTATTTGAGTAGTAGGATCTAACTTTTCTCTTCACTCCCCGTATGCTCCCCCAACCCTCAAAGTGCTCCAGTCTGTATTTGTGCATAAAAACAAGTGACATTATTAAAGATAAAGCACATACATTATAGAGCTGTGTTATATTAAAACATTTTGTTCTTTTTTCTTATTTACTGTTGTCCTTTATATGAGAGACACTCTTCAAAGAGGAATTTATAATATTGATAAAACAGCAAGTCTGTTGTGTAGGCTTTAAGTGCTATAATACTAGGTTGAGTTGGGAAGGAAATAAAATTAAAAGATAAATGCAGTTGCTTCTAGTTGTTTAAGATCTAGAAAATGAAGCTGTGCACTCTCCAAAGCTATAATCACTTTTTTCGGAGAGCTGTAACCAAAAGGGATTATATACTTCCTGGCATTAAATGCAGATACGGATCCTGTCTATTTTACCGTGTGCATCTGGGTCAAGGAGATCGGCTGATGGACTCATGGCATGGCATTGATTTCCCTGCTGCTCTGTAGAGTTTCAGTGTGAGGACAAAGCAATGGTCTTGTGATGTGCTTGCCAGCAGTTAAGTGGGAGATAAGCCTGACACGTGGGTTTAAGGATGGATGATGAAAGTACAGAAACTGGTGGCGTGTGTGAGCAAAAGTGTTAACAAATGTAGTAGTCGTGAGGGTTTTTTCCCCAAGGAGAAGCTTTTGATTTGGTTACTGAAAGGGTGGAGATGGCTAATGTTCACATGTTGGATACAAGGTACAAATGTGTGTCTAGGGATAGCAACTCAGAAAGGTAAAACAGAGGTTGTATGACTTTCACTTGGTATTTTCCGTTCTGTAAGTTTTGTTGTTGGCAGATTTATTTAAATTTTTTCAATTTTCCTGAACTTCACATCCTAGAAGGGGGACAACTACCATGAAACTCCTGTTGTCCTGCACTAGTAAAGCTTTGTGCTATTGAACTTCCTACGATTTTCTATTAGCAATGTATTTCTTCTTTGTTGCACCTTAATGATTGGCTGTACATTTGCAGTTATTGCAGCTAGCTGGAAAATAAGATGTAGTTTCCAAGCACCTGTCATGATTTCTGTCTTGTGGGAGTGGACAGGCTGGTAATCCCTATAGCTCTCTTAAGTAATTTAAATATATGTCTTGAAGTATCATTAGTGAAAATAGTGATTGCCAGTATGACAGCTTGTAACAAGGCTACAAGAATTTTGTATAACTTCTTGATTTTTCTTATATGAGTTTTCTACAGAGGATAATGAAAGTCCTTAGAAAAAGCTGCTGGAAGAAATAGGCTTTTAGGAGTAATGGGTTGTAAAACATTCTAGAATAATTAATGAACTTCCACATTTGAAAAGTCACATTTCTTTACAACCGTATTACGGAGGCCTCTAGAAGTCCTGAAGCTTGGTGTTCTAGGTCAAGCAAGTGAAATTAAATCAGTGCAGATGAGTTGCTCACCTTTTCTTAAGTACTGAGATAGTATTGACTGACTGACAGTTCAGTATATTGGTGAAAATGAGCATTATGCCAGGGGTTTGGGGGGGTTTTTTGGTTGGGTTTTTTTGGTTTTGTTGTGGTTTTTTTCCCCCCCACAAATACTCCCTACTAGCAGAAGAAAATGAGTAATTTTACCACCATGCCACTTCATATATATTCTTGTAGATATGCTTAGTTGGCTATGAATTCCTTTCCAAAATAAATATGTATGCATACATTTGTGCATTTCCCACAAAGGCTGACATGCTGCACAAATGCTGCTCAGTTTGTTTGAGGTGGGAAGCCATTTTTATGCAGTGCTGAGATTGCATCTGTGTGTCAGTCAATGCAACCTTGATTTTTCAAGTATTGAAGATCAATTTCTCTGGCTTGAAGTAAGATTCAGCATAGTACAAAAATACACTCTCAGGATGTTTTGAGTTACTCATCAAGTACAAAAAAAAATTTTTTTTTTCATCTGCTAAAGTATTTCCAATCACAGTTTTTCCTGAGGAGTTATGTAGTTTGTAGAAAACTAATGTTAATCGTGTTCATATAGGTTAAGCTGTACTGTTCAGATGTGTATTTTAAATTATTCTTGTGTTCCTCGACACCTACCAGTTTTTACAAATCAAGCAAATAACACTCTAATTATGAATAATTGGACTGCAAAGTAACAGGCACACTAGTACTTCAGTATCTTTGTCCATTTTTGATCCATTATTCACATTTTTTTAACAGAGTAGTGGAGAGAAGCAAGTAAGAAAAACAAGGTTTAAGTGAGATGAGCTCAGCAGCACAGAGGAGTTGTTATTCCTCATTGCAGAGGTTGGGATGTTGCTTTTGTTTATTTGCTATATAAATTTTTGTGATCTTAGGCTCTTTTCTCTGTCTCTTGTCCTTTTCATTTTGTCTGTCATTTTTTGTTGTTCTTACAAGTGGTGTTCTGAGACTGGATTTTAATAGGTCTTTTATATTACCATGCTTTTTTGTTCAGTGATATGAAAAAGGTTGTAATTTTGGTTGCTGCTTCCAGCCATTATAATAATGCTAATAAATAAGGCATAGCCTACTGCTGGTAATGCAGCAGTTATTTTATCATGTTTCTCTTAAACCTGCAGCTGGATGCAGAAGGTTAATATGTTCTTTTTACCCCACTGCTGTCTTCAGCTTCTAGCAGCCAAGTGTATATGGGCTAATCTGAGAGGATTGTGGAGGGAGGGGGGGGAAAGAGGCTTAAAACATTCCTTTCTTCTTTTTTTTTAATACACTTTCTAGCATATGAATTATATTGGTTATGGAAGCTGATACTTTCTTAAATTTTGGGAGAGACCATTGATCTGATCACTGGATTTCAGTTTCCTTTTTTTTGTAAAAGCCTGGAGACAGAGGATAAAAAAAGTAGTCTTTGCTGGCTGACTTATGGTTCTCCTTTTGTTTTACCTTAAAATGGCTTCATTACAGCATGACATGAGATTTGCCTTACTTCTGTTTTCTAAATATCATCATTTCGAGGTGAGAGTCACAGAGTCACAGAATGGTTGAGGTGGGAAGGGACCTCTGGAGTTCATCTGGTCTGAACACCCCTGCTCAATCAGGGCCACCTAGAGCTGGTTGCCCAAGATTGTGTCCAGATTCCCCTGCATTTCTCTGGAACTGAAATAGTTTCTGAATAGAGAGCACAGTGAACGTATTCTGTGCCTTTTTAGAAAGGTACGTTGCTGATAGAAGCCTAACATGAAGGTCATCTTCAGGAAGAAGAGAAATGCTTTGTGATGAATATTTAAGAAGAGTTTATGGCAAATACTCCATGAATTTTTCCTTACACCTGGGGGAAGGAAATCAATAGTTGTAATTTAAGAGTTCTCATTCTCCTGGTTTTTTTGACACAAAGTTTATGAAACAGAGGCATTGCATTTAAGGACATCTCTAGTTTGCCTTTATGATAATTAGCAAAATAGCATCCATTTCCTTTCTATCTGCTGAAGGCAGTGAGGCTAAAAATAGTCATCCTGGAGTATGTTCAGGCTTCAGTCGTAGCCAGCTTCTTCAAGGCTGGAAAAAAGCCTCACTCAGTACCAGTGCTCAGCACCAGAAGTTCTGGATATTTATAATTCTAGTAAACCTTAATGTCAGTGGCAAAGATTCCTTCTCTTGAAACCAGAGTCCTTGGTGTCGTACAATGCTGGAGGTCTTTTAACCTTACTGTTTACCAGGGCAACAATAATTACAAAGATGTCTCTGCTGCGAAGGTGCTTTCCAGGCTTCAGTGAGGGACTTTTTTAGTACATAGGAACATCCTTCCTCTTCCCAGGGTAGCACATTACTTTTCACCCTCTTTTCCATCTGTAATATGAAAGTCACACGATAGTGGGTGAAAATCTGAGAGCTCAGTTTTAACTACCATGACTGATCTGGTGTTACTGATGTAAGTATAAAAGGTCATTTCTACATCGGTGTCATCGTTTTCTCCACTGCAGAGCAGAGCTCACTGAAGCTTATGGATCTCTTCCTGGCTACCATTCCAAATGCTGTAGTCATGTTGAGCACTGCCAGTGTTCTGGGTTCTGCAAAACTGCTTTGGCAATACCAGGCTGACAAGCTCAAATTTTCACAATATGTAGAACGTCAGCACCATACCACATCTTCTATTTTTGAGCCACTTTGTTCACATACTACTGATGCTATTTGGAGTTTGTAACAGATCAGTAGACTGGTATCATCCAAGAGTTCCCTGCTGCCAAGGAGCTCCAAAAATTCTATGATATCATTGAGTACTAAAAGTTACCTGGTGCAGAATCAAAGATTAGAATCATCAGGTGGCAAGTTCTGTTGCTGATGTATTGATTTCCTGGCTTACCAAAACATTTCTGAAATTCATGAAGCTACAGGAAGGCACTGAAACAATGGTCTGAAAGGTGGCAAGGGTACATGTGTGTCCCTCTAAATAGCACCTGTTACTTGGGATGTCACCAAGTTCAAGGAAATTCATAGATGACAAACCATCCATCCTCTGTTTCTGGTTCTTTTTTGAAGGAATGTTTGTCTGTAGGACTCCAGTGCTTCTCAAGTTGGCTTTCCCTGTGATCAGTGGGTGATTTAATTCCTGAAGACATGGCAGTATTCCACTGGGAGCTTAACTCCTAGAGCACCATAGGACCAGCTACACCATGGGGGAAGGCAGTGGAAGTATCTCCTGTGCTTCTCAAAGCCTCTGTGGGTGGAAAAGATGCCAGCTTTAGAAATTAATCACTGCATAGCATTTTATGGAAGACTCATTCTCTAAATGCCTCAGATATTAATACAAGATACTGAAGCACTAAAACAATCAGTTAGTACTCAGGCACAATCCTGAAATGTTTTCCAAAAGAGAGGATATTTTGCAGCCACCTGGTAATGCTTGAGTCTGGAATGTTTTTAAAAAGGCCTAGGAGCTGAATTCAAATTAATGCGATAAAATGGAAAAGAATAGTAAATCACTTTTTTTTTGCTTTAAATGAGAGATATAATGTAAAATTCTTTGCAATTCATTAATCTAGTCAATTTAAACTCACTTTTTTCCCTCTTGAAACATCTGGATAGAAAAAATGGGGTTGCCAGTATCAGAAGTCAACAAATTATACTTAGGTTGCAAATAGAGTGAAGGAAGTTTAAAATCATAGGGGGTTTATTTACATTTCAAATCAAGTCCGAATGATATTCAGTAATATTTTTTACAAAAGCTCTTCTATGGACTGTTACTTCCCACAGCTTGAAAGAAGCAGAAATTGATACAAAGGACCACTGCCTGAAATATTTCTTATGTACATTCATGTGCATGCACAAATTTAACAATTATAAATAAAAACAATGGCTCTCAAATTCTTCGTTCTTTCCATGCCTTAATTTAAATACAGATATGTCTGTTTATGGCCTTAAGAAAAATGTATGCTGCTATTTTAATTCTGTTACCATTGCAAGACTGACATGACTGTGAGAGAATGAGGTGGTTTCTCTTTGAAATGGTATTTTATCAACAGAATGTGACTTAAATGTCAGTTCTAGTGGTGTGTAAATCGTGAAAATATTCCTTCCTTTCAAGTCTGCATTGAGTTTGAAAGATGGAGAAGGGCAGTAGTGAAACCTGCAGCAGCAGACTGACTGGATTTGGGGTGTTTTGGAGGACAGACTGACTTTTGTTTTCAGTTGATTACTGTGTATGTTTTTTTCCATCCCCTACCTTTCCTTCCCTTCTCTCATCCAGGGTACTTTTATCTCTCAAACTTTAAGTGTGCTGGATGTTTCTGGTGTTGTCAAGCACTGTCAAATATTTGCTGGTAGAAGTTTAGGGTGGCCCTTTCTGACTCAGGTGAAGTTGCAAGTTTATCCAGGGGTTGTCTTCAGCAGCAGTTTGAAAAGATAAAGAAATTTAAATCTGTGCTCAACTCATACAGAGTATTGGTAATTTATATTTGATTTTCCAAGTGCCAAAGATAGCAAACCTCCCACTTTATTAATGTATTAGTCCATCCTGACAGACAGTTCACAGAATTAATACTACAAGTCCAAAAAGACCTGCTAGAAATTAATAGGTACAGCACCATCTTGCAGGTCTTGGACACACTGAAACAGTAACTGAGAGAAGTGTGAACAGACTGGATCCTAATCAGAGTTAATACCGATAAAGTCTCTATGTTAGGTCTTTAAACAGGTCTGTATTTTTGCAGGAATATCCGACTAACCCCTTTCTTAATGATAGTGGCAGAATCAGGAGGAACTGTACCCTGCGACTTGTAACACAAATTTGAATTACTGCCTTGCTGTTCCCTCAGACTGTTTGTGTGTGTGTGCTTGAGTGCTGACTGAGACCTTGCCAAGGAGGAAGATAAAGAAGGAGTAGTAATGAATTAGACAAAGAAACAGCTCACCAAAGAGCTTTCCTCTGTTCCCTCTGCTCTTGGATTGTATTCAGTTCTGAGGTTTTGTGCTGCATTCTCAATAATAGGCATGGGGAAAATGGGGATTTTACAGGGCTCATTTCTGTTTGTAACATAAGGTTCTGACTTCATGATTCCAGGCTGCAGACAGTGGAGACACACAGGCTTCTGTCCTTCTTCAGAACTGGTTGAACAGTGTTAACTCAGGTTAACTCCAGTCAGGAATGTAACAACACCTTTGAGGTGAAGAATCTAAAGTAAAAAAAATAGCTTACCACGAGTCCTTATCTTCCCATGAACTCAGGCACTTGTTAATCCTTAGACAATCATGACTATGACAATGCAAACACTTCAGATCTAAAACCAGAAGGAGGTGAAAAAATCACTTTCAAAATGGTTCAGATTTAAGAAAAAAGGTGTTTAGTTGGGCCTAGAAGTAATGAGACACACGTTCTTTCTGCTAAGCTCATTTTTAAAAGTTTCTGTGTCGTATATGAAAAGATCCTAGCTCTCTAGCAGTGTTAACTATAGCTGTTTCTGAAGTTAAAGAAAGCCCTGTGTTCAAAACCTGTTACAAGGTTGAACATTATCTGTATCATAGTTCACTCCATTTTTTTTCTAACTGGAAAACAGACAGGAGAAACAGGAGCACAAAAATATCCGTGGCCAGATTTCTTTATGTAAAAAAAGAGAAGAAAATCCCGGCATTCTGGGATATATTCTGAATGGTGAAGTCATCTTGAAAGAGAAATTTCACTGTATGTGAGTGTAGGCGGGAGTATAAAAATACGTGATAAAAATAGCAGGGTGCGGAAATCAACACCGATATGTGGATGCATACCTGAAGATGTTAAATGGTAATATCTGAGAGAGAATTATGCTTTAGATCTGTATTTATAGAATACATTTCAAACTGAAATTAAAAAAACCCAAACCAAACCACCCGTATATAATTTTCAAATTAGATTTCAAATATTTTCTTTATTTTGAATTCTAATTGCAACTCAGACATTGGCTTCTCTTTTGACTTTGGGAGCTGCTTAGAAAAATCGAGATTGTTTTAACTATTCTGCAGTTGGTGGCTCATGTTGACAAAGAACTTTTCAACAAAGTCTCTGAAAAGTAAGTACTCTTTTTCTGAAGTAAAATTCGGGGAAGAAGTACTACATCCTGAAAGTATGAAACTGTGATCAAAATGCTTAGAGCGTTAAGAAATCACTGTATTGCAGAAAAGACTCAGTTAATAAGAGGTTAATTGATCAAAATGATGATTTTCAAAACAAGAGAATGTTTTGTAGGCTCTCATGAAGCACAGCTATGGGTACAGCAAACAGAATTTTTTCATAAGCTGTGTTTATGGTATTGGAAGCAAAAGATTTATTTTGTATATTGACAAAACATAGAATTTCATGAGGTTAATTTGTACTGTATAAAATAAACTGCCTTCTAAGTCAGTATGGTAAAGCAACTGGGAAAACCACTGATACTTATATTGAGCACTGGTTTTTTATTTTCTTACTGTACCTAAAGTTGTCAGAAAACCACACTTCAGATGTGCTCTTAAGTGTTAGTTGATCTTTCTTATTATCAGCAGGAAGCAGGAGCAGCATGTGTCTATGGGAATGCAACCTATGATAAAATACACCTAATTAAATCTCTTGAGGATTTATATTCATTCATGCTGTGAAACTGAATCATATGAATATTTCCTCATAAATTGTAGCAGAATTAAAGCATCTGTTTTAAATTTCTAACTGTGCACCTAAACTTCATTTCCCTGTCTTTATACCACAAATTTAAACTAACACGAAATGCACTTTATTACTGCAATATCGACCGTGAGAGGTACTCAGGACAACTTGGAGAGAAACACCTACAGCGTAGTTATGATGCCACATATTAGAGTAGGAGTAATGGTGTAGGTTTTATAAATTGATGCCTAAATCACCCAACTGGAGTAGAATATTAAAGCTGTTTTTATTGCTATTTCTTCTTTTAACTCTTTTTAGCCCATTTTCATACTAGAAAACAAATATCCCATGTAGTATCCACTCTGGGGGTAAAAAGTGCTTCCCACAATTTGTGGTATCTTAGCAAGGACAAAGCTAGCAAATAGATCTGCCAGATTTAAGACATTTCATTGCAGTATTTTTTCCCTCTTCTATGTCCTGAACTCTTGAATTTGCGTGGTCTGATACAGAAAGAATTATCAATTAATACATCCTTTTGCTGCTTTAAAAAATAAAAAACTAACTTTGAATTGTTACTTGGACATTAGTTTGTACTCTGTGGAGGTGGTTTATTATATAGCATTTAGATGTTTTTATTATTCCATTAAGCTGTATGTAAGTGAAATGCTAGGTGAGTAAATGATACGTTAGCCACAGTGAGCATATAGATTTTTGTTCCTGACATGCCTAAGAGCTATAATGCTTATGGAAAGTGAGCTATTGTTTTGTGTATTCAGTGAAATATACTAGCTGCTGCATGGTCTGTACTTATGTTATGAAATTTGATGGAACATAGATTGGAATATGACAGTTACTTGGTTTAATTGCCTTATAGGCTCTTAAAAATCTAAGAAGTTTTCTATTACACTCTACTTCATGTTTATAAGTGTGCATAGTACAGCTGAAAGAAATATTTCACATGCTTCAATTACTTAAGCATAGCATTTGTGCAAGTCTAGAAACTGGCTAAACAGAGGACAATAAGTAGTATTGTACTTTTGTCTTCTGTGTGTATCATGAGACTTCAGCTGTATGAAGGAAAGTAAGACTTGTGAAAGCTGCTTGAAAAGCAGCTGCTTGGTCTAAACAGGCACAGTCATTCATCTAAATTGATGAGAAAGGAGTAAACAAATCATAAATGGATCTATTGTTACTATTTTCCAACAAAGATTTTAAACTTTCATTTCTTCTAATATAATTTTTTTTAAAAATACTTTTAAATGGTGTGTAAGGAATCAGGTAAAGCATTACCAGCTTTAGTGAATCCAAGCTGTCATATTTTAGCTGTAGATACACAAGTTAGGAAATAAAATGGCAAACATGCTTTATTAGTGGTTTTATTTCTCTGAAAGGGTCAGTAAATTCAAATGAGTTTATACACCTCAGGGACTTTCTGGTCCCTGAACATCTGGGTGATGAGCCTGGAACATGGCTCTTGAAAACCATAACCTCACTTGTAGAGGAATAGAACCAAATGAAACGCATGTAATTAATGATGTGTTCCAATCTGTACATGGACAGCTGTATGATTGGTGCTGTGTAAATACTGCAGCGATAAACATGAGTAATGAAAATCAGGAATTGCCTTATTATGCACGAAGTAATTTGAAGATTATGGGCAGATTCATTTCAGAAGCTAATGAGTGAAGCACAAGTATCCTATGTATCATCCAGAGAAGATGAAGAGGAGTTATAAGCATATTTGCCCACATGTCACAAGTGCCATGATTTTAATAAAAGAATAAACAAAGAATTCAAGTCTAGGATTTAGGAAATATGGTGAGTGCAAAATAGAAGTAATACTTGGTACAGATATCTGAAACTTGCTAAAAAGCAAGTGCGCAAGCTCTTACTAAGTTCAGAAAGACCAGTGTCCCTTTCGGAAGCAATGGAAGCATCGTGTTACATGGTCAGCTTTGATGTTGACAGGGGCCTTTGGATGTATTTCTGTGTCTGTGTAAGAAGTGACTGATGCACAAGGCATTTATTTAGCAAAATTTAAAAGGCAGAAATCAAACAATGTTGTGAATTCATGTCATGCTACACCAACCAGGTAGTTACTAGGAGCTTTTAGGGCCTGATCCCTAAATCCTGTCAAATTGAGGAAGACTTCCACCAGGTGCAGCAGTTATTAAATCATCCCATGAACGGTGGTGCAGAATCCCATGTGTTAGCTATATTTTGTGATCATATAGTATTTGGTTTGCTTTTTCAATTCTTTTTTCCTTTTCTCACGGGTCTGCTTCTACTGTGTAAGCAAAGACGATACTGGTGTAATAGTGAGGGATTTTTCCCTGAAATAAAATGAAAGGTGGAGGCCACCCATTCTGCAGTGCTGCCTTCAGAATGATTAAGTGTTGTTCTGTCTCCCAGGTGCTCTTCAGATAACCTGGCTTCTCACAGTAGCTTGACAGTTACACCTCTTCTCTTTATTAATTACTGTGAACACAAGCAAGTGCCCTGGACTAAGTTAATGTCAGAATAAAATAAATTGAACCTGGATTTCACTTCAGTTTTGTGTGTGAATTGAAAGTCCCCTGTGAAAAGTGAAAGGAATTGAGGCTAAAAAGAGTCATCTGCTCTGAGCTCTCAGGGACCAGGCATTTAGTGCACCCTGCTTTTTTGCCTTCTATTAAGATAAATCAGAGTATAGACATCTTCCTTACCTTTTAAAATGTAATGTTTTGCTTTGGTTTTGTTCAGAATTTTTCTGAAGTTAAGGAAAAAAGTTGAAGGTTTGGCAAAATGCAGAAGTACTTTCAGTTCATTGCAATATTAATAAAGAAGGGAAAGAAAAATCACTTTTAGAGGATTTAAAAGCTAGATGATAAAATGATTCTTGTTCAGATACAGCTTCTTGCTGAAGCGAATAGGAGCTTTTTAGAAGCAACTCTGTGAAAGTAAGTGACTCAAACCAAGCAGCTAGTAGCCCATCTTCAAGGAAGATGATGCTCTAGACATTAAAAAAATCAACAAAAAACCCACAAAACACCCCTCAAGATTACAAGAAAGAAACACTTGAATCCATCCAGTTTCTATTCCTCATTGAAATATCCTTGAGGATGCCCTATTTTGACTTCTGGATGGAGATTAGAGTGCAATAGTAGTTTCACTATGTCCACCTACAAATGAATGTATTTATCTAAGAACCCCAAGTAGATAAAATTCTATCTGATGTCCCTCTCCTAAGTACAGAAAATTAATGTCTTAGGAAGGCTGTTCATGGGCCTCTCCTTTTTGTTTGTTGGTTATTGTTTTTCCTCTCTGTTGTGCCTTTATTTCTTTTTGAAGAAATCCTTTTTTATTTATAGAATTGTGACTTCTCGATTATTCAAAAAACTCTTCCAAAACCCTTCCAATTATCTGTCATGTGTTTCTGTCTGTATTTTCATTCTTCGTTTTCACTAACTTTAGGAGGTGGGGCTATCTGAATGTCTGTATGGATGCACAGGGTTCCCTGCTTGAGACTGTCCTCATCAAGTCATGACTACGTTACTTCATTCTAAATAACACATTAACTCACAAACTTTTTTTTTTTTTTACTCTATTCTTGTAGTTCTTTTCTGTCATGGGTGTAAATATCCAGCTTTGTCGTGTATGTCCATCTTGAAGAAGTAATTTGATTTCTCTGCAGTTTCATTGGCCAGCAGGAATAAATGTTTCTCTTTTTTCCTCTTCTGTCTGCTTTTGGTTTAACTGTTTAGCTTGCACATTATTCCAAAGTGGTACCTCTGTGTTTATTCACATGGTCATGGCACAGCCCACTGGGGTTTGTTAACACTCTGTGTAGTATGCCTGTACCCCAGGGTCATAAAAGGCTTTGCATTTTGGGTGGTCAATTCTATGCTGTGACTTAGAGTGGGGAAATAGAGGTATGAAAAAGCTGACTAGTACTGCTTAGGCAAGTGAACTGATGGTGCTCGTTTCTGTCCTGACAGAAATTCTGTGGCATGGTCACTTCCCAGTTTCAGGCAAAGACCAGGTTAATCTTACTTTCCTTTGTCTGTATAGGTCATATGAGATGCTTCTTCCCCGGCAGGACTCTGAAGTCAAAAGCCTTGGTTTTGAAATAATACTCTCTCAACCCAGAAAGTCTCCCTTTCAGTTTTCTTCTATATCTTAGACTTACTTCCACCAATGGGATTGCAGCAATATATGCCTTTGTGTCCTCGTATTGGATCCCATCCTTCTCTTAAGACGTAGCTTTGAGCAGAAGCTAATTAAATCTACACACATTTAGCATGACATTAAAAATATTTTTTTTCTTATCTGCAGTAGCTGTTTATGAAACGTGATTACTGTCCCAGTAATTAATATTTCTCAGGACTGTCCTTTCAAGTGAGTGAGAAAAAATCACAACAGTGTTTTTCTTTATGGAGTCTCAATTTTATTGAGCTGGAGTGAGTGTTTGGCCCATCCAGATCTTCAGACCTGCATGGAGCTGTGCTTAGTGACAGAGGAGATTGCGACTGCTCCCTTTGGATGCTGGCAGGAGGACATGGCTCAGTGCCTCGCTCTGCTCAAGGGAAGGAGGGAATGCTTGTCTCCCCAGATTTCCTGCTAAATCCAGCACACTGTGCTTGTCCTGTGATACACATAATGTTATATTTGATGCATATAACATGTTTAATTTAAGATTGTCTGCCAGGACAGGACAAACACTCTCTTGCTGATTGTCACAAAGTATTACCAGTAATGGCTTAGAGAAGACTTTTGGAACAGGGCAGGCACCTGATGACCCTCTCAGCACAATCCCCGGGTCTCCAGCAGGTCATATCTCAAGGACTGTTGGGTTATCCTGGTGTTTAGCACTCATCAATAAAGTTACTTTTTGGGAACCCATATGCACTTCTAGCATTCATAATAGTCTGCATCAAGAAGTTCCACCATTTATTTACAAGTTGTGTGAAGAACTGCCTTTCTCAGTTTGCTGTGGATTTTCCTATGATTTAATGCCTGCTACTTCTGGTATTCACATCATACAGTTGTTCTCTACTTGTCTTCCTGGACCAAATGAATTCATACACCTCAGTCATATCTTCATATCTCATTTTTTTTCTGTTTTGGCCCTGAAGAGTTCTACTCTTTTTTTTTCTTAGAATGTAACTTGTTCCATACCTCTTACGCATTTTTACTGGGGAAAATGAGTGCCCCAATAATTCTTGTTTCTTTTATTGTCCTTTCAAAGTGAACACCACAATTTATAATGAAATACTGTTTCATTAATTGCAATTGGTATCTTACTCTCCTGGAAATAATCATCCTTGCTACTGAGGATACATTGAATAATAATGGTGAAATCTCACCCTGACTTCTCAAGGATTTTCCTCAGATTCATTTTTGAAATGCCATTATATCAATGTGCTACAAAATGTCACACCAGTGTGTCAGCCTGATTTTTCAGGTGCTTATAAGAAGGGGTCTTGTGTGTGAGATGTCAGTGGCTCTACAGTCACGTGGCTGGCTGTACTGACTGTGGGTGGCGTGGGGAGCTGGCTGGCCTGGGAGTGCAGGCCTCTGGCATTCTGAGCAGCTCACCTGGCTGCACTGTGAGAGAGAAGGTCCTGCAGATGCTTAGGCAGCCCCTGAGCTAGAACCTAAGGTGGATTTTGTCATTTTTGTCACCACAGCAAGCCATAAAAATGGCAGTTGTGAAATGAAAGGAATTGCATTAATTTCAGTCAGTAGCTGCTGAGGATACTGGGAAAGCATATTTTGTTTTGGGAACTTCATGTTTGGATATCCAAAACAAATTTTGAAGGATTTCTGTTCCATGAAAACTTCAAATATTGGCTTACCTCCTAATTCAAATTTGGGTTTCTTTCTTGAAAGCATAAAAATACATGTAATAAAAATTCAGATTTCCAGACAGCCCTACTTAGGTTTCAGTTGAAAGATGATTTCTTTTTTTTCTACATGTTGTTAGTAAGAAACTTTATTACATCTGCGCTTTTTGCATTTGTATTTCTCTCATCACTGCAATGACTGTTAGTGTCCCAGTGTGATGCTTAAATTTTCTTTTGCCTAATTTTGTTTCCTTACTTCATTGCACAGCCTTCAATAACCTAAGTGCTTTTTTGTTTATGCCCTTGACATTCACAAATGATGATGCTTTTTAGCCATTCTGTAGCTAAGCTATACCTATTTGTCTCATAGCCTTCTGATTACAGAATAAATATGCAGCTATGGAAAATACACATTCTCTAATGTATATTAGTAGAAGCAGATGGTGCAATCTGTTCATTGATGGAATTCAATTTCTAAAACTGATTTAATCTGGTTTGCAGCAAATACCATTCCAGTGCCGTCTGTCATGGAACATGTGCAAAGGGAGATGTCCCGTTTCAGGTTGTTTGTATTTCATTGCAAAAAAGCGTTTATTTCATGTGTTACATGGGGTATGGCATAACAGAACACCTCTTATACAGGCACATTGTTTCAATGCACAATGCTATGTTGTTTGTTATTTGGTATTTTTATATATTACTATTTTTCATTACCCCTTTAGCATTACAAAGCAGTGTGCTGCCAGTCTCCTTTGTAAATCCAGTTTTCATGCAGCCATTAATAGAATTTGCACTTGAGAAGAAACGATAGAGAATTATTTTCTTCATTTGTCAAGTGGAGAGGAATTTTAAATTAATTATAACAGCATTTTGCGTAATTTGGCATTTTTCCCATTGTGAAAAAGAAGTTTCCTTGTTTCTTCAGACTGGAGGATTTTCCAAAATTATGAAGGTCAGATAAACTGTTTGTGCTCTGCTTCTGCTAAGCCAAATGCAGAAGAGAATACAGTGTATAGTACCTGTCTTCTTTAGCTCAGAGATCCTGTAGTCCTTAAAGCAAAAAGTACTTGGCCTGAACTGCTGAATTGTTATAGAAGTCTTGAGGCTCTGTATAGCTGGAGAAACAGGCTTGTAGAGGCTGTTTTCTTCTCCCCACTTACCACAAAATGTTTGTAGCTCTAGCAATAAAGAAAGGAAAGTGGTAGGTAATTTATGTTTCATTTCGTGCTGCAGTGAAGGATGTGTGAATCCTCCAAAATGTTGTGGAGTTATTAAATTAAAGGGTGTGGTGGGGTAGAGCAAGTAGTCCAAAAATTATCGCAGAAATAACATGATTTAAAAGCATCTGTTTGGAAAAAAACCTGTTAGGCTTCTTACCTTTCTGAGTAATTGCTTGACTGTTCTCTACATTTTAAAAATGAAATACTTGCTACAGGTGGTTTTTCAGGGGCTTTTTAAGTGATTCTGTTTTCCAATTCTTTTCTCTAGAGTGTCTTCATCTCCTCTAGACTTAGAGCTAGAATTTAAAAATTTATCTCCCATGGAATTTAAACCAGCTCCAAAACTGTCAAATGTCACAACTTTCACAAAAGATGATTTGTTTCTCTCTTCCCCTAGAGATGCTTATAACTTTATTTTTTTACAAAGGCAGTACATAATAACAACAAAAATTAATTTTCAAGGTGTCTTTCAAGGTGATTATGTAAACCAAAAGGAACTTACTGTGTCAGTGGGGAAAAGAACACTTCCTTTTCCATCTAATCAAAGAATGGCTTGGGTTGGAAGGGACTTTAAGGATCATGTGGTTCCAAACCCCTGCCATAAGCAGGGACACGTTCCACTAGAAGGTGTAAATAAAAATATTTGTATATGTATTTATATTTATGTATGAAAAATATTAAGTATACGTGATATCCCATGATTGTTCCTCGAAGTATACCATGTATGCCACTGAAGAAAGAGCAGATATCCAGCAGTTCACGTCATTCTGAGCTGACCTATATTGACCGATGGGTATTCTCTGCCGACAGCAGTGTGTGTATTGTTGAGTCCAGAGAATTTCTCCCTTTGATGTTAAGTGGTTTTTAAATGTTTACAGCTCTAAATATCTCTAAAACTAAGGTAACTTTTTATAAAGTTACAATTTTTTTAGCATTTTTAAGTGTGGTGGGTTAACCTCGGCTGGCTGCCAGATGCCCACCCAGCTGCTTTCTCACTCTCCCTCCTCATCAGGGCAGTGGAAAAAAATAATACGGAAAATATCACAGGTTGAGTTATAGGCAGTTTAATGAAAGAAAGCAAAGGTTGTGTGTGGAAGCAAAGCAAAAATATAGATTTAATCTCTTCCCATCAGCAGGCAATGTCCGGCCACTTTATGGGAAGCTGGGCCCCAGTACACATAGCAGCTGCTTCAGAAGAGAACTCCTTAGTAAGGAATGTCATCCTCCTCCTTTCTCTTAACTTTTATTGCTGAGTATGACACCTTATGGTACTGGATATCCCTTTGGTCAGCTGGGATCAGCTGTCCTGGCTGTGTCCCCTCCCCACCCCTTGCTCACTCCCAGCCTCCCGGCCCCTGGGGGTGTTGGAAAGACAGCCTTGGTGCTGTGGGGGTGCTGCTCAGGCACTTTAGGAGCTGCTGTGGGGAAGGCTCCGCCCATCCCGGTCAGATTCAGTGCACTGATACACGCTGTTTTACACTGCCATTTGAGAAATATATGCACAATGAATTAAAGGCTATAGAAGTTTTTGGAAAACTGATACTTTTCTCAGTAATAATGGTTTCACAGTATATTAGGATATTAATAATGGTTTCACATTACATTTCATGTTTGGATTACTGACTAACAAATTCAGTTCATGACAAACCAATGAAATTTGTGTGGAGCATTTCTTCTCCTTCTTCTTCTATGTATTTTTTAAAATTATAGCCTTTAGTGTAATTAAGAAAAACCATGCAAAGCAAGCTTTAAAATACAATGGTCCTGAAACTTCTTTCAAGACTTTTTTTTTTTTTCTTCGCTGTGGTAGACAACCAAATTACACATGAATGGAGTCTGCTTTCACACAGATCTTATGGAAAACCCAATTATCCAGCTTCCTGTTGGGGAAGCTAGACAATGTTTATGCTTCAACCACTAACTGTTTTTGGAATTTGTCATGCCAGACAAATCTATAATTAAATCTTTGGGGTTTTTTATTTAATAACAGAATAGGTATGGCTTCACAAAGTCTGGGTGAGTTTCTTTGTGTTCACAAATAAGAGGCAGTCTTCTGAAAATCTCTAATTAAAGAGAATACTAATGTAGCAGAGCTCAAAATGCATGGAGCTAAGTTTATTTCTTAACAAGTACGCTCTCGAGGGAATGTTCTGAAGATGATGTTCTGAACTGCTAAGCTTATGTTGTTTTCTTCTTCCAAACAAAGGCAGAGTTATTTTTTAAGTTGTATTTTTCAAACGTGAAATGAAATCTTACACTTTCTGGACTTAGTTGCCTTAAAACCTAGCCATGTCCTTGTGCCTTGTGGTTATCAGTGTGCTTTTTAAAGAAAGATATTTTGAAATAACTTTGAGAATTGTTGGTTTGAAGCTGTAGCAGAGCTTGAAGCTGAGTCTTGAGTCACAGTCTCCTGATCCTGAAGATATTTTCAGTTTACTGAGAGCTTTTATCAGGGCCGATGGTGATACAGCTGTGGCTTTGATAAGCACCACCACCCTGAAGATGATGGACAGAAGCCAAGTTCAGGCTTTTTAAGAAAAAACCACTCAGGTTTGCCCTCTGCATCAATATTTCAAAGACCAGACCTTGAGGAAGGTGACTCAAACCACATTGAATGATGCAGGGCTGCTATAAAACCTTCCTCCACAACCTGGCGAGCAGGAGCAGAGTCCTGTGGCAGGTGGCCCTTTGGTGGCTCTTTTTCCCCATTGCCATCACCTCCCAGCTGCAGAGCAGCCCTGCAGCTCCCAGCCCTATTCCTGCTTGCTGGGCTCCTTCTGCACAGCTTGTTTCTGCCTCTGGCTTTGCTGCAGCTGCATATCCTCTTGTTCTGCTCATGTGAGCACAGTTTCCACTTGAACAGGTGGACAACATGCAGCAGTGATTTTCCAGTGGAGGTGGGCAGGTATGTAATGTATTGGGAGAGGGAGCTGGGGGAGCACTTGTTTTGCAAAATTTGTAATTAAGCTATTTGAGCAAATACAGCAGAGCAGTAGTTCTGTACAATTGGCAAAGGAAATACAATTGGCTGAAAGAATGATGATAAAAGTTTTAAAAGATCACCAGTTTTCTGGTTTAACTGATATTTCTTTCAGTCTGCTCTGTGTTATCTTTTTTTTTCCTTGGCTTGCAGGAGAAACTGGTAAATTTTCCACTTAGGGGATGAGCAAGACTGCTTTTTTGCATGGACTGAGGAGGACAGGTTTCTTTCCTGCATTTGCTTTGGGTTTTATAGCAATAGTAGGGTTTCTAGGACTGCTGAACTATACAGTTCTTTTTAACTTAATGCTGGTTTTGTTTGGATTAAGCATGATTTCAGAGTTCAGTTAAAACTAATTTTGTTCTCTTTGCTTGCAGGAAAGAGTGTTGGGTGGGTTAATACAGCAGTTCAGTATGACCTAGTTCTGCAGTTTAGGGCAACCATATGTTTAAACTATTGAACAGCAGCTGAACTGTGCAAGATTCCCCTCTAAGCCAAAGGCGCTACACAGTCATTTACACATGGGCATGTGCGGTACATTCTTGCAGCAGCTGCCTTTCGGTGCCCTTTGCAGCAGTTCCTTGACAGTTGTTTCCAAGCGTATAAAGGAGGGGCGGGTCCTCTAAAAGGCGTTCTGCTATCCGGCATTTGAGGGTCTGCACACTAAGGAAGGAAGAGACAGAGAAAAACCTTGAGGATTTGAGCCAGCTAGGTTTTGTAGGGAAGCACTCCAAATGTTTTCCAGATTGCCACAAACTGTTAAATTGTTTACAGTAAATTTTAACTGGAAGATCCCCAATTGAGCTAGATGCCGTGGCTGTTTGCAGAGCAATCAGCAGAGTGGTGAAGTATCTGGGAATTGGAGTTTTAGAGATGGCAGCATGTAGTTGGAGGCAGAGTGCTGGCAGCTGTAACTTGATAAAGACATTTTGCAGGAGAAGGGGAGGAGAGGTTCATATTGAAGAGACGTAGCTGAGGTGCTGTAGGGATTTTTTTTTTTTTTTTTCATTTGAGGACTTGTAGCCAAGAGTCTGCCTCTTTCTTTCTACCTCCTTGGCTGTGAGCAGTTTCATTGTGGAGTGAATTGACTGAGCTTGTAAATCATCCTCGCTTTTACCAGTAATTCAAGACCTAGGCCTTTCAGGGTATGGTAAAGAGATACCTTTTCTGTCTAACAAACTACTTTTAAAAATCCTCTTTTCTTGTCCCCATTAGCAAAGTGTACATGATTTCTGCATCTGCAGATTGGCAAGAACTGTTTGGCTTCGTGTTGCCTGGACCTAAAAATCCCTGTTACTTCTACCATTCGTTTCAAAACAGCTACAAGCATACCAGATTAGTTTTGGCAGGAAAACAAAGATTATGTAATTTTGAGACAAGTCTACGTGTTTTACTTTTAAAAATAATAGTTCAGAATTTAGAATTCCTTTTCTAAAATCTAAATTGAAATAGTGTCTAGCAAATAAATCCATTTGTTGTGAAGAAATTTGAGGACTGAGGGAAATAGGAGCAGGAAAGGAAATTGCATTTTTGAAAATGGAAGTGGAAAAGGAGACTTTATCTGGCTTTAATTCAGGAGATAATATTCATGTTAAAATTAAAGGGCTGGGCTTTTTCTGTCTTGCTTAGTTTGCTAATGAGTCACTTTTCCTAGATCACCTTCTCTAGTATTAGTAATGGGCTTGTGAGGCTGCTGGTGCTTCCCCCAGAGCCAGGAACCTCTCCGTGGTTACTCATCCCTACGGGTATTTCAGATGCTGGCATCTGTCTGTGCTGTATAGACTGCAGTGTCGAAGGGTTGGCTCAGAGGCAGAGGCCTCTGGATTGTCACCTGTGTGTCTTAGCTGAACAAACCCAAAGACTTTTCAACCTACTTTTCCCCCCCTTGCTTGCTGTTTTTCAGGAGTATGTCCACCAGACTGCTGCCTATCCAGCCATTCCTATTGTGTAGTCCTTCTCTTGCAGAGTCTGTGTTGCCTCTCTCTCTTTTTCCGCGTGGGACTGATGTGTGTCACGTACATTTGCATGGTTCTTTACAGCTCTCTCTCCAAAATCTCACCTGCATTCCATTTCTCCTGGCATGTTGTGTAATTTTTTGTTTGGTGTACCTTATCACTGTCCCAGTCTCAAACCTTGTCTCATGCTTGTGGTCAAGGTACCCTTCCATGCTCCAGACAACACAAAAGGACATCCAGGTTTTACTTCACCCTAGTTTTAGACCTTACTGTCACTGGAATAAGCCACAAGTATAAGCACCCTGGTATAAAAATCTAATGTGGTTTATCCACTTAGAAATTAAGATCAAGTGCCCCGTATACACCTACAAACAATATACAGAGACCCAGACCTGGACAGACAAATCTAATGGGGGCAGGGACAAGAAACAAACTTTGTCAGCTACACTAATGGATAGGCTACTTATAACCTCATTTAACAGTCATAGAAGATACCTCTGAGGTATGATTCCTTTTTGAGCTTAGCCTCAGATAAAACTCTTCCACCTTGTCCCCAGTGTGGACCAGGCACTTCCAGAGGCCGACTTCATCAGTGTCAGAACGCTTCCAGCGGAAATATCTGTAGACACATGTGAGCTTCTTTAAAAATATCTGTGATGCCAAGCGGATGTTACCATTTTCTACATGCTAATTGCATTAGGGCTTCACTTAACATGTTTGAAGTTGTGCATCAAATTAATAGAGAAAATAATTCAATTATATCACTCCTAGAATGCTAAAATAGGTCCTATTTTATCTTTACATTATTTGTTCTCACAAGCTTAGCCAAGAAGGTTTTAGTCGTTTGCAATACTAAACTCAGAGAGGAAAACTTGGATTGGTTTTAATCAATTATTCCCTTTTTGTCAATCCAGAAAATAAAATGCATAGGAAATTGTTACTTATTGTTGAATTGCCATTTGTATCATCTGATGTTCTGTACTGGAGGAAGATATGTAGAATTGGAGTCTTCAGTTGTGGCTATGGTGCCTGTCTGAGTATTAGATGTGAAATTATCATATATTCATGATTCATTGCTTATCCTTCAACATACATAGTTGAAGATGTCAACTTCAGAATAATCTAATATCTGAACACATAATAATTGCAGCACTTTTCTTGAAATTCCAGGATTTCAGGACTTAAAAATAGTTATAAATCATATTCTGTATTAATAATCTGAAACATTTTGTTATTTAACACCAGCAAATGCACTTCTTAATGCCATTTCCATTCAGCTCATGCTCTTCTCTGTCTGCCTGTCTAGTCTTTATAAATGGGGACAGACTCACTTTGCTTTGACTGCTCTGGAGTAATACTGAGTGAAGAACAGTGGATTCATCCGTGCAATGGAGGCTGTCATCCGCCTCCATGGAACGTGAGACAGTAGGGCTCCTTGCAATGAAACAAAACATGCAGAATTTGCATGTTGTTCTTATCTTTGAGAATATATGACAGATTGTTTTGTGTAGCAACAGATTGTCATTTTTATTATTAGATAGTGTGTGTTTTTACTGGTGTGGTCATTCTAGTAATTTCCTATGTTGTTTGTGCTTGAGCACTGCCATTGGGTTATTTTAGCAGGATGTGCACCACAGGGTGCTGAATTCCCTTAGTTCTCACAGAATTACAAAAACTTTTTAAGTTTCAGTATCTTTTAAGAATGTTCATCTCTTTTTGATCATCTACTTGCTTCTTACATTACTGATGTTCTTCCTTGGAAGGAAAGTCAAAAGAGATGCTACCTGAACCTCAGCAGGGTGCAGAAGTCCAGATGAACACAAGAGGAGTAGGTGTGAGGCTATATTTTTACATTTATTTTATTAGTTTGTTTTGGATGAGATTTTTCAGGATGTATCTACTTCTGTCATGTTTGGGATACTTAGCAAAATAAGGAAGCAAAGACTTTGTGTCCCATACCAGGTATCATGAAACTTCATGTAATGCAGCTGTCAATGCCTGGTTCTTGTACAGAATTACTGAGTAAGGAACTATGAGACCATTAGTCCTTGGCTTTCAGTTCCCTAGTATTGGACTGGGAACTTCTGTGAGCAGTCAGAAAAAAGCTACAAAACTATGCAGAGATGGAGAGTTTGTGTTTCTTCCCTGCCAAAGCTTTGGGCAGTGGGCCTGCTCTCTTTCAGTGCATCTCTGCTGGAGGATACTGCAGAGAGAGAAGCAACCCAATTTTTCCTTTTTTGCAACAGTAAGGCTGACTCCTTACTTACTGGTGCCCTGTGTACATATAGCCAGGCACAAAAAGCAATTGAAACTTTCCTCTCTCATCTGTAAAACAATTTCTTTAGAAATGCAAAGAATTCAAGCCCTAGCAGAGTTTCTGATTAATACCTGCTTCAAATCTTTGAAACATTTATTTTGTGACAAAAGATTAATCACAGTAGATTATCAGTTTTAAAGGTCTTTGGTTTATTTTTTATTGCTGAAAATTACATGTGTTTAAAAAACAATGAATATCTCCTCCTAGGGATGTACATACTGTCTTTATCTGTCTCCCTGTATGAGCTTGCTACATGTTGACAAGTCCTATGGAATTATTTCCAGTCTGTTTGAATGTTTTTCCCCCCTTCTTCAACTGTAAGCACAATGTCAAATCAAAGCTGCGGTATGAAATGTGTTTTGCTGGGGAACGACCATGATGAATTCGATGCCATGCTGGTTACTTGCTGTATTTCAAGGCGGAAGAGCTATATTTGATCTTGGGGGTGGAAGAGAAAACCACAGTGTGCAGGCTGGTGGCTGCTCTGTTGCTAATTTGTTGGCAGTTTTGGGGAAAAAATATCTGCATTCTCTCTTCATTTTTTTAGGCCAGATATTAGCATGAATTATGGCTCTAGCTATTTCAACAAGAGTTCAGTGGAAAATTTAATTCCTTGGAGAGTTGTGTATGGTTCTGAGCCATGTCTTTTAACTCCTGCAGATCATAATAAAGAGTAGTAGGTAAAAACATTGCTCCTTTAAATCAGTGTCACAAGTGACTTAGAATATCTATTGATTTTTTTCTTTATTCCTACCAGCAGTTTCAATTAAGATTCAGCAGGTCCACTCTGATAAAACTCTGCATAAAGCACTGCCTGATATTCTTGGTTAATACTGCTTTTTAAATTCTGTTTAAGAAATGAACGCTTAAAAGTAATTATATCTGTAATGATGTTAAAACATCAATCTAAAAGGCTAGTATAATGCCCAGTTTATTGCTTTTGTTATGTGCTTTTGAGTGTATAATTACTGGAATGTATAAATTTATATATTTCATCAAATTTTTTCAGACAACAGCTATGCAAAATTAAAAAGTCAATTATATTCCCCCAGACATACTGCTTTCTGAATATGACAGAATTGCAGCATGATTTTGAAAAAAACCCAAATGCTGTATTTTCCCTGCAAATATCAACAAATCATCTGGACAAAATGATTATGGGCTGTTTGTCTTTACCCTTTATAATGCACTAAGCAAATTTCAGTGCTTCATACCCACGTGAACCATTTGATAATTTGGTGTTTATACCATGTTTGTCAGTCTCTTTATCTCTATTCGTGTGTTTTTGGGAGGCCAACTCCAGATGTGCAGCAGCTGTTGTTCCACATAGGATTTTGTGACTATATTCCACATGGAAGCCTGGTGGAAGGAAGGTAAAGGAAGGTAACCTGAGGCTCTGTCATTCTCTGTGAAATCATGAAAGCTGCAGAAAAATAAATGAGAATGGCAACCATTAGGGAGAAGAGCAAGATGCATGTGTAGAATAAATGCTATTAATAAAAAGGTTTGCCTCCTGAGTCACCGTGCTTCCCATATAAATTTCCATATTGGCATGTGGCCACTGCTGTAATTGTTTGCATTAAAAAGTAGTATCAGGAATGTAGTGTATTTTTAGCTCTCACTACAGCAGTAGAAACAAAAAATGTTAACATTTTACTGTAAGCCAGTTTTCTAAAGACCATCTGAGATCTGTGAGATCTATGGTTGTAATTTGGAAACCTTTGGCAAGAAATCTCAAAGTACAACACAAGTATCTCTGAAATTTCAGAGACATACATCTGTAGCTGATAGATTTGTTACTCGCTATGTATAGATCTTTCTGAAGTCTTCTGCCATTTCACAAACAAGCTTAGCTAGCCCCTTTCCATTTTCACTTGGTAGGCTTCCATCCTGTTTCCTAAGCAGGCAGTAAGCTTTTCTTTGCTTTCAAGATAGCGTGCTGGAGAACTTTACTTGTTAAATGTAACTTCACTGCCATCAACCTTTGGAGGGAGGCCTCTGAGAAGTGTATTAGCTCTCTTACACATTTGGCTTTTTACTGGTTTGGAAATTGGCAGGTTGACATAAAAGAGCTGAAATTCATATCCTGCGTGGTGAGTGAAAAATGTTAAGAAATAAATTGCTGGTGTACTTTTGTGCAAAGAAGAATTAATTAAAGGAAGCTGCACTGAATGGGGTTGAAATTTCCTCTATTGTAATTTTAGAATGCCAGATCAGGCAGAGACCTTGAACATCAGTGGTGTCTGAAGTCCAAGACTGACAATTCATCATTGAAGAGCTAATGTTCTTTGGCTGTTTACCTGAAGAAATGAAGGATATTGTAAATTTATGTTGTAAAGAGTAATGAATATAAAGCCCAGTGCAAGGAGGATTAATCATGAAGAAATGCCATTGTTGAATGCCTAGCACTCCCTGAAAACATGACACCATCTGATGCATTTAAGTGTTGTTAGGACCCTATGCTGTAGCTGTAGTGAGAAGGACTCTGGAACAACATTGCAAATCAAGTAACTCAATCTGGTGCACATGAAGTTGGTGCAGTGGCTTTGGAGGGGAAGAGAGTGACAAGAATTCCCAGGTCGTCTGGAGGAGCCCCTGTCTCATGAGCAGGAGCAATATCAGAAACAGGTTGTGCAGGAAATCTCCTTTATGTAAAGGAAAAATGGGGGGAGAAGTGAGATGAAAAATAGCTAGAATACAGGAGAGGGAGGACTGGAAAACTCCCCAGATCAAACCAATAGGAAACATGATGAACTGGAAAAAAAAATTAAAGCCAAACTATTTTAAAATTTTAAAAGTCATTGAGACCAAGAAGAAAAATATTAAGCAATGGGGAAGTAGGAAAAAAGACAGATTTGTAGAAAAGATAGTGATTTAGTTTTGGCCTATGCCTCTTTGTGAAATGTGAGTTTAGAAGACCTTTGGTAACCCAATCAAGAAAATCTTTAAAGCCATTTAATTAGATTGAAGGCCAAAAGATAAACTCCTGTGATAAGCAAAAAATGTTCACTGTTCATTTACCTTCCAATTGATTTTCCTTCAAGCTAAGAAAGAAACATGCTACATTTGAACAGAAAGCAGCAGTGATATAAAAATGTAGAATATGAGGCAATGGTTGCTTAAGAGTAGTTAAAACTGCAGAACAAATGACAAGTCTGCAAAGATTCAAGAGGAAACAAGTTTATGTCTGTGTATGAGAAAAAACTGCTCCCACCTACTGTCCAGCAATACCAGCTATGAAGGATGATTTGCTTTCCTTCCAGTTGCTACAACTAGAGAATTTATTTCTTAATGTAATACTTCCTTCAAATGTAATTTATTTAGGTTGTTCAGGTGTTAAATCAGAAACATGCTGAATTTAAATTTTATCTTTTTGGGCATTCATGATATCTTTGCTAAAATAAATCAGTGATCTCAAACATTTGCAGTTGTTTTTAAAGAACTGCCAGTTTTATCATTTTTATGTTTTACACTAGTAAACATGCAGTTATTATTTGCATTAATGTCACCATACTAATTTTTGTTTGGAAAGATGCAAGCATCACTGTACATTTATTGGGCTGTGTTGTACTGTGTTTAGTGGAAATTGACTCCTCTGCCTATGAGATACACTTTTGGAAACAAAACAGCTTCATTGATAATTAACATATTAATTGCATGTGCCATAAAGCCATTGTGTCTGAAGGTTCATTGTCCTGTGCTTTTCTAGAGCTTGGTTTCTCGCATCTTCATTTTAAGTAGAAATTCTTGGGTGCTAAATCTGAAGTAAATGAAGTACATCATCATACAGAAGGTTTAAATTATATAGGGATGAGGTTGACAAGATGTCCTCAACCTCTGACCTTCTCAGAGTCTTTCCCAAAGAGAACCAAAGGTCACCTATTGTTGTCTGTGTGATAGAGACTTGATTGCACATTGATTTGAAGCCGGGTGGATTTTTCTATCTTCATATCTTTAAAAGTGCTCTTAAAACTGTTATTTGCAATCTCTTTACTGTAATGCCAAAAGAAAGGTCATGGAATTTTATGTTTTTACATTTGAATATCTAAGAGAAGGTCATGGGGTCAGCAGAAGTAGATGAAAAGCTTTTTCATCCCTCAGCTGAGTAAGCTGTGCGATTCTGGGTTCATTTGGGTTGGGGTTGGTCTTTTTTTAAGAGCAAGGGTTTTTTTTCAACCTGAGCATTAGGCTTTTGCAGTGAAATTTGTGTTCAGACTTTGTTTTTAGTATCTTCTCTTCACAGTTGCTTGATTTTCAGCATTTCAGTGTCTTCTGTAGCATATAGCACCCTAACCGTTCAGTGTCCTTAAGCAAAAATAGAGTAGGAAGAACTTAATCCAGAAGAGTGCATCTGTTGTGCCTTGTGGATTGTTTGCAACTGACCTTTGGTAATGGCTGGTTCATATTTGCAGATTTTTAGAATTCACTTCAAGTGTGTGATTGTTTGAACTTTTTATTCTTGTTTTCTTTATTGTAGATTACAGATAGAAGAATCTTCTAAACCTGTAAGGTTATCACAGCAGCTGGAAAAAGCTGTAACCACGAACTATAAACCAGTGGCTAATCATCAATATAATGTAAGTAGCTTTTAGTATTTTCCCTTCTTTTCTTCAGGAGGAATTTGGCTTAGGACTCCAGAACTGCTCTGCTGCTGTCCAGCAGCTCTTTATCACTCACAGTTGGCCACTGTCTTTGGAAATGCTCTATGTCATCTGCTTTCTCCTTGATTTTGCCTTCTGGGGATCTTCTTTCTGTGTCAAGAGCAATATCACCCTTGGGGCTAAGGTCTGCCAGTTGTTAACTGTCTTGTGTTATCTGATGGAGGGCAGACCACCTTCACCCAACCCTTTTTAGTGGCTTTATTACATTCTTCCTCTAATCTTCTTTTTTTAATGTAATTTTGACGTTTGTGGATGAAAGGCAGTTCTGGCTTTGTGCTATAAGATGTGGAAGCACTCTTTTGAGCCAAACAACTTATCATCTGCGGGAGGGTAAAGGATTTGAAAAGAATCATTAGTTTCCAGTCCTTTGGAGGAACTGGCAAGAAGTAGAAAATAATAACAGCTGATATTTTTTCTCAGTTTCATACCTTCCCGGTACATGTTATTGGCATCATTGGCTCTGTCAATATTGCACCCACGCTGCTGTTCCAGATCAGTTGATGTACATGTAAACTATAACGTCCTTCTCCTTAAAGATTCTCTTTGAGTAGTTTGTACATTTGCATATAGAATTGCTATTACTGCTGAATGTGAGGAACATTAAGTCATACTGAAAATGAATCACTGTGTTAGTCACTTAAACTTTTACACTTTTTATTAAGATTTTATTTACATAAAACAAGTGACAATATACTGGATGATATTTAAGCATTATTATGAAAGTCAGTCTATTGCCACAGAACCAGAAATAATCGTTTCTCTCTCATGGGACTATTTTGTAGTAGTTACTGTTCAAAGTCTGCTCTATACATGGATGATCATACCAATATAACTATTGCAGCTGAGGGAATGACGTTTAACCAAAACAATCACACTGATGTTTCCTGCTATGCAGATGCAATTTTATATGAGGATATTGTTTTATGATGCTGCTGGTATTCTCCTGCTTTAATTCTGGAATAAGTCTTTTATTAAGGTTCAGGTTAGATGGCTGAAAGGATATATTACTGGGAGAAAAAGTCCATGAACTTCTAAAACCTCTTGGTTGAATTTTTCTGCTGTTTTCAAGCAGCAACTGGTTTCTTAGAACCTGCTGCATTGTATATAATCATATGGCTGCTGTGCTGGGGACAGGACTTCCACAAGAAAGAAATAAAAATGTACAAACTATCATATATGCTAATACATTCAGTCATCATCTGGGCAGTTTCTGAGAGAAGAATGAGTATCTACTAAATAAGACAGAAAGGTTTAACATTTCTTGAAGAAAAGAATATAAAATGGGGCTTAAGTGTGGCTTCTCCATGTACCTCTAAATGAACATACAACAGGAAGGAGGAGGGAAATAAATTATGTGTGGATGGGAAATAGCAATAGCTTGTTTGAACTCAAGGACTGGGAAAGCAATTAGGTTATTTTTGCAAGAAATTATATTAAGCCTACATTTTTATTAGAAGAAATTGCAATTCCATTGCAATGTATGCTAAGATTGTAACTTAGCTTTTCTTGTCTGGGAAAGGGACCTCCATTATATCTATAAATATTAAATGTGTTTACAAAGTTGCAAGATTAATATTCTTGCAGCTAGAACCTTTCTGTGACTTAATTATTTTTCATAATACAGCAGAAAAGTTCTTCAGTGGTTCTGGTTCAGGTTGAGCCCCTTCAGAGGCTTCTTTCAGGGGTTTCTTTGTGATCCTCTCTTCCCACTGTCCTGTACTGTAGAGGTTGGTACCCATGCTCCAGGAGACAAGAAAACCTTTAAGAGTACTTTCAAGCATCTTCAGATGACACTTTGGATTTATTCTCACTTCTCTATCACTTCTGTACTAGCTGTCTACCAAAGCAGTTATTTCAGCTTCAGTATTAATGATACCTTCAGGAAGGCATTTTTGGCAGCTTTTCAGTAGGCTTAGCAGCATCCTGGGAAGGTAAACAAAGAGAAATTGATTTCAGTATAAAGTCTTCCGGGGATAAACTCACAGCTTCTATGCTAAACAGCCTGTTCTAAAATGGTCTTTCCTTGAAATCAAGTAGTATTTGAATGCTTTTTAAATTAAAAAACCACACAATTTTAAAGAAATTTAATTAGTTTACAGTGTAGGTGCATTCTATTACATGACTATTAAAAAGTGCTTTAAGCCTACTACACAGAAGATCCTGTTTGCAAAGAAAACAGGAAGGAAAAAAGTGAAAGGCTGCATTGTAACTTGCTGTGAGTAGTGTATTCACAAGACCAAAAAGAAGAAATCAGCAGCAGAAGACACCAGGCTTTTTTTTTTTTTTTTAGCACTTCACAATGTGCTCTGTTTAGACAACAGTGGAAGCTGTTGCTGAAGTTAGAGGGAAGTGCTGGAGTGTTGCTAATTAGAGAGTGGGCAACTGAGATACCAGCTGCAAATAACTTTTCAATAAAGGGAGGGTTTGATATTCAGTTTTCTATGTGACTTGATTTTATACATTAATGATTGATTTTATACATTAATGAATTATTATAAAAATTCACATGGAATTTTTATAATAATTTTCTGTTGGACTTTCAGAAGAAGCAGATGTTTTGACATGCTGTTGTTTATAGGAAGGCCAGTGTCACATGTTCCTATTCTCATGTCTGTGGTGTAGCAGTTCTGCTGTAGATCATGGCAACCAAGATGGTGTACTGTCAAGCTGGTTTGCTTGATGTTACAGTTTGCTATGTTGCAAAGCTATTACTGTTTTGAAGATTTATTCTTCTTTAAATGCAGTGGCTAAAGAGTTAAAGAATTACACTAAACTGTGTTAGGGGATAAAAATCAATTGTGTGATGGGTTTGTGTGGTGAGATTGTAGCTTTTATAACACTACATGGAGTTAGAAAAGCAGGCAAGTATTTGGTTGCACTCCCCCATTTTAGGTTTAAAGCAGAAGCAAAAGACTTCAAGGTACAGGCTGGGAACAATTGCTCTGCATCCAGTTTAATGATGTACATCCATTTCGGAATTTGAAAGAGGTAGTTGTCTGGCTGGAGACCTGGGAGCTACAGCAAAGGTGGTAATAGTCTTTAGCCACTTTGGGATAGCTACCAAGAGACAGGCTATTTTCACTCCAAGAGTAGGAGGCAGTTAGCTGGCAAGGATACATAGGAAGAAATAAATTGTGCCATAAAACCAATCTTTCTTCTTAAAATAAGATCTTTAGTATCCAGTAGAACTGTGCATTTTCATTTCTAGGCTTTTTATCTGAAGGTCTTTCTTTTGAGGGTCAGGTTTGAGCCATCAGAAGCAGAACGACTCCCATACAGAATGATCCCACTTACAGCCAGGCATGTGTCCCTTATTGATCACATGCATCTTTTCTGCTGTACATTGTGCCGCTTTGGATTCACCCACGCAGTTTGCCTGAAAGCACTTGATGATTACATGACTTATATTACCTTCTGGATCACTTTTGTTGGTTCCAAGGAGCTGGATGGTTTTCTGTTTGAGGGTGGTATTGGGGGTGGATGGGGTGATGTGCTAGCAGGTGTCGTCGTTGGTGCTCTGTGGTGATTGGGGTTTGTTTGGGGTGTGTTGGTCTGTGCAAATCTTGCTTCTGATGATGAATCAGAGGAAGTATTTTTGGAGGCGATAAAAGTTTCTGCAAAAATATATAGTCATCGGGTGCAGATTAGAGTGGTTAAGAAATTTTTAATGTACAGTTTGAAGTAGGATGATGTGTGGCAGCAAGAGGTCTCTGCCTGCTTAGAAGGTTTGGGTTTTTGGGACTAGTGTAGCTTCATGTATGATACTTTGGTTTCTCCTGAAGAGAAACCATCCACATCCTCAAAGTGTGTCTTTGAAGATTGGTTGTACATTTATGGAGTTGATGCCTTGAGTGCTGTGTCTGGAGAAAATGAGGCAGTGTCCAAGGGCGGTTGGGAGCATCCTTTGGGCAGGTGCTGGTTATGATTGCGGATGTAGCCATGTTGGTCTGTGGATTTTCCCGAGCATGGCAGTTTGGAGGTTGTTAGACATTTGTCATTGTACCTCAGAAGCTGATATGAACAGAGGTAGAGTGAGAATACTGTCTCAGTTTGGATTCCTGTACTATTATTAATTCTCTTTCCAGGTTTGGGGACCTGCAGGCTCTGTTTTCTGCTTTTTTTTTCTGCTTAAAGCAGACACACACATCTGAGAAGCTTATTGTGCTGAGGACAAAGTGCTTAGTTTATGTTCATAAAAGAACATTTGAATGTTCAAAAGAAAATTTTCCAGATGAAAAGCACTGAGTCATTGAACAGTGTTTTATTAAATAGAAGAGGGTTTTTTGTAGCTTAATATTGAGCACTGAGAATTAGACAGCATTACATATGAATATCTTTAAAACGTGTTTTGTAACAGATTGAATATGAGAAGAAGAAGAAAGAAGATGGAAAACGAGCTCGAGCTGATAAACAACAAGTGTTGGACATGCTTTTTTCAGCCTTTGAGAAACATCAGTATTACAACATTAAAGACCTGGTGGACATAACCAAACAGCCTGTGGTATGTACTGGAAGTCTTGTAAATACAACCATTTTCAGTAGTTACTACTGTGTGTATTTTACATATCCAAAAAATAGTTTAGTATATATTATATGCCTTAGAAACTCCTCTCTGAATATGTTTTACAACAAACTGAAATCACCAAGTTTTAAGTTCAGCGTTGTAGGACAGGGTAGGATACCAAACATTGCAGTGAGTGTGCTTTTTCCTGACAGGGATGGTTTAAATAACCTAAATGGTCTCTTTTTTATTTAGGTTTGCTTTAATACTAGGAACCAAATTCTGTCATGCTCTCCTGTCTCCCCTGGTACTCCTGTCCTCACTGAAGCCTAGTTCTCTTGGCAGTAGAGAGCTTGTGCAAATGTGTGGTTGGCCTTTCCCTCAGTGTTGAGCTTTTGATGGGATACCCTCCCTTTTCGGATGAGGGTGAAAGAGCAGAGGAGGCTGCTGTCCTGCTAAAGTTCTTTATTTCATAGTCTCATAGTTTTCTGAAGGNTCACTTTGGTGTGACTTCATGTATCTCAGTTTATCCAAAGGTTTTAATTCAACCCCTGTGCTTTGGCTTTCCTCTGGGCCTGGGTCCAGAGGAGCTCTCACTCCAACAGCTCAGCTTCTGAACTTAATTTTTGCACAGCAACAGGGGTTGCTCTTTTTCTATATTTCATGTAATTAGGATTAAATGCAGGGATTATCCATGTTAGGAGCTCAGGCATTGTGTCACTGCCTTCAAAATCACTGAATTTCCTTTACAAATAGGATAATTTTTAGGTTAAGAGTTTAGGTGGTTGATGTTTAGGATTTATTTGGGGTTTTCTTTTAAACAGTGTTTTGATACATAAACAAAAAAAGCACCAAGACATCTGCATATGTGATGGTTTTGTTATCTTGCAGTGTCTGTCAGCCTCCTCATGTATGAACCATAACTTTCCAGTTCTTCCCCTTCTTTCCCTGTTCAAGCTTTCCTTGAGCAGACCAGGCAAGAGTGAGAGGGGAGACAGTGACATGTGAAGGACCTTTGGTGTGTTTTATGTTTTTCACTGCCAACTTCAATATCTATCCTCAACCCAGCTGCAGATTTCAGAAGACATAATTAAGTCTTAATTATGTTTGAGTCTAAATGGAGCAACAATGCCACAAATTGTTAGAGCTAAGGCAGAAGAAAGAACAGTAACAGCTGGATTATGGAAAAAAATACTCTAAAAGGGAAATGAAGATGCATACTAGTTTTGCTCACTTCACATTTAGAATTAAGTATATCAGTGTCAGAGCATTTGTGTAAGTGAACAATCTGTTTGGTTGGAAGCTGCACAAAGATGTTACCCAATTCAAATCCATGTAGGTTCACTGTGTTCTAGTGCCTTGAAAGAAACTTGAAAGTTGAGTAACATATTCGTGTCTTCCGTTCATTTATCTCATGAGTCAGCTCCTTATCTCTGTGGCATAGAAGGTGTGGGGGTCATGGGAGCTGAGAAGGAGGAAGGAATAGGGGGAAGATATGGAGGAAGTGGCAAGAAAATTTTAAGTGGATTTTTTTTTGGTAAGGGAAGTGTAACAGTCACTACCTCAAACACTTTGAATGCAAGTCTGTACAGATTTATCTCATCTACCATGACATCAGCTTGCAGTAGTCACCCACAACTCCCACTTAAGCCACTGGAGAACTTGAAGTTACAAATAAAGGTATTTTTCTTACATAATGGTAAATGTAAATAGTAAATTAAACCCTTGCTACAGAATATATTGCATGTTACACAAGAAATTGCTGCCATCTTTATTTGTGTCATGAAATCACGAAGTCTTCTCTGAATGTAAATTACTGCTGTATTAGGGAAACCTGGGTTTATTTGGTTTTCATTCTAATGCAAAATAACAATTTGCAGTAGTAGGCAAATCTTTTGCCACCTACCCAGGTGTAAGTACTGAATGCTCCCTGGAAATACTGCAGTAATTCTAGACTTGGGCTTCATGGCTGTGAACATAATACAACTCTCTGTGAGCAACCAAATATTTGTGAAGAATGGAACCCGTATGGAACCAGTGGTCTAAGATGAACTGTATTTTTAAAAAATTGAGTAGGTTGTTTGCATTTTTTCTTCTATTTTAGCTCTAAGTAATGGTTATCCTAAATACAGTGAGGTTTATTTTCCCCTCATAGTTTCAGAAGGATTTTCAGAGCTTGTAAGTTAACTTCTCAGAAATTTTTATCCTATAATTCCATTATAACATTTCATTTCTTATGGAAAAAATCATGAGGGAAGATGGAACAGAGCAGAGGATGCTTTAAATATACAAACAGATCACCTACAGATGAGCTTCTGTGCTAGAATTATATGTACATAAACATACTGGATCCCTTTCTGAGAAAAAATTGTGGCGCCCTGATGAGCAATCACCAGACTCTAAAATTCAGTATTTGGCATCACTGGGAGTAGTGTGGTGTTTCTCTCCATGGTATGCTATCAAAGCACTGTGCTTCAAGATATATAGGCCAGCCTGGTGCAGGTGGGAAGTCCTGGTTTCTAGAAGGAGAATTGATCCTGCAGGAAAAGTCATAACATCCCCTGAACTCATCTCTTCAAGCCACTTGCTCTCAGGTACAGTACAGCACAGTGGGATTATCAGTGATTCATAATTGTCTAAAAACTCCAGCAGTTCGGTGCTGCCTGTGCACTCACAGTGATGTTTTGGGGTTAATGGTCTCAGCTGCCCTCCCTAACACCCCTGCTGCCTGGTTGCTCCCCACAGCAGAGATGGGAAATAGGAACATGCTGCAAATCCTCAGCTGCTGCAGTTCACTATTCCAGCTGGAAGTGCCCTTACCTGTGGCACAGACCTTGCCTTGCTATTCAGTTTGGGTTGGTTTTGTTCCATTTCATTATGCTCTTGGAAGTTTTGCCCTGAGAGAAGCAGAACAGCCTGGGTAATTAGGTCTGAAAAGTAACTGAAATTAAAAATAGCCTTCGTTTAGCTGGGTGGGTGGGTTTGGGTGCATGCTGTGGAAAGTTCAGCCACAGTGGTTTCACTCTGCCTGGGCTCAGCAGCAGCATCACACCTTGTGACCCAGCTTCCCAGGTACAGACTAGATCTACCAGCCCAGGAGCTGCACATGAATATACTTCATGGCACTGAGTGTAGTTATGGGGGATTTTTTCCAATTCTCTGTCCCTGTGGTCTAGAGCAGAATTTAACCTTGCAGCCAGGTGTTTCTCCCCCGGCTCTGCCGTGCTTTGAAGTGTCTGTCGGTGGCGCTGCCTCGTGTGCAGGGGTTGCAAACCAGGCAGTGGATGTGCAGGTGTGCACATCTACACACAGCCATGCAGAAATGGCTTTCTCACCTGCTCCCAGCACCTTTCACACCGTGCATGGTGCATCGCTGTGGTAGCGAGCGTGTGTCCCGGGTACCTGATGGAAATAATGACGGCATCTCTGCAACAGACGAGGTTTGCCAGAGGATGTCGGTGATCTCCTGCTGCCACCTGCTGGGGTTTGCATCCAGCGCCCCCGGAGGCTGAGGAGCCATCCCTGCACAGGGAACTCCCTGCTCCTGTGCCCAGCTGCTCAGCTCAAAGGAAACACCCTAAGAAACTGGTTCATACACACATCTGTGACGGTCACCTTTCTGACTTGTTGGACTGCTTTGTATATTTTTGATGTGTAGCTGAGAGGGATAGTTAAGGATAAATTTCTCTAAAACAGACTTCTTTTACTGACTGAGAACATACATCTTGTTTATGCATTTCCTAGCTTTCCATTTAGCAAAGGGGAGAAGAGTGTAAGGAACAGACCTCAGGCAATCAGCCTTTCTTATTTTCCTGTGTCTTCAACACATGTTTGCTGGTTTTAATGGCCTGGAGTATGTTGATATTTGCACTTAGTGGAACTGTAGATGCAGAAAATACAAGTGTTCCAACAACTCCAGTTCAATATAAGCACTCCAGCAGGTTTAAATTGCTCAAACTAAAGCAATTATGAATTCAATATGGGGATTCTTAAACTGTGGTCTGTGGTTGCCATGACAATCCACTCATATCAGTCCCAATTAATAATTAAACAAAAAAACAGGGTCTTATGACTCTTAAGAAAATTACTGGTGTTTATTATAAAGAGCGAAGGAGGAGAATATCGGTGAGTTGTGTTTTGTCAAAGATTATACTACTGATATAATAGCTCTATTTGTTTTGGTTTTTTTCTTTCTCTTCCAAGCCTTAATATTTTAATGTATGAGAAAATTCTCAGACATATACTCAGCTCTCCTCTAAAAATGAGGCTGTAATAAAATGCTTAAAGCTTTGGAAAATGACATGAAAACCAACAGCTTGAGGCTTTGACAAAGTCTGAATAAGACAAGGAGTTTCAAGATAATCCCAGCCCAAGCAAGAAGAAAGGTCAAGAGCTTTTAGCTCAATTGGAGGAATTCCAGCAGGAGGAAGATGTGTGAGATAATACTTCCCAAGAGGTGCTGGTAACTTCATTTCAGCAGCCCCTGGAGAATCCATCTCGTCGTACTTTTCTCTCAGTGGGACTGCCTGGGAGCCGTAACCCCTGGGGCTCGGGTGCTCCCTGCTGCATCCCTGGGGTTTGCCCTAATCCCTGCTGGTGCCTGAGGGTTGAAGTCTACCCCAGAGTCCTTCCCACAGCAGTTAGTGCCCATCAGCCAGCGGGGCTGTCTGCCCCCTAGGAACTGAGTCCATGCCATTGAGCAGGTGTGTAGGAACTGTGGCATTTGCCTGCCTGTTTAATTTGAATTTTTGTTTCCTTTCAGATATACTTGAAAGAAATTTTGAGAGAAATAGGCATCTACAATGTGAAGGGGACTCACAAAAACACATGGGAGCTGAAGCCAGAGTACAGACATTACCAAGGAGAAGAAAAAAGTGATTAATAAAATCATTGATGGAGTAAGAGTAATTACACTGAGGGAACTGTGGTGTTTACAGACAGGACTGAGCACAGTGCAATTCTGCAAGGATAAAGAAAATTAAAGCAGCTGATACTTTGTAATTTTCTGTAACTTTTTCCCCCAAGGAATATTTCTTGTATGTTTCTAAATATGCTTTGTCTTTTGACAGGAAAAGTTTATAGAATAAACTTGTATTAGATTTATCTTTATTAGAAATCTTTTGAGTTCTCCTCTTACTTTTTCTTGGTAGCTTTGTGGCTTTTCCAAGCCTTGATAACTTTGATGGAAATGTGTCTTAGAGGAACCCATAACTTTGTGGGTTTGCATTCCAGTATAACCAGGTTTATACCCTCAGTTCTGTTGGGATCTGTCAGGTCTTCATCTGGAAGCCTGCAAAGGTGCACAACCCTTTGTGCAGTGTTTGGGTGGAATGGACATGATGCTCCTCTTGGGATCAGGCTTTAGGAAAATCAGCAGTAACCATGGTGCTCATCACAATCCTTATACTCCCTGGGAACAAACCAATGCAGTTAAAAACCCATAAAGTCAGTGGGAAGATGTCAGTCCCCTCCCTGTGATTACTGAGAAAAAAATGAAATGTCTGTTAGGTACAGCAAGGAATAGTTTTATCTTTTGTTTGGTTTGTATGCTGATACCTAAGTTTTGTTTAAGCATATCAATAAAAGCATTATTTTAATTTGTACCACACAATGTTCTACATTATTGACTGAACATGTTGTGATTTAGGTGGCATTGGTCTGAAGTGTTTTTTCAAAGCCTGTTTTTATTGCTGGCTTTGCCACTGGGTTCCTCTGTGGTTTGGGAAAGATTGCTAAATGTATCTGTGTGTCTGTTCCCCCATTTCTGAAATGCACACTTGCAAGGGTTGTCCCTTCAACATCCTTTTTAGGAGGGAGCAGGGAGGTGACTATTTAATTATATTCTCAAATTTAATTGTATTCATTTTATGTTAAACAGCAAAGAACACAGAGTGGGAAAACCTCATTAGTGTACCTGTAAATGAAGCAGAAGGTGAGGTTTGATAGCTCAGCTTTCACATTCCCTCATGTCCTTCAGGTGTGTGCATCATTTCTGCTCACCCCAATGAAACAGGAGGTCTGGTGTGAGAAGCAAACATGCCATTATTTGTCCACTTGGAAGCAATGAACAGCTTGGGGAGTGGTCAAATTGCTTCCAGAGGTTTGTAAAACAACTCTTACACGTAAGTCACACAATTTTGCTCAATTTTTTTCTAGAGTTGTTTGTGTAGGTAACTCTCTACAGCTACACTTTGGGCTGGTGCCCAGCGTCCTGTGGCACGAAGCGTCCAGTTCCCAGATGGACTGCTGAGAGTTTTGAAGAGCAGATCCCATTCCAGCAGGGGGGTGTGCTTTCATAAATACTGCCACTGACTCGTGTTTCCTCAGGCTCTACAAGCAGGACCCAGCTTGCAGATGGCTGCAGGAGCCATCTGAGGGTGCTGAGAGGAGCACAGGAAGTCAGCCTTTGTGTCTTGCTGTGGAACATGATGTGCTCCCAGGCAGCAGCCAGGGCCTGCTCACACTGCTGTCCTCATCGTGCTGCTTGAGTCCTCTGTGCACTTGTGTTCAGAGCCGTGTAGCATGAGAGCTCTTGCCTTTCATCAGCTGGGCTGCTCTGTGGGATCTGTGTCCTGTTTCAGCAGCTGAAGCACCCTGCAAGTGTGGGTCAGTTTCTCCCTTGTGTTGCTCTTCACATGGTCCTCTAAAACCATGCAGGGGGATGCCATGCAATCCTGATTGAGTCAGGTGTAATTCCTTACCACAGGTAAAAATGACTGCCGTTTCAGAGGGAAATGGTTACCTGGAGTGGGATCCCCAGCAGGATTAGTTTAGCAGGAAAGTTTTGGATCTGCTTGTATTTCTGGTTTAATGTGAGCTGCTTCACAGTTTGTCTTCAGCTGAGAGGGACATAATCAGTCAGCATGAAATGCCTGAACATCTAAGTAAAGGGGGTATTTTATTGATTTCCAGAGTGCCTTTGGACAGGGTAAATAACCTCTACTCAGGAGTAATGGAAAATGTGCAGAGCACTCCATTTTTATGGGCTCTATGGTCTTTACAAAGGGCTGGTTTTTTTATGGGTATTATTAAAAATGTGTAGAGTGCTGGAAGTAATCAAGCAGTGGAGTTTTCAACCAGCAAGCAAGCAGAAAGGTTGAGGAATGCCAAGATGTACTGGTTTGCTTGCAGTCTTCTGTGGAATAGCACCGGTTAAAAAAATGAGGAGCAGGACAGTGAGGAAACACCATTTCAAAAATGGAACTAGGAAATGCTGTATCAGAGTAAACTAAGAAAAGGTAACCAGAGGAGAGTCCGGAAGCCGGGCAGCTTATGAAGTACTTTTTTACCTGCTTCCTGCATGATTTTGAAGGCTTTCTAGCATGTTAGGGTGCAAGCTGCCACAAAATCCAAGTGGCATGAGAGAAGGGAACAATGAGCCCACAGAGATGCTGAT
This sequence comes from Dicrurus megarhynchus, assembly GCA_013399195.1. NCBI lineage: Eukaryota > Metazoa > Chordata > Aves > Passeriformes > Dicruridae > Dicrurus > Dicrurus megarhynchus. Next base: position 2,153,105 of record VXAD01008756.1, read on the forward strand.
CTAGAGCATGAAAGATGCTCTCCTGTGCTGGCAGCAGGACCTGTGCTGTGCATTCAAGGGCTCTGCTGGCTCCTGCCTGGTGGGAGCACATGGTAAAGATGGAAGTTTTTAGGTGCCCTTGGCAGGTCATCATCCAGCCTGCAGCCAAGCCATGGGATCTCGCAGTACAAACCATCCTAGAGACAGAAGCAGCAGGATAAACACACTGCTATGGAGCCCATATTCTCCCTTCTGCAGTAACCCAGGGCACTGCAGGACTAGCCTAAACTCATGCAAGGCTGTAATGACTGAGCATTTGGAAGATCCTCATTTGCTTAATAACCAGCAAGACATCTCCAGCTCTGCTGCGCTTGTTCTGCACGAGGCCCTTACACAAGTGCTGTTGGCAGGGTTGCCATCTGCCAGAAGAGAGGGAGAAGGAGGCTGGCCCCTACATTTGGATTAATTTAAACTCTGGACTTGCAGCAGTGATGAACAACGATTCGCTGCTGGTCTTCCCATGTGCTGCTGTCTCTGCTTGCTGCTGAACTCTGCTCATGCAGATGTTCTTGAATATTAGTGGTCAAAACACTGCTTGGTGAGTGGGTCCCACAGGCAGCAGATGAAGTTTCTGTGTGCTAAATGCCATTAAATGAGATTAAAAGCACATCCACTCTCCAGCATTGCTTCTCCCAAATGACCAATTTGAGTCATTGGAAATTTCATACTCAGTAAGCTCAGGCAGTACCAGCATGGACCTGAGCAGACACGAGGTGACAGCTGCCCCTTTAGAGATCCCCCCACTCACTCAACCTCCTTCTCTTGCCCCCCACCCCAGGGAAATGGGGAGGAGAATCAGAGTAAAACTTGTATATTGAGAAAGAACAGTTTAATAAGTGAAAATTAGTAAAATATAGTAGTAATGGTAAAAAAATACAAAAATTCTAATGAAAACAGAAAAACAAGTGATGGACAATACCACCACCCTCACCACCCTCTGACTGATGCCAGACCCTCGTTCCTGAACCCAGGTCGGCCCCCCCTTATGGGTAAGCCCCCCCCTCCCCCCCGTTTATATACTGGGCATGGCATTCTGTGGTGTGGAATAACCCTGGTAAGCCCGGGTCACCTGTCCCAGCTGTGCTCCCTCCCAGTTTCTTTTGCATCCCTCCTCCCTGGCAGAGCATGAGACAATGGAAGAACGTCCTTGACTTAGGGTAAACACGACTAAGTGGAAAACCAAAACCTCAGCGCGTTATCAACACCGCTCGGATTCCGAATTCAAAACACAGCACTGTGACAGCTACCGAGAAGAAATTAACTGAGAAACGAGCACGGCTGACAACCAGGACACGGCGGGACCAGGATAGCACGTGCTGCCGGGGGTGGCCGGCGGGCTGGGGCAGCTGCAGCCGCTGGGTGAGGGGCAGAGTTGACTCCTGAAACACCTTTTTGTGGGCAGCGCGGGGAAGCACCGGCAGCTGCGGGCAGTGCTACGGCCGCAGCAAGCACACAGCTGCAGGGGCAGCGGAATCACCCCTCCCTGCTGCCACGGGACGGGCCGAGGGTGCCCGGCTCGGGCTCAGGCACAGCTGTAGCTAGAGCTGATAAAGCTCAGCCCTTGAACCAGGCTATTCCAGTAGCAATAGCGGGGTTTTGTTTGCTGAACATCCATTGCGAGGAGGAGTAGCCAGCTTAACATGGCCATTTCTCGACTACTCTGTTACAAAGAATGTGGGAAGCTAATCTTTAAAAAACTTTCTGGACATCTACGTTCATGGACATTCCCTGTTATAAAAACAACGGCTGCACTGCTTTGTGCCAGCACCTTGCTGCTGCACCTTGCTGAGGATAGGAAGAAAGAGGTTTGCTCTCTGAAATACCAGCCGTGTCGCCTTCCTGCTGCTGCTGGTCACAGATGGGGAGGTGAATCCCAGCTGTTAGCTCCCAGGATAAAGGGTGGGCTGCAGAGAAACAATGGTTCAGCATTTTTATCACTGTGTCCAGCTGCTGCCACATTGGCATCACACAACCAAAATGATCCTAAAGTCTTCAAGGGTGTTTGGCTCCTTTCTGCCTGAAGTGGAAGGCGATGAATGCAGCTCTAATGGATCAAAGTGCCCAGCGGCCACGTGCATCCTCAACAACATCCCACCCACTCCTGCAGAACACACTTGCAGGGTTGCCAGCATTTGCTGGTACCCAAAAATGCTCCCTCAAGCCACCAGCCCTGGCCACAGGAACTTGGCTGTGATCTTTACACAACAGCTTCCAGCTGCAGCTTCAACCAAAAGGCAGCCAAGGCACAGGGACTGCAGACAAGCACGATTGTGCTCTTGGGAGTGGATTTTGTACTGTTTAGGGCAAAAACTTCCAGGCTTGGCTGGGGTTTTTTCCTCCTACCAAGACATTTGTCCCTGAGCTAATGAACCCTGTGTTTAACTGCTGCTCGCGCACTGCGGGCTGCAGTGACACAGAGATTTTTCTGGTCCGGAGCAAAACATCCCAGCTTACAGTGGCAGCGACACCACTGGGAAGTGGGTATGGAGAAGCATAGGTGGAGATTCACAGGAGCAGAGCGGGGCATCCTATCTGCTCCAAGCGAGCAGCAGAGTGTGAGAAAGCAGATGTTATCTTGAGGCAGATACTATTGCTCTTTAATGAAAGCATCCTCCCTGAACGGCTGCCACTGAAAACACCGCCAGGATTGCAGTGGGCTGGCCTGTGCCAGCTCAACAGAGAGACTTGCTTAGGGAAGAAAGCAAATTGCAGCTTTTAAATTTTTTTCCACATTTAAAAAAAAAATTAGTCTCATTTTACTGGACAACAATCATGTCCTAAGCTTATTTTAACTGGCTCCTGGCCATGAGCTAAACTGAGTTAAAAAAAAAATTCACGAGAAAAGCCCCCAACACCAATCAAACCCAAATGTGTTTCCTACATACCTTCATTTAGAATTTTCCCTTTGCAGGTTCTCCCTCCTTGTGCCAAAGCTGAGGGGTGCACAAGGCTCCAGGACCATCACCCACTTGGGCTCTGGCATCCACCCCCAGCCCATGCTCAGTGGGCAAAGCTAAGTGGGCTTTGCCCCCAGAGGGGCAATGGGGATATCAGTGTCTCTTGCAGCAAACCAGATGTTCCCTCCTCTGCATGAACAGCCCCAGGTCTGCACCCTTTCTCCTCAAAGCAGATGGCCAAGGAGCAAAATGCTGCTGTAGCAGCATTCAGACATTAACATCAGTCACCAGCCCATGGAAAGTGGTTGGGTTCTTTTTGTTTGCTTCCAGAGGGCAAAAATAGAGTGGATTTGTAGATGGGGTAGCAAAACTGTAAGACAAAAAGCAGACATTGAGGGGGAACAGTGGGGTGGGAGGGCAAAAGGTCAAGGGGACCATGGGACATGTGCCCAGCACAGCAGCTGCGTCCTTCAGCCCCAAGGCATCACTCCTTTAACCACAGAGGTATGAAGCTGAAAAGGCAGGTTCTTCTCTTCGTAAGGAAATCAGCCTTCCTTCCCCAACAAATCAACATCCAGCTCGAAGTGGGTGCAGGAGCGGCCTGAGACCCGAGCCAGCAGAAGAAAGGTTTCCACCCAGCTGTTCAACCTGCTCCATGAGGCTCAGGGAAAATGCTATTTGGATCCTTCCCAAATCCACTGAAAGCATCTTTCCAGGAATGCGAGATGCAAGCCTGATAAGCATACATTTAAAACAAGATGGGGCTAAGTTTTAAAGCTGTTCTTCAGTTCGGGCTGTGTTTGAAGCAGCACCAGGGTAATTTGTTATCATGGGGGATTTTATCAATTTAATAGTGCCAAAGCTATTGTCTGATGTATGAAGAGTTTCCTTTCCAAATCATTTCAGCTTTTCAGGCCCAGGAAAGAAACAGCTGCTTGAAACGAAGATGGGCTGGAAGAGGAGGAATTACGTAACAAGGAAATACACCGACTTCCTTCCCAGCACAGAGCTGTGTCATGGAGAAGTGCATTTACCAGCCATCCACTGCAGGCAGCTACCAGAGCAGCGCAGCTGTGACAACCACTTGTCACTGCTGCAGTCCTTCCCCGCCACACCCTCCCCGGTGCATCTGACAGCCTTGATGCTGCAGAACAGCAAGAATTGTCCTCTTCCCTGAGAAACTGAAGGCAGCAATGCATTTTTGGGAAGTGCAGTGAGTGCAGAAAGAACACTTCTCTTGCAGCTCACTGAAGAAACAAAATCCCCCAACTCCAGAGACTTTGAACTGACAATTCCTCACAGCAGGCTGAAAGGAACCTTCCCACCAGAGGCTCTGCCATGCAGAAAAGAACACCTGCTTGGAGCACAGAACCCCCTAGGTAGGAATGTTTGCACACCACCAATTAAATACCCCAATGAGCATGGAGTACAGACAGCATGACACACAATCTGCCATTCAACCAAGGAGCAAGGCTGTGCTCATGGTGCTTTGAAGCACCTGCTTCTCACAGCAGCACCTCATCTGTACACAGGTGCCACGTGGCAATTTGCTCCAGGCTGGTGCCCGGGGCTCCCAGGCTCGGCAGAACCAGCCAGGCAGGGGGAGGAGCCCTTTCCACTCCCACACATCAGCTCCACAGAGTTTTAAACTTTGACTCACAGCAAGTGGGAGCCAGGGCTATGAGGGGCAGCACAGCCATACCACCAGTGCCCTGCCCACACTAACTTTACTCAACTGAGAAGCAAAAGTCTCAACTAAGTGTTTCCTCTCCCTCTCCTTTAATGCTCCCATTTTTAATGGAAAGGGAACATCCTCACCTGGCCCCATTTGTACCCTCTGCAAGGAAAGCAAGAGCTGCCTCAGTGACTTTATCTAGGCTTTGGACCTGCCTCCCTGCCTTTCAGCCCCATTAGGTGAAGCAGGTTACACCAAAACTGTACCTCATCCAGAAGCTCAGCTGACCCAAAATTCTTTCTTGGAAAAGCTTAAAAAAATTATATATATATAAATGAAGTTCCCACAGAACTAAAAGAGGGTGTATTTAACCAGACAGGAACCTCAGAGATAACTAGGGCACACTCCACTCCCTCCTCCACAGTCTCTCACTCCTCCCAGCCTGCTGCCACATCTATCTCATTCCTGCAGAACCCCCACCTCCACCCTCCAACACCAGGGGCCAAAAACTGACACAGGACAGCAAAAATGCAAAAACTCTGAAGGAGATAAACAGTTGGCAAGTGGGCCATGCCCTCCCCTTTCAGGCACCTTAGCCTCCTATGCCTCTGCCATCACTGTAGCAGGAAGAAAGTTAATGATTAGCAGTGCCAGGCAACATCCCTGGTCAGGCACGCGGTCAACAGCGATAGACACCCACTTGCTCCAGGTGGGGCTCTGAGGGAATTTGTGTTCCTTTATTCAATCCAAACTGCCACCAGGTCGGACAGGCAGAAAGCGCAAGGAACCTGTTACTGTTGCATCTCAGAGAGAACCAGAGAAGCAACAGTGTTTGCTCCAGGTCTGTCAAACAGATGCATTCCCTAACAAGGAACACGGCAGAAAACAGATGCATTCCCTAACAAGGAACACGGCAAAACAGTAAGTTACAAGCACTCCCAGTAAGTCTCAAGCACAGACCTTGGAGCCGGTTTGCAAGAAGTCTAGGGTACGGCTAGGCCATTCCAACATCTCTCTCCAAGAGGCCAAGTAGATAAAAACCCCAAATCCTGCAACTTGACTGAATTCTAGTTAATATGCTCCCCCAACAGCTGTCAAATACAAAGTACCACAGCCAGGCTGTGTTAGAAAACAGCCATTTCACCTTCTCTCCACAGTGTCCCTAGTCAGCCTCCTCCCTTGATCTTGGAGACATACTACAGCTCAGGAGAGACTCAAGTACTCTTGTCCGACAAAGCAGCTCAGCCAGCCCTCAGCTTGAGTGGCACATATTCCATTCTGGGATGTTTTCATTATTCATTTATCTCTTCCAGAGGCTACGTCTCTGCAGAGTCATAAAAGATGAAGGTGGTCCACTCCATTATGACATTTCTTGGACTTTGCCTTATTGACCTCAACCTGCTTTTGCACTCCAGTGCCACAGGCAAACAGTGAAATCTGTCTGGAAACAGTCCAGTTGTAGTGTGCTAGCACCAGCTGTGCTACTGACAGCACCCAATCCTTGGTGCAACCTCTCCTTTGAGTCACCTTGAGAGACACATCAGACCAACAGACATCATCACCTAGCATGGGTTTAAATGAGTTTTATTTTAGACAACCTACATGATAGATGTTTTTTTTTCGTTTTTTTTTAAACAATGCCTCCACTCCAAATCAGGGTCAAAATAAGTGAATAAAGCTCAAGATGACATCAGTCCAGTTGTTAGACATTGCTGATTCCTGGTGTTGTGCCGATGAAGAAGAAACAGCAGCCAGCTATGAAGACAAGTGATCCAAAACCATACTGTTTGATTTGTTACTGAAACGAGAGTGGCAAGTGTTAGTTGAAGGTCATCACAGTCACAGTAAGTTTCTGTAACTTATTTGTGTATTCCCTAATTCAATCTGGGCTGCCACAGTCAGGCAGGCAGAAAGCGCAAGGAAGTTATTTTTGCATCTTAGTGCAAACCAGGGAGCAACAGGAAAAGTGCCCATGGTCTATCAGAGGATGCTGATCATTTTTACAATTGTACAGAGCAACTGGCACCCACCAGCTGCTGAGCAAGCCAGGTGGAACACTCATTCACACCCTCCCTGCTTGACACACCAAGGTTCAGATTTCCCCTCAAGTAAGAGCACATCCAAAACAAGTACCAGAGCTTACAATGAACATGCTGTCTCTGAAAACAGCTGCACCAAGAAGCTGAAGCAGGTTTTACTGCACATGGGAACACCCTGCTACTGCTTTTTTACTCCACCTTGATGTAGATGGAGTTACCCAAATAACACATCCAGAAGGTGTGCCCCTGTAGAGAAGATGCACAGAAGCTTCTGCTCCCAGGAGGTACCTTCCAGGTAATCACCTGTTCCAGGGCCAGGACAGACATCACCCCTCCATCAGGCTGTGGGAGGTGCTGTGTCTGTCTGCCAATTAAAGTATTCCTTTAGTTGGGCTACTGCTTCACACCAGAATCTGGCTCATATTTACATGACTTGAATACCAGAAAGCCTGTAAGAGGCTTTACAGATAAATTTAGCTGTCTATAAACAGACTTCACAAGTCCACAATGACTGGGCAAAGCAACTGGTGATCCCACACTGCAGTGAATTCCACAGGTCTCCAAACAAGCCAAAAACCCACAAGTGTTGGGACCCAAATACTGTCTTGTGGCAACCACATTCCAATACAGAGTAGTTAAAGCAGACCACAGGAGCAGTCCTGAGCTCAGGTAGTTGGAGATTCCAGACAGAATAAGGTTAAGTACTTGGTCATGTATTACTGTGTTCTCAAATTCAGGGCAATATTTTAACTGACAGTTCTTGTAGAAGGGCATCAGATTAAGTGAAAGAAGATGGGACATGACCATGCAAGGTACTTCACAATTAACCCCCACAAAAGGGATCCAAAGTAGAAGTGCTCCATTTCAGAGGACCTTCTCTTTAAGGTAATAGTTTAAACTTATTCCCAATTACACACATCTCACCAGGGCAATCCCTTCTGCATTTCTTAGCCATTAGGTCACCATGAATCACTGCAGTGACACTACATCCCCATTCAGTACAACTGAATAGTACTCAAGGGCAGTTTCAGGCCCTTTGTAGAATATGTATAACCCATCATGCTGTGCTTACACTAAGTTTCAAGTTTTTAAACTGGCAGCTACTGTTCAACTTTAACAGGGGTACAGGAGAACAAGTGATGAAGGAGCTCACCATGTACTTGGGCACATTCACCCAGGTCAGGTCAGTACTTACACATTTCTCAATTTCTAAGCCGTCCTTAAAGAAAATCATATATGGGGTCACACCGTCCTCACGGAAATCCAGGAGAGCCACCATTCCATCTGGATTCATGTTCTCTCCTACAAAGAACTTCAGAGAAAAGTGTTACTGAGACATTTAATCAGCCATTACCAGGAGAAAATGCCTTTTCATACACGAACAATGCAACATTACCAAGCTCAGTTTGAAAGTCCAAGGGAACCCTGTGAAGTTCAAAAGGCCAAGTGCAAGGCCCTACACCTGGCTCAGGGCAATCCCAAACACAAACACAGGCTGGGCTTGAGAACTGATTGACAGCAGCTCTCAGGAGAAAGACCTGAGGTGTCAGTTGACAAACAACTCAGCGTAACCCAGCACTGTGAGCTTGCACCCCAGAAACCCAAACATATCAAAAGAGGAGTGACCAGCAGGCCAAGGGAGGTGATATCTGCTCTTCTGAGACCTCACCTGGAGTGCTACATCTAGCTCTGGAGCTGGGACCCCAATGTAAGAAGGATGTGGACCTGCTGGACCAAGCCCACATGGGCCACTAAGATGGTCAGAGGCCTGGAGCACCTCTCCTATGAGAAGGGGCTGAGGCACTTGGGGCTGTTCACCCCTGGAGACTCCAGGGAGACCTTACAGCACCTTCCAGTACCTAAAAGGGGCTACAAAAAGTCTGGAGAGGGACTTTTGACACAGGCATGTTGCAGTAGGACAACAGGGATTGGCTATGAACTCCAAAGAGAGCAGATTTAGATTACATATTAGGAAGATACTCTTTACTGTGAAGATGGTGAGACACTGGCACAGGCTGACCAGAGAAGCTGTGGATGCCCCATCCCTGGAAGCGCTCATGGGCCAGGCTGGATGGGACTTTGAGCAACCTGGTCTAGTGAAAGGTGTCCCTGCACATGGCAGGGGATTGGAACTTGATGCTGCTTTTCAACCCAAAGCATTCTGTAATTCTCTAATTTTACCATGCTGCTGTGAAAAGAGTAAGACATAGCAAGAGCAAAAGTATCCACCTTTCAAGTCTAACTCCACAGACCCTATATTGCCCTAACAACAAATGTAGCTAACTACAAGCATTACCAGCTGAAATGAAATCCCAAACACCTAACAGCCTTTGGCTGTTTCTCCTCCCTGACTCTCAGGGCCCCTAATACTCTCAGAGAAGGTCAGGTTAGCATCCTCACAACAGGAGCCCTCAAAATTATCCCAACCAGTGCAGCAGATGAACCAATCACAGCTTAACAATACTGCTGTAAGGAGACATAAGTTACCTGGTAGTTTTTGAAGTTGGCAAGGATGTGTTTGATTTGTTCTGCAGCCCCTGTCATGAAAGGCTTTACTCTCTCTGGCTTGTGTTCCTCAAGTCTGGCTTTGATTCTGGAAGAGGGAAAAAAAAAAAGCTCTGAAAACATGCTTAGTTAAGTAACTTCACTGTCTGGCAGGACATTATAGCAGAAAGAGTTGCTACCTGTCAAACTTTGATTTTGCTGCCTTTCCCCCCATTCCCTCTCAAAGCCTCCAAATTTTAATTGAATTTTGCAAGTGAAATCACAGAACAGTGCCTGCCACTCCCACCAAGGTCATTATACTACTAGGCTAATAAAAAAGGCAAAAAATAGGCAAAAATCAGCAAGCCTCTTCCACAGCACTAAGAGTACCACTCATCTGTGTCACAAAGCATCTTCACCTTCAGTATTAACCCCACTGAACAGCGAGCAACAGGAATTACACCTTGAACTAGCAAAAAGTCCCATTCACACGTTTTTAGACATTTACATTGTCACACTAGAAAAGCTTCAGGAAGCTTTTCTTTACCACCTCCGTCCCTTCCACATGAAGGTTTGGCATGGAGAAATATGAAAGAAAACAGCAAGGTTACAAATGAGATCCAAAGCACATGATTACGTCCTCTACCTCAGCCAAGATAAACATAGATATTTCAGCACCCATTCTTTAGGGCTCCAGTTCTGCCAAGCATTAAGACATTACTGAAGTTCACAGCCAGTTTCACACCTGTATCAGAACTAACACCTACTACGAATAAATCCAGTGCTGTTTTTATAATCTCATGCAGACAAAACCACTGCAATCCCACTGAAAGGAAAAGCCTACCAACACTTACGCTTTCATGTAATCCTTGATGTACTTCTTGTAGGATTCTTTTGTGAAGCTGGTCTCCTGAAGGTGGTGGTTAATTACTATGTCAACACCAGTTATGACCGTGGCTTCTGTTCCATCTCCCTCAGGACCTTCAGCAGAGGCATTGCCACCAATTAGAGAGTCATCAATTTGACCCTCTGTCCTGGTGACCATCTAGATTTAGAGACATCAAAAAACTTAACGGCTCTGCAAAAACCTTAACGCTACTGCTCTTACACACCTATGACCTGACAGCAGGGCACAACTCCAGAGACACAGTTCAGTGCAAGGAACCTGGCTGCAGCTTGAGCACTGATTTCTCAGGGACAGAAGGGGGAATGGCTTCAAATTGAAAGAGAGTAGGTTTAGATTAGCTATTACGAAGAAATTCTTTACATGGGAGGCACTGGCAGAGGTTGCCCAGAGAAGCTGAGGATGCCCCATCTCTGGAAGTGTTCAAGGCCAGGTTAGATGGGGCTTTGAGCAACCTGATCTAGTGGAAGGTGTCCCTGCCCATGACAGGGAGGCTGGAACTAGATGATCTTCAAGGTCCATTCCAACCCAAACCACTCCATGATTCTACGGCTCCCAAGCATAACTCCCCCTCCCGTGCCCAACCCAAGCTCCATCACACTCTACCCTAGCTGACCCGGGCACTCTCAGGCACCACCCGCGGCAGCACCAGGCACTGGGCTGAGGTGGGTCTCCCTTTCTCTCTCCCTCCCTCCTCGGGCCCTTCGCAGGGACGCCACCCCCACTCCCCACCGGCCGTGAGTCACCGCGGCGTCCCTTCCTCCCTCCCTCGGAGCGGGCGGGCACTCACCTTCCCCTCCACTTCCAGGCACAGGCCGTCCGCCACCTCCCGGATCTTGTAGATGTCCGAGAACATCTCATCCTCTGCGGGGGACAGACACACACATATACACACACAGGCGCGTCAGCCTCCGCCTCCCGGCACCCACCACCTTCCCCCCACCGCTCC
>VXAD01008756.1:2164112-2374697 GCA_013399195.1 Dicrurus megarhynchus
GCACCGGCACCGGCACCGGCACCGGCACCGGCACCGGCACCGCGCGGCGACACCAGCACCGGCACTGGCACCGGCACTGCCCCTGCCAGGGAGCTGTGACTACACGGGGGCCTCCCCTCAGTCTCCTCCAGGCTGAACGGACCAAGTAACCTCAGCCGCTCCTCGTGCGCCTTCCCCTCAAGGCCCTTCATGATCGTTGTGGCCCTCCTTTGGACAATCTAACAGCTCCATGTCTTTCTTATATCGTGACACCCAGAACTGTCCCCAGCACTGGAGGTGAGGCCGCCCCAGTGCAGAGCAGAGCAGGACAATCCCCTCCCTTGCCCGGCTGGTGATGCTGTGCCTGATGCCCCCCAGGACAGGGTTGGCCCTCCTGGCTGCCAGGGCACTGCTGACTCATGTTCAACTTTCGAAATGGGGAGCATCGTTTCACCTTTCCCAAGTCAGAGGGGGTCAGGGCTGGCAGGGACCACTGGAAAGCAACCAGTCCTGCCCCGTGCCAGAGCAGGGCTGGTGCCTCTCCCTCATTGCCTGTGGTTGCATTTCATGGGTTTCAACACCATTTTTTCTCTTTCTTCTAGTCTTTTAAGCTCTCAGTAACACTTTCCTTTTTGTCTAACTTCTTATGAGGTGTCTGGGATGTGTCGTCACTGGCCCATTTCTCATTACTCGGAGTCACCAAGCTGGGATGATCACATTTTCACTTTCTTTTTGCCAGTTGGTGCAAGATGGTACAGCTTTTGGGCATGATGCCTCAGGTCCTAAGGCATCAGGCACATCTATGCATCCCTTCTTTCTCCTCAGTTTTTTTTCTAGGGAGGCAGTTATGTATATCCACTCTCTTTTCCTTGTGTTGTATTACAAAGCATCTTTGCACCCACATTTTCCAAACTAGCTTCCCGTTTAACACAGGCAGCCTCGTAAATCCACACACTGACTTTCCGAGGAGAAGCATTCCCAGCTTTTCCCATGTGCCCTGGGGAATCACTGCTGTGGGGCTCTGGACCTTGCAAGGGCTGTGACACGGGGACATGGACAGTCATTTGCCCTACTGGATGTACAGGGACATACATTTGCTCTACTGGGTGCTGCATCTCCTCCAAATAAGTGATGTTTTCAAAATAGGGAAATAATTAGGGATCTGTTAGACTCTTCCTGTTATTAGTCCCTCAGGGAAATTGAGTTGGGTATGTTCAGAGACGCAGCTTGTGAAACAGCTGGCTGGGGCAGGTGTACTTTTCTTATTTTCCCAAGGATAAGTGAGATTTAGCCCAGCAGTCAGGGTCGAGATGAAAGACAGAAGGACAGTAATGCCTAGACCTCTTTTTTCCCCTTTGGACATACTTTTCTGCAACAGCCTGCCACAGCTGAAACAAACCTAGACCTCACTTGAACTCTGATTCTTAAGAGACATTGATAAAATACCTTCAAAAGACATCATGGGACCTGAAGCGCTTAATAGTGCTAATGATCCTGGACTTGGCAGAGACATTAGGGTACAGGACACAATTCCCTGTCCCTCACCTTCCTTAGGCAGTAAACTGCTCATTGCTTTCTTTGTGTGTGCCAGAGGAGCTCCCTTTTTATCTCCTCCTCCCCTGCTCTTCCTTCCTTTGCTCCAGATATCACTGCCCTTTTTTTTTCAGATGGTCTAGCTACTTACATAATCTAATTAAATTTATAAGTCATTTTCTGCTGGTTTTCACCTTCAAGACTACTGCTGCTATTTCAGGCTTGAAGAAGGGGCTTCTGCCCAAAAGCTTAGCTGCTTTTTTTTTCTCAGTGGCAGCTGGCCTGATAAAAGATAGCCCCCTTTTTTACAAACCACAGTAGAAAAAGAGCAGCTTACATCTTTAGCAGTGTGTTGAGTGACAGAGGAACATTTGGCTCCTTCTACGTAGTGTAATATGCAGCTAAAAACATCCAGTTAGTAGGTGTGCTTCAATTTGGTTTTATTTTCGAGAGACTGTTCTAGAAAAATGGATATTTCTGCAGTAGTCCAGAAACCGCTTACAAATTCATCAGTCCACTCAATTCACTGAAGTCAGGGTAGAAACCCTTTAGCACAGTGTGAAGGTAGATGGACCTTCAGGTTGCTTTGCCTTGCCTGTAGGTCTGTATTAGGAGTTGCAGGTGTAAAATGTGAGATGTCTTTTAAAAATGCATCTGTTAAATGGGTCAAGGCTCCTGTGTGAACACCAGTCTGATGTGGAGTTAAATCAGTATCAAGCCGAAGTTAGCACTGTTTTAATTGGCATAGGCTTCACTGAGGTACCAGTGCTGAAATTTTCCTGTGATACCATATAAACAGAGAATTACATCGTGTGCTGATACTTTGTGATGAATTAGATTTGAAAATGGGGTTTTTTTTATTTTCTTTTTCAGAAACTAGTAACATTTGAGAAACCCTTAGTGTTCCTCACCTGCCTTCTGTCCAGGCAGCCTCTTCAAGCACTTCTCACATCCAGCCAGAGTCGGATTCACATTTCAGAGTGATAGGTTAAAAATGTGGTGCCTCCCTCCCTCCCTCCACCTTTTTAGTTGCCAACTGACATCCAAAATGATGTGACAGGTTTTGCTGATAGTGCACCTCACCTTTGGTGTTGTGTAAATCCCGAAGGACCGATGGGAATCCTGTGGTTTTATAGATGAGTCTTCTAATAGTATTTGAGGAGGATTTTCTGGGCAGGTGTCTGCAGAGTCTCACAAGAAGCCTTTCTCATGGAAGCCACACCTCAGATAGGTGTGAATTACTGCAGTGTTACTTCCATCGAGTATTAGCATGTGGATATGGCTGTGCTAAACTAATTGTGTGTTGGATTAAAGTGCCAGATGACAGCTGATACTGCACCGTTCTTTCCCTAAATAAACAGTAATTTTCAGCCCATTGTGGCAACTCCCATTGAGCTGTAAGAAAAGGGAGGAGATCCTGCCTTCAGCTAAGTCTCCTGCAAGGTGCAATCAGTGGAAATAAACCTGGAGGAAGAGAGGTGATACTGGGCTATGACATAAGGGACGGCACTAGTGTGTACTTCTAACCTTTGTAAAAGACTGTGAAAATCACATCATGGTGGTGATGTTTTACATCATTTGCTGGGTGTGGGGGAGAGGATCCTAAGTATATATATATACAAACACACATGCATATATCTCCTGGTAGAAAGAAACTGGAGAAATGAAGATTAAAGGACTGAGCAAGCCCTGGCACTGCAGAGAGGCTGGCAGGACAGTCTGTGCCCAGTGCCCAGTGTCCCCTTCCCCAGTACATCTCCCAGCACAAAGGCTTTGGGAGAGAGGATGCATGATATGCCTGTGATCAGCTCAAATTTGTCTTCTCAAATCTGTCTGGAATTTAGGACTGAAACAAAGAGCTGTGACTTTGTAGCCCCTCGTTCAACACACACAGATGAAAACTGTAGCTTTTAACTGGTTTCCTTCAAGTTTTTTTTCCCTGGGGCATTTCCAGGCAATAAAGATTTGATCACTATTTGCTACCCCTTCTTATTAATTTGGAATTGAACTTACAAAACCAGACCATCAGTCTGATTCTTTCAGATGAGTTTATGTTATGAATATAGCCAGTCTTCCAGTGCTTGGCAATCCTTCGACCGTTTTGGATCTCGACCCAAAATTCATAATTTGGATTTGCATTGGCAGTGTACTAAGTCAGAATCTCAGATCCCAAGATTAGTATTTGAAAGAGTTGAGCTTTGATCATCAGTGCAGCTTATCAGGTCAGATCTATTCACAAATAATAGACCATGTTAGACTGGACTAGATAGATGAAGACAGCCCAGACAAAGGCATCACTTTCTAGAATGCAAGGGAGGTCTTCGGTTCAGCAACAACCCCTCTTGCACTCAGAACAAATGCAGGTGTTCTTACCTTGGCATTTTCAGTATTTACAGTTCCTCTCGCTGCACCTGGGACCCTGTTTCTCTGGCTGGCCGCTGCACTTCTCCGAACAGACACAGAGGTCACTGCGCAGCCACAAACCCGTTTTAGCTGTGGCACTGCTTGCACCAGTCAGCTCACCCAAACCCTGCCCTGGGGGTGTGAGGCTGTCAGCCGGCACTGCAACTGATACGTTTCTAGGAAAACAGGACTGCGATTCCCAGATTAAGATCTATGAAGCAAGGTGCTGCCCACCTGCGATTTTATACTTGCTAACCTTATAAACATACATGTGACTGAAAGGGCTGTGGTAGAAAGGCCTGCACCTGACCCTCGGGTCTGCTGCCAATGTGTCCCACTGATGTGCTGAATGATGGAATAGAGGGTGCATTCATTAAAGTGGCAGTAACATTAGGTTGGGAAGGACCACAAGTCTATTGGAGATTAAGATTGGAATTAAAAAGTGATCTTGACAGATTGGACAAGTGGCTTGAATTGTTAGAAGGCATTTGGACGAAATCAGCAGGTCAATGAGCAGTCAAACATTTACTAAAGGAAAATCTACCAAAGGCTTTTGAACACAAAGATGCAGCATAACATTCAAACAAGCCCTGAGCCACACACTACTAGAAACTGAAAGAGTGCATAGGGGAAGTACTGCCTTATCCTGGCCCTGGTCCTCTGCTCTGTTGTAGGCTTCTGCTGCTGGCAAATGCCAGGGAACGCTGAAATGATGATGTGCTCCATATGGGTGCTCTGATGTCATGCTCACGAATGTAGAGAAGAAATGATCAGCCATGGACACGGGACAGAGAACTGGGAAGCAGTTCTGCAGAAAAGATCTGGGATACTGGTGGACCCAAAGCTGAATAAGAGTCATAGAGTCATAGAAACATTTAATTTGAAAAAGGCCTCTAAGATCATTGAGTCCAGTCATTAACCCAGCACTGCCAAGTCCACCACTAAACCATGTCCCTGAGTGCCACATCTACAAGTCTTTTAAATATTTCCAGGGATGGTGACTCAACTACATCCCTGGGCAGCCTGTTCTGATGCTTGACCAGCCATTAGTGAAAAAAAAATTCCTAATGTCTGTTTCACCTGTTCTGAAAAAAGCCCACACCATATTGGAGTAGATAAGGGGTGATGTTATGTGTAAGAAACTTGTACTGTCGTAGATATGAGGGGCTGAGCTCTGTTTGGTGGTGCTGGTACTTCCTGGAGCACTGACTCCAGCTTTAGCAACACACTGAAAAAGGTATGGACTGATCAGCAAGGGTTCACAAAAGCAGAGGGAATGAGTAGAAGGAATATGAGTTAGTTTGGTTTGCTATGAGGAAGTTTTAGATTAGGCACTGGAAATGCTTTCCAGTACAGCCAATAGAGAAGCAAGGAATAAGCTGTCTGCCTAGTTCTCTGTCCCTGCAGGTTTTTGAGAATAATCTAGAAATCTGCCCATGGGAGATCAGAAAGCATGTTAGATCTGTCATTAATGACACAGATAATGGCTGTTTCTGCCCCACAACAAAGGCACAGGCTGCCTCTAGGTCCTTTATAACCCTATTTATCACCACGTGATTCTTAGATGAACTATGTGCTGTCATTTATACCTGTTTAGAGTGGTTCCACAATTAGGATAAAAATAATATCCTCATATCCCTATTCAGAGTGAACAAGAGGGTTTGGAAAAGGGATGTTATGAGAGAGGAATGTTGTCCTGCATGGCAAGATGGGTCTGCGTGGAAATCACATGTACACAGAGGCAGAGGCAGAAGCATTCAGGTTCTGCAGTGCCCAGAGCTTTAATCTTGGTGAGTCCCTATTTTAGTCCTATTTAATACAATATGGTAGAGTCCTTTGACTCAGATTAGAGGTGTGCTGCAGAAAGGGCTTCTTCCATGCCAAACCTAAGGCAAAGATGAGCAGGAATCTAATTTCTTGTGCTTGCTGGGACTCTGCTTAATCTGTGGGCAGTAAACCTGGATGTCTCTCTGCAGAGATCCACTTTTACAGCAGAGAGAAAGTTTTATAAAGTCATCCACAAAAAAAAAAAAAATTATCAGTGCATGCCTGGCTGGTTCAATTGTTTTGCAAAGAATGGGAGTGGAATTTACCCTATTTACCTCCACAGCAGAGATAGCTCACCAGTAGATCCCTTTGTTAAGTGAGCTCAAGCTGACTTCTCATGGAGCAGCCGGGCCGGCTACATAAGGGAAGGGGAGCTGGAACTGCAGGCAGAGGAAGAGTCCTCCCCAGCAAGGGCTCAGCCTCATGGTGCCCCAACCGGGCCAGTGGTGTGGGACCAATGTCTAAAGCCACACCAGGGCTGGGCTGAGCCAAACATGGGGCTGGACACAGCATGGCTGCAGCACAGCCCAGGCGGGGAGCGAGGGACAGGCCTGAGCATAAATAGCTGCTGAGCCCTGGGAAGGAGAGTCCCACCAGGGCAGCTCATGGCTCCATCCCATGCTGCAGCTGGTTTTACTGCAACATGAGCCAAGGTTACAACTCCTATGCACAGGCACCACCTCACTCAAAGTTAGCCAGTGTTTCTAAGGCCAACGTCTCTGCCCAATTCTTCACCCCGAAGACATCTTCAGTTAACTTAGCGATCCCTGTCGAGAAGACTCAAAGAAGACGTCCTCCCATGAGCTCTCTGTTTTCGTGCCAGACTTAAAGCTTTCTGCATGCCTGTGCCAAGTGGAGACACCCCACTAGGTGGCGGGACAGGAGCCGGTGGATGGCAAGCAGGGCTCTGCTCACCTTGGTAGGAGGCCAGAGCTTTTTCCACTGCTATTGGCACCATTCCCATGTCACCTGAAATGCCCCAGGGCCAGCGCAAGTAAAAGTCGATCTTGGGCCTGTAACTGACACAGCCGCTCTGGGCTCCCGGCCAGCTGGATGCTGCACACAGATACCATTCACTCCAGATAATTAGCATCCACGTGTGATGAGCTGGGGTCCGTTGAGTTCTTAGCCATTACAGGGGTTAATGCTGCCATGCTAAACTCACTCAGTTGCCATTTTTCAAAATGGCATTTGCTTCAGAAATGTTATGGAGCCTGAAATTGAATTCTGCCATTTTAATCCATCTCTGTGTGCTTTTTGGGTCATTGTTACACAGTGTGAACTCTCAGTCTTGTCAATAGGGAAATAATCATCACAGCGTTCAGCATGTTAATGGTGTTATCCCTAGAATTCTGACACTACCAGCGGGTAACACAGTTACATTTAGACAGCAATCTTTGCTGCAGATGCTCCAGGAAAATGGCAGGATTTAATATCCATTATAAGGAAATGGTAGATGAGACTTTTGGTCTCTCAGTTGTGCAAAGCTTCACTTTAAAATACTGTAGGGGACAGCAGGCAACAGGACTAAAAGATTCCATTTTGGAAAACAGCTTCTTAAATGGCAATCCAGTAACTTGAGGTCATAACACATGTCAGCTGGAAATACAAAGATGCTATCATTTTCAAAGATCTCAAGACTGATATTTATTATTTTCTGGTAAGAATTTTATGTCCATTACATTCCTCCCTACCATGAAAATCAAGAAGGGACTTGAGTGACAAAGGATATGTTGGACACTTAGGAGGTGTCTCCCAGCTTCTGAGTGATTTTGAATTGCTCTGGTTTCTATGATTTTAGAAAGGTATGGCAGCACTGTAGGAGCCATTCCAAAATAGGGAATTTTAACAGAAGGATGAGAGAAGCTGCTGTTTGCAGATTCTCCCCACAAATATGCTCCAAGGAAATAGGGACTGATCTGTTTATCTATCTGTGAGATGGCTGATAATCTGAAGCACTTCAAGATAAGGGTAGAAAAGGACCTTGAGAGTTCAGTCAGACAGTCTTCGTTCATCAGAGGGATTAGTTAGACATGCACTTCTGTGGGAGATATGTTTGCTTACCTTGTTTTTCAGATTTCCTGATGCTGGAGATTTCCATCATCCTCTGCAGAACAAGCGTTTACTGAAAAGGGGGCTGGGCCCTGCCATTCCCCTGTGAGTGTTGCAAATATAGGATGGATCATAACCTGTACTAATGTGGATTTAGAGGTTTGTCTGATGCTCAGATCCTTATGGAACTCAATATGCCCCATTCTACATGGACACTTGGCTACACAATTTCTGTATTTATTAAAAAACCCAAACGATATTATTTGTCAGTACTTTCACACAGGATGAGCTAGGGTGTTCCTCATTGTTTGGTTCCTTCACTGGGTCAGTGGGCACATGCAAGTCTCTCTCCACGGCTGTGCTACTGTGGGTAGAGAGAAAAACGGAAAAACCAGCTCATCTCATGTATTTCTTCAGGAGCTTTACATTAAAAAAACAATTTAGCTAATGAATGCAATTCAGAGCAAAGTTGCCTGAAGTGATAATAGATACTTCTGTGGAAACATAAGAGCAGCTCTTAGTGCTGATCACAAGACCAAACTGTTAATGAAATTTTAAGAAGGAAATAAAGAATAAAACCAGAAACACCCTGCCATATGTCTGTATACACACACACACACACACACATTTTGTATATAATTGCTGTATGCCCAAATGTCAAAAGCCATGTGCAGGCCTGGCCTCCCAGTGTCAAAAAGGTATGATAAAAGTAGGACCAGTACCAAGAAGAGAGGCAAGGAGCAAAATATTAATCTGGAATAGGACACACCAACTTTAAAAAGACATATCTTGGGTGGTGGTTGTGAGGGCAATCTTTGAAATCAGCAGCAGAGCTGAGAAAATTAAGAGAGACTGACTATTCACTGTCTATCAGCAGACAGGAAATATGGGAACATCAGGAAAATGATGAGGTGACAAGTTCAGAAGAGTCAAAAGAAGGCTCCTTTTAACACCCTGTGTATAGTTATCTTGTGAAACTTATTGCTCGAGGGTGGATGCCAAAAGTTTAAATTATTGCAAAAGCAATTTTAAAAAATTGCAGAAAGGGCTACTAAGCACTTCCGGCTCAGGAAGAAGTCCTACAGCCAAGGACTGCTGGAGTTCAGGAAATCTAACACTGAGATGTTGCCTTCCTCTGCATGGATTTGTGTGTTTTTCAGGAAGGAGTTGGGAAGAGATCTCTGTATCCTTGAATGCCCTTTATTAACTTGTCAATCATATGCAGCCTTAGGGAAGAACATTTCTAGAAACATTGAGGGGGAAAGAAAGTCCTAAGGAGGCTAGGGAATCATCTCTGGCTGTTTCTGTGCCCTGAAATAACCCCTGGCAAACTGTGGGGCCATGCTGAGGTGAGGGAGGACTGCTGCCCATTCTGCCTCACTAGCTCCCAGCTATGCCAATTATATTAGCTGCTGCCCTGAGGATTTCTCCTCATCTGATTCTGCTGTCTTACGGTTCTGACCTGGTTTTGACATTTGAAAGTGCAAGTAAAACCCTCCTCACATGTGACTGGTGGTTTAGCTGCCACCAGCTTCCTTACTGTTTAATGACTGTGCTCAAATGCCCAGCCAAGGCAGTGTTGGATATCCCTGAGTAAGCGAAGGATTGCAGAGGTGCTGTGAGGTCAGGCTGCCTTGTTTCAGCAGTGTCAAGAAATCACATCCACGCTCCACACTCCCTCATACAGCCACAGGCCCCCTCTGTGTGTCTCATTTTTAAGTTGTTCTGCAATGTGGTCGAGTCCTGTGTTCCTCCAGCTGTGGCTCATCAGGCATTAAACCACAGCAAATTTCCTGTCTGGGACGTCCTGCCACACGTGGACACCTCCACCCACAAACATGTACATGTGTACAAGCGAAGTGCATTGGGACGTAGAAAAGATATGCATGCACATCCAAAGTGGAGCACGCATATTTTTCTGCTGTAAATAACAACCACTGTGGCCATGGTGCACACAGTGCCTGTTAGGATTGGGCTTGTTTTTCCTAAAAGGTCATGCTGCCCTTCAGCTTTGAGAAGCTCAAGAGCGTATGTGGGAGCACAGTACACACCTATGAGGCAACACAGAAATTCCTGTGTGTCAAAACTGGTGCTTACAGCCCCTCCTCTCTGCGATGGCAGTCCGTGCATAACCCTCTTATCTCAGATTCTCCATGTGTGAAATGAGGCTAGTAATGTTTATCCACCTACTGCAAGGCTTGGTAGAACAAATCACCACTGCTCTATGGGGGTAGGAAACCAGGAAGAAATCCCTCTGAAAAAATTAATACATATGGGAGCAAGTGAACGCAGAGGAATGAGGGAGGTGCGGGGGCGTAGCTCTTACAGCACAAAGGAAGCGATTCTCCTCTGAGAACAGCATGAATATGGAAACCATGCAACAGATGCCCTATGCTGAACATCAGATATACGCAAATTATTCTGCTCATCTTTTTGGTGCATTTTCTCACTATTCACAAATGGGTTTGTGCTGAACATCCTAGAGAGAAGCTGCTTTTGGGGTGAGTGGGTGTTGCAGGCACAGGGTGAGACCGTGCAGGGTGTGATGTGCTGGTGGTGCCCAGAGCTGTGCTGGGCCCCTAAGCAGCAGGGTAGAAATTGGCTTCTGCTTTCAAACTCCCCTGAGGCAAGGCAAAGGGGTGAGCTCCAGCCAGGCACATAAGAGCAATGCCATGGAAATGGGGATAATTTTCCTTTCTTTCTGTTAATCTGAGTTTATTATCCACTGCTTTGGATTTCTGCTGGTGGCCAGTGCTATTTAAAGACTTGGCTTTCCTCCAAAGCCCTCACTCGCATGCTTCACACAAGAAACACAGAAAAATAGCAATTTCTCCATTAGTTCATTGAACAGGTCTGCCACAGCTGAACACAAAAGGCACCATTTCAGTTTCTGCATGCAGTCCTGTTTATAAGCAAGCTGTTTCCCTGAGGAACAACCTGATCATTTGTGGGTGTCTTTACTACCTGAAGTCTGACCTAGGCAGACAGAGGCTCAGGACGTGATTTTTATTTGCAATTTTTTTTTTTTTTTTTGAGCATTTCACATGAAAAGTGCAAACATAAAGGCTGAGTCTTCTGATTTTTATAGCCCCGAGGAAAATTCTTTTTCATAATTTCTTTTATTTCTGATTATATTCTCCATTCCTGAACACAACCATGATAGTTGGTAGATATATTGACCAAATGTGTTTCTTCATTCATAGCTTCTCTTCTGGTGTAATGCAGTCGTAACAAATTATTACTTATTTCCATAGGTAGAGAAACAAAATTGTGGAGATCATGGATATTCAAGATGCATAGTGAGAACCTGAGATCTTGCCATGATAAAAATGTTTCAGTGGTGCTGATGCTGAAGTTTGGTCTACAGAGAGGTACAAGGTTTATTTTCACATTTGGAATTTGGCCCAAGTTACAAAATGTTAACCTTGAAAGAGAAGCATGAAAAAGGGCTGGGTTTTGCACTGACAGTGGGGAAGTCCCATGCCCCAGCCCTGCTGGAGCCATGCCGCTTTCTAGGGTGTTCAGGGCTAAGTCTGTGACTATGTTTTTAGGAATCAAAGTACTTTTCTGATTCCCAGAAGAGGCAGGAGCTTCCTGGGATGCTCGGGTCTTGTTCTTGGCACTCAATTTGCATTTCCATTTTTTGGTTTCAGTCCCTTTATTCATAACATATACATGTGGGCAGTAACAGACCACAAAGAAATACCCTGAAGAGTCATTGCTAACAGCTCAGAAGTGCAGTCTATGGGATGAGATCCCTTTAAGGCCTCCAGGAAGAAGGCTAAGTATTACAAAGCATGTAAGAATTGCACCCCCTTGTTCAAGCCTAGTTGCAGAGATGTGAACAGCATCAGGCACTGTTACAGCTGTTTTTCACAGTCAGTGCAACTTCAGTCATATTCAGAGTTCTGAAGTCCTTTATTTGCTCTTTTATACCATTAATGTGAAGGATTTAGTAGCTTAAAAACTGTAACCAGGAATAGCCATGAATTTACCAGAAAGGCACAAAGAGGAGAAAGACAGACTTGTAATATCACCACAATATTTAAACAATATATTATCATCTATATATATATCTCAAAGATTAAATATTATATAAAAATGCAAAAAATGTTAACTACTGTTAGCTAATATAATAAACAATTTTTATATGAAAAATATGAAAGCTACAGACTGTATATACTGCGTACCTGGTGTTGCATATTGAACTCATGGAGGAAGTACTTTAGTATTTTAATACAAATGTCCAGTAGACATCTGAGAGCTAAAGACTGTTGAATACATGTGTTCTGGTTTTGCCTGGTGTGTCATACAGTAGTAGTATTGACGTGGCTGTAGTTGCTACATTTTTTAATCATGTAGTTTGCAAGACAAGAGCTGTGATTTTCAATGCAGTGTTTTATTTTTCATGCTCTGGCAAGTGACATCATAGCTTTGTTCTGACTTAGTTCAAACACCAATTACTATGTTAATAGTGTATAGTAAGAGGAAATGAAACATTAGTGTAATTGCAGAAATGAAAGGCAGAAAAGAAAATAATTATTTTTTAATACATGGGTGCAGAGTGACCCCCCCAGTAAGGTCACACTGCCTGCACTGGCTCCTGTCTGTGGTCAGGAAAGGTCTCTGGGAGCTGGTTTTGGAACCTGGCACAAACTGGCTCTGTCATGTGCTACTTGGGGGAAAGTTCAGATGTTCAAATCTGGGTTTAAAAACAGAGACAGTGAGAAATAAGATGCAGTTCTGACAGAGGAGATTTATTATAATCTTTTTACCTGTCCCACAGAGCTCCTGACTGCCCTTTCAGCTGTACTTTTTAAGGTTCATGTTTGCAAGCACCTCTTCAAGTATGAAGTAAGTTTGGGAGCGGGGCGGAGAGTATCTATATTTGTGTGGGTGTTCTGGGATGGAAAACATTTTAGTCTATGCTCCAGAAGATTTTAAATTTGAGACATACTGGAGCCAAGCTGGATCAACGTTTATGTATGAGTAAAACCAGCCAATCTCAGTCATCAAAAATTCAGAGTGACTACAGCTGTGCCTTGCACCATTGACTCCTCAGCCCAGTGGCTACAGTCAACTCAAATCAGCACAGTCTCTGTGAGCTCAAAGCACTGTTTTTGCAGCAGCGCCTTAAGTGCTAGTGCACATGGAGTATTTTGACATTACTGTGTCTAGCCTAATATGGGAAGATCAGACCCTTGGTTTAGGATGAGCAGTTGGTCTCCTTGCAAGAATATTTTGTTCTTGATTTTCATTCAAGGCTTTTCCCCCCTTTTTTGCTACAAAAATGTAATGGCTTGATAACATTACAAAATAATAATTGGCTTCCCACCACCACCCTCTGAAACTGAACTTCTGGCTTTTCAAGAATTTTCATAGTACATTGGTCACAAGGCTAAGAGAGATCAGCTGAAACTTGGAGGCAAACAAACCTAGGTCCGATTAATGAGCCTGTAATTCATTAACATCTATATGGCCATTTGTTTCAGTGCATTTGAAGTAAACAAAACAGGGAAAATAAAGGAGAAAGAACTGAATGTCAGCGAGAAACTCCAGGGCCTGATGCCATTGCCACTTGTCAGCAAATGGCAAGTACCTCCAAACCTTGCAAATGCATTCTGGGGTTGCTGGAACGGTTGAGAGAGAGGATGGGAGCAAGAATGCTGTGGCCTGTCTGAATAATTGTTTTCCAGAGAACTGATGTATTTTGCAGTGGATTTATAAGATTTAATAAGAAAAAAACCCAAAAGCTATTCAGTTGAGCTTTCTTGGTAAACTGATTTTTTGACCAAGAATGTTAATTATGAAAATGCAAAAATGTTGCTCATTGTTTCTAATGCAAAACAGCAAAACAAAAAATCTGTGGCACTGGCAGAACAGCTTTGATTGTAAAAGTCCTGATTCTGATTTTTCTGCTGCAAGAAGTCTTGCACTTCTGACAGCACGCCAAGAATTCATTCCTAATGCTGCCTTCCTGCAACATGTAAAGGGAGTTTTGAAGGTCTCACTGCTGCTGCAGCTCTGTCTCCTACCACAATTGTTAGGGGATTACAGCACAATGCAGAGCTTAAGAAAATTCTTAGAACTGTTTCTGGGCTGGTATCCAGAAGCCTGTGTTTGGCTAAGTTTAGAGGGCTTTTGGGACACAACTAATCTGATACTTGAAACCCATGAAGTCAGGCGTGTTAACTTTTACACGGAAAAGACAGACACATAACTATGTGCTAACATGGTCAGGTGAGCTCAGTTTGGGAGCTAATTCCTTCTGCACTGGTGACGTGGGCAGTGCTTAAACTAAGATTGTTTTTGCTGATTAGAGACTTGCTGAGCTGATTGAATGAGCTCTGTTCAGATAAACCAGATGAAGCTGCAGGAGTCTGCATACCACTGTTATTTTCCCCATCGAGTCGTTAACCACACCATTTAAATGCCTCTACCTTGTGCTGGATTGTATGGAGTGAGTAAGATCATCTCTACTGTACATTTCATTGCTCTCTCTTTCACCTCTCCCATTGCTTTCAGATGCTGTATACTTACTGATCAAAAGCCATTTTCTGGGGTTCCCCTATTTCCCGAACTGCTTTTGTACTTCAAGGTTTTAGAAATACAGAACAGCCTGTTTATAATCTCCAAAATTCAATGTTACAATGGAGTCTGCAGTGAAAATCAACATCAAGAAAAAGTGCTGTCACTTATATATTGCTGAGATACATTTGGAAAAATGTTGTGTAGCTTCTATAGTTACCTCATTTTCATACACATACAACTACCTCCATTATAGAAGCCTTTCAAGTAGGGGCTCTAATTTAAGATATAGAAATAATAAAAACAGTGGATCTTTTGAAATCACATAAAATCCAGGATGTGTAAGAACTACAAGAGGTGGGCTAGTTTCCTATAAAATTTACAGATATTATGAACCCACGAAGTTTAACTCCATCCGGGGGAAGTATATAATCTATTGCTAAGTCCTGTGCTCCAAGCAGCCTGGAAGGATGGGTATCCTGAGGTGTGACTGCATAGTGCTGTGATCTTCCAGGATCCCTCAACACCTCCTCCAGGAAGTGGAGACAATCACTCAATCTCCAGACACTTTCCTTGGAACATTTCTTCTCCCAGAATCCTGAAAGTGTCAGAAGTATCTTTCACCTGTAGAACTTTCCTCTGGAAGAAGCTACCTAGATGTCTTAGTCCTCTTGGCAACTATTACTGAAGTGGCAGCCAATCTGTTTTCAAAGCATCCCTTATTCTTTTCACTTACAAAAAACCCTCTTGTCATTTCAGACAGCCTAGCACCAGTAAAACCTTTCGCACAATTTATACAGGCCTGTTCTCCTCATGTCTCTTGTCTCAGCCTTCATTTGCACTATCTTCTCTTGTTCATCTTTGTTCCTTTTAATTGCTTTTTTGTCTCTCCCCGTCTTCTTTCTGGCTTTGCATTTGAAATGAAAAGCAAGGAAGTTTGTAGGCCGGTTCTTTGATTAGGCAGGACTGGATTCCCCATGGCCTTAGAGCTGAAACAAGGCCAACTGTCTTTGGCATGAATTAGACTCTGCATTTTTAGCTGTATTGTAGGAGTCCATCCAAAGCTCTTCAATGAGGATTTACACACGATCCAGCTGGCAGCCTGCAAGCTGCAAGGTGGCTCTGCCTTGCCTCTGTTCTCTGGCCTTGAAGGTCAGAAAAAGTTGTTAGCACACTGTGAAGTCCAGGTATTAATGCCATCTCCTGCTCTTACTGCAAGCAAAACAGGAGGCCAGAGGAATTAGGATGGGGTGGGTGTTGAAGGCAGGATGCATACTGCAACCCCTCAAGAGTTTTTGCTCTGCCAGGTGCTTGTGGCTAAGTCCTCTGAGATGCCGAGACATTCTAATATTTCAATGCTTCCAAGAAGATGAACCCACTTCAAGTCATGTACTCCTGCTCCTTCTGTTACACTGGTGCTGCTGTCAGTGTGAAGCCAGCTCAGCTCCATCAGCTGGCAGAAGCCTGGGGTTTGATGGGTGCATTCTGTAAGAGGCATCAGCCGTCCCAAAGCTGGCATCCACTGAACCAAGTGTAGGGAAGGATAACTGTGGGAAATGGAGGGACATGAACATGTCAGCTGCCACGTTTCGTGGAAACCCAGGACGTCTGTCACTGCAGTCTGTGCTTCTTTAGCCCCTGGAAGACAATTGTTTTCCCACCCTGCCAGGCTTTGTTACTAGGAGCCAGTGGAGATGTGTGTTCCTACCTATGAGCGCTGCTTTGCAGCATCAGCAAGGAATCCCACTGCACATTAAAGGTCCTGAGTGACTTGTTCAGGATGTGGTTTTTGTGACAGACAACTACCACAAGGACAAAATCCTACAGCTGTTTTCCCCTGCTGTGCAGAATAACTCATCTTGCCCAAGGTTAACAGCAGTCAGCTCATCTCAGCCACACACAGTGTTACTTCTGGTGTTATCATCCTGTGGATCAGCAGGCCTGTAAAGCAAGAGAATACTTCTCCAGAAAGCATTCTGCCTTTTCAGAACTTTTAATTAAGAAAATTAAAAGTTACTTAAATGCTTAATTTTACAAAATTTTATAAAATACATTTTTAAATTTAAAAGGAAGGAAATGGTATTTAAATGCTGATAGCGAAAGCTGTGTTAACCAAAGCCAGATGGGGGTAACCAGAAGAAAAGCTGGATTATTTGGGTAATGATTTAATGCAAGGCATTAAATCATCAAATCTTCAAAATCATCAAAACTTGAGAATCAGGAAAGAGAATAGTGAGGCTCATTTAAGAAGTAATAGCACTGAAAGCTTGAAATTTTTCTATGTAGGCAGTTCTGTGTTCTGATCAGCCTAAATCCTGCACTGTGAAGGATGTGGCTCGGGGTCACCTGCCAGCACATCTCCCTGACCATTGTCTTGTTTGAGTCACATTTCTGTTACTGTAGAACTACTTCAACTGCAAGTGTGCTTTCACAGGATAGTCTAGTGCAAATATGTATTTTCCCCAGCAGATGCTTCCACAAATATATGTTTCCCCCAACAGATGCTCCCTACTATCCCTGGATACTGAGTACTGCCAGTAAGGGGTGTACTGAAGGTGGCAGAAAACATACCATATGTGAGATGTTATTTGGTGTCATGTCAACCTCTCTGTCATTCATTCAACATTGAATCATCTCCCTTGTGGAAAAGATTAGGCTGTATCTTAGACCGTATTCTGTCTCATTTTTAGTAGGACATAGAAAAATGTTTACTTTCCTTTGTGTTGCATCTACCAGTGTTTAAACTGGCATTGTTTCTTCCAGTTGCTACTTGTTTAGTGCAGTGCCATGTTGGACAAAAGCCTCTGTGACTGATCTTTGTTTAGCAAGGATCTGGAAGATCACCTGTTGAGGCTGGAAAGTATTTTGTAGTAGTGAAAAGCCTCCTATAGTGCCTTCCTACCTGAGCAACTTTAGCAGCTTTTCATTTGCTCATTCAAATAACATCAAACCCAACACTGTGATGTCCATAGGAGTTATTATCTCTGTAGGGAGTCTCAGAAAAGAAATCAATTTCTCAGGACCTGCTGCAAGATTGCAACACTTTCAGAAAATTTTGTTTGGTTTACAAGTTTGCATTTACTAGAACTACCTTGCTGGGACCTTATGCTGTGTGACTCTCATCCACTCAAAGCCTGGAATTGTCCTAAGTTCCTTCACCCTCAAAGCCTGGAACTGCCCTCTGTTCCTTCACCTTTTACCCATTAAAAACAAATAACATGACCCTTTTATATCCACAAAACAATGACACAGTAAAGACCTTTGGCTCCTGCCAATGCCAGAGCCCAAAACAGATTATAAAAAATATTTATTAAAAAAAGGTTACAAAATAACATTTACTGTTACTCCTGATTTCACTTTCCTTTCTCCTTGACCTCTGCACAGTAGAGTTTGTTACTAAGTTAGAAACTTCACTTGTTTTGTCATTGTACATGACATATGCTAGCAGCTGGAGGAGGAAATGTTATTGAATAATTACAGAAAAAAAGGGTTGGAAAGATCCTTGAGTCCATCCCAATGCTTGGGCTGGGTAATCCAGATCATAATTAAGTCTCAAAAACAGCTGCTTAACAGTTTTTAAAAGTTTGTGGTGATGATGAAGGTACTGAAAACTCCACAGTCACTCTCACCTAGTACTATGCACACCATTAGAAAGTCCGTTCTATGTCTGACAGAAATGGCAGAGAACAGATAATTAAGTTCCTCTTTATGGATAACTTTCAGTCTTGAAGATTATGTTATCCTCATTTAAAAAAAAAATTTAAAGTCTATTTCTTTCAATTTTTCCTTACAGATTTGTGTTTCTAGCCTTATTTTCTTAACTCTTCTCTACAGCCCTCCTGACATGCACCACACACAGCCTGGATGTGGTGCTCCAGGCTGAGGCTTTGCCCCTGGAAAACACAATGGAAGTACAATTTATTATATCTTACATTTTTACACATGCCAATAGTGCACTGAGTGTCTGATTTTCCAACAAAGTCATCTGCTGTATGACTGAGGGTCAGATCAAATGCTCTTCAGAGAGAAAGTGCAAAAACCAAAGGTGAGGAGGCTGTGCCAAGGCAGGGAGCTCTTGACTTCCATGTCCTAGGCTTGCTTTCAGCATGCGGCCAATGGAACATGAAAAATGCAAATCAATTAGGTAACTAATAATTGTGAAAGTTTCCAAGGGAAAAAGGTAACTCTCCAGTGGTTACAGCTAGTGACAAAACGACAAGGCAATTTGAACAATACCTGTAGCTATCTGTGTCTCTTCACTAACCATTCAATTAAGCAGCGGGAGACTTGGCAAAACTGTCTTCACCACTGCAGAGACCAGAAGTGAAATGATTTTCCATTTTAAGCAGCAGTGGAAATAGCAAACCAGGAATGAATGCACAAAAAGCAGAGGTCCCTGGTAAAATGGTTTGAGGGATGTCTTCTTTTGCTTAAAAAACAGAAACAAAAAAGTGTGTGAGGAAATTCAGGAGCAGTAAGTTTAGGGTTCTGGGAATTAATTAATTAATTAATTAATTAATTAAACTGTAGCCCTACACAGCCCATTGGGAAAGAACTGGCGCTTGGACAAAGCTATTGTAAGACTGTGTAATCAGTAGCACATAGATTGTTCAGACATGTGGAAAGATGCTGAGCACCTAGGTCAATGCTGCTATGACGCAGATGCCAGGCTCAAGGCAGCTTGCCAGAAGTAGTCCACTGGCTGTTGACAAAAGCATTACATATCTCATACGTAGTACGAATTGGGTTGAGAATACAACAGAAGACGTTATTCGGAGGACCCATGCAAAAGTCACCAGAGGTAACAAAAGTTAACCTGAATTCCTCTGTTTTCAGAAGTACACAGCTGAGAACAAGTAGGTACTTAAGAAATGTGATTGGGTGCAAGATAAAACAAGGGAGCAGGAACTGACTTTCATCAGAGGTAATAAAACCCATCTGCCTGCAGAAGGAACCGGCCAACTCAAGATCAAAGTGGAACTAAAGTCATTAAAAGGAGGCAGAAGTTAGAGAAGTCAGAAAAACTAAGTGGCTGCATCAAAGTGCAAAATCGCTCAATGTTAGAATCAGTCCAAATGATCTCTGCAAAATGAAAGAAAGGAGCAGTTCAAAGCTTATCTCAAGTAAGCTCATAGTACTACTTATTGTAGATATAAAACCTGCAAGGTACTAGCCAGTTACTAGGAGTTGCAGGAGTGGGTCAGAACATGAATACCAGTTCTGAGGTGGGAGTTTGCAGCTACCTTCTGTGCGGTCCACCTGAAAAGACAACTTTGCAGCACTGTGATTAGAGCATGAGCTTTGTGGGCTGCCCATCCTTTAACAACTGAAATGTCAAAATTTCTGGGAAGCCTGTAATTACTTGGATTGCTTTAGAGAACTGTTTTTAATGTATGAAGCACTTACAGCATATTGGAACCCAGATTTTGGATTCCTTATGCTTTATCGAGGGTTGCATTCAAACCCACATTCAGCTTCTTAAAGAGAACTGAGGGGGTGTTACCCCCTTTCCCCACCATCCCATAACTTTAAACGAAGATTTCAGCCTCCAGCCTTGCCCTGAGATTAGCGAGGGGAGCAATCCCGCAGGACGTTTTGTCCTTTACGGGATAAGGCATGCCATTCTCTTGCAAGGCAGCGGACTGACAGCGGCAGCAGGGCTGAACCGTGGGGGTAGGTCCTTACAAGCACTCCTGGCAGCTCTTCAGTCAGAAACAGAAAGCACCGATTTGCCAGAACACTCTGCTTTAGGGGCAGCTAAAGAGCTGATTCCAACTATTTCACAGGGAGCCCTGAACTCTGGACCAGACTAGTTCTGGTTCTCATCCAGTCTTCACTGCCACCTGTACAGCGGCTAAGATCTGTCCTTTTGGATAGCCCCTTTCCTTCTGGACAGGCACTAGATACGTGTTTACAAAGCAATGTAAAGTTTATGTGCTGAATCCATAATTTCTGAACTGGTAATACAAGAAACAATTAGAATGGCACATGTGTAATACTACTACTACTCCTGAATCACCTGTGTAACCGTTCTGCCAAAAATATTCAAGAGGGTATTTTAAAGTAGCTATTTAAGCCCACGCTGCTCCTCCCTTTTCCTCCACGCAGCAGGTAGCTAAAGGTTCCCGTGCCGCCTCAGGAAAGCTTAGCCCGGGTACTGCTGAGTTGTCGCTGGCAGCACAGGCGCCCATAGGATCGTAAAGCGAGGGGCAAAACCAACGTTCTTATCGGTAATGGTGGGGAGAAACCCTGCGGGGCGAGTGACCTGCTCGTTAACCGGGGAGCGCTGCAACAGCCGACAGCTGCTCCATTCTCCTGGGGCAGGAATGCTAACTGAAAATGCCAGCCTGCCCCACCGGCCCAGCAGCCTCCCAAGGCCAGCAGCGAGGGGACACCTCTGACTGCAAGGTCAGCGTGGTTAATCTTTTCCCGGATAATTAACAGCTCGCTCGAAGAGCCCTTCAAACCAACTGCGGCTTTACACCCACCCCTTCCACACCCCACTCCTGGCTCGGCCCCTCGGGCCAGCCCGCCCCGGGGCGGAGCCCCGCGCTCCCCAAAAGCCGCCGCGGCCGCGGGAAGCGGCGGTGGGATTTGGGAGCGGCGGGACCCGGAGCGGCGGGACCCGGGCAGGGCTCGGTGGTGAGTGGGGAGGTGGCCGCTGCTGCCCTCAGGTCTTGGGGGGTGGGAGCCTATCTTTCGTGTGTAGTTTATACAGTCGTTGTTGCCTTCCTAGACTCGAATCCATTTTAAATAGTTAAAACCACTACAAACTCGAGTATACTGTGCACTTAATACGGTAGCGATGTTTCCAACCAATATATAATTCGATGTGTGACTTTTCAAGCCTGTTCCCCATCAGGGAAATATCGAGTTATTTAAGTGATTCGTTCTTTTATGGAACCCGGGCTTTGGGGTTTATTCTGATCACGCTGTGGTTAAAAGAAAGAACATTCTCTTCTGACCTCTGCAGAAAGTAAGTGGATGAATCTCTGTAATAATTAAACCCAACGTCCTTTAAGGTTAAGTATCCCCTCTGTCATCATTGATGTTCAGGGTACAACCATGTATATTTCCTAAAGACGATATCTTTCTAGTAAAAGTGGAGACCTCAATTTTTTTCTATAATGATGGCTGGATTCTCTTTTTAACTAGTTTGCCACTCACTTAGCTGATTCCGAATTCTTCTGAGGAGACACTAACTATTTTTATTGATATAGGGAAGAAGTTTTGAGTAAGAAGCACACCAAGAATTCAGAATATGAGAAGAAAATGAGACGGCTGAGATAATGGGGCGAAATTACTGGCTGGTGTGTCTTTTTGATTGTTTTCTTTTTTTCTGAGAAAAACTCTCCCTCTTTGCTCTCATTTTTTCTTCTTCTTCATATTTCTTCCTGAAGTATGGAAATCTAGAAAGAGGGCTGGAGATTAGAAGTAGGAAGATTCATATGGTTAGTTTGGTATACTGGCAGGAGATGAGACTTGAAAGCCTTTCAGATGTACAGACCTTGACCTTCACCTTGGGATCTGTCAAAGGAAGAGTGTGCTATAAAATTTTTGCATAAGGATATCCTATGTATATATTGAAGCTTCAACAAGTATTTGTAAATCTGTGTGCAAATTGAAAACTTTATTTGGCCATGCTCAGAATTACACAGAAAAAGCCTTCATTGCCTAGGCAGAGTGAAATATGAAAGAAACAGAAAAAGGATATATTTTAGTTTTATTACTGTTATGGTGTTTGTGATAGATGAAAATTTGTTTTAATATGTTGGGAGGGGCTTAAGTGTCAGTTTTGATGAGTTTCTCAGGAGCAAAGATCAAGTGTGTGGCTGATAGTGGGCAAACAGACCTCAGCTTTGTTTCTGTTAATTAAATGATGTGCTATTAGTCATGGCAGAACAGGATTATGAGGAACTTGGAGCTGGAACTGGCCTCCATCTGATACAGTGTCATATCCATGTGGCTCTGCCTCATTTGTATTGAAAAGCTGGCATGGCCTGTGTGTCCAGACCTCTGAACTGCACTCTTTTTGGCGGTATAGTGGGATGTCCTTAGTTGCCTTTTCTGTGGATTTTTTTTGCATTTTATTCTCTATCAATGCTGTTCTTTGCAGCAGTCTAAAAAGTAAAATGGATTTCTGTGCATGTAGGTGTTGAGTGTATGAAATTGTGTGATTTTTAGCTTCTTTTGTTTCCTTGTGTGTCAGAAGACCCAGGTAGCTTATCATGAAGTAAAGACGATAAAAGGAAAACTAGGGCAGCAGAAACTATTCAGCCCTGCTGAGTGTCTGCAACTCTGAAAATTCATTTAGGTGCTAGATTATTGGCATTTCTAGAGGAAGTGACTAAAGAAGGTTCAGCTGTACAAAAGGCAGGGTTAAATAACTGGTGTATTCGTGATATTTTCCGGTTGGGCACTATGGGTGATTAAGCACAGGAGAATAACAGGGAGTGTAAGTGCCAGGGGAAGTACTTTCAAGTAAAATTTTCCCATAAAATTAATTGGCAAAAATAACTGTAGAATGTAATGTTTAGGCAGACGCTATAGAAAATGGGGAATGAAAAGTATTTATATTGTGAGGAAGGGGAAAAATAAGCTGTGCAGAGACTTGTTTGGTTTTGGGAAGGGCAATCTTGTATTGGCTGGACTAGTTTGGTTTTGTAGTTCTTACCTCTTTTCTAATATAATTGGATTACTTTAACATCTTGCAAAGCATATGCCGTAGTTGATTATGAGTTGTGGTC
Organism: Dicrurus megarhynchus; assembly: GCA_013399195.1. Classification (NCBI taxonomy): domain Eukaryota; kingdom Metazoa; phylum Chordata; class Aves; order Passeriformes; family Dicruridae; genus Dicrurus; species Dicrurus megarhynchus. The sequence goes on from VXAD01008756.1 coordinate 2,187,182, forward strand.
ACTTTGTCAAAGTCACTTAATTGACACAATTTTCATGTAACATTCACAAGAATGAATATTGTGAACCCTGGTGGCAGAAATAGGTCTTAATGGAAGCAAAATGGTGTATGCACCCTTATTTTCTGTCCAAGTGTACCAGCTTAGCTCATGCCAATTAATATTGGTAACTGGAAGAAAGGAAGTTTTGTAATGACTGTTCTAAAAGTTCCACTTAGCTGCAGGATGTAGTCAAACTAGTTTAGCTTGGTGAAAATCCTTGGAGGTTATTCACTGCAGTGCTCCTTAACATTGTGCCTGGGAGACAAACTGCTTTAACCTTTCACGGTGAGGAGAGTGGTGGCCAAAATGCATAGTAGACACTGATTTGAACCCAGATGCCTTTCTATGGTATTCCTGTCTTTCTTCTGGTTGTCAAAGGTGTTAAATATTTTTTTACCCTTAACATGTTTGAAAGGTCCATTTTAAAGGGATCAGGCACCAAGTTTTTACTAGGTGTTAGCATGTATATATATGACATGTACTTACATAAGTGTTAAATATTCCTCTTTCACAGAAAGAGGAACCAATAATGCCAGCACTGAACTGGAAGCCCTTTGTCTATGGAGGTTTAGCGTCAATCACTGCAGAATGTGGTAAGCATGTGCTTTAACTGTTGACATGATTTTCTTTACTTGGATAGTCTCTATGTAAAACAAGTTTGGTTCCATGCTGCTAGTGACACAGTAGTATGTGGTGGTCTATTGCATAGAATTTTTTGTTTAATGCTGACTGAAGAGTTGCTCTGATCTCTGTTGCAATGTCAGAACACTTGTGTCTGTAAACTCTCATCCCTGGTGAGTCTTGCTTTTATACATGTTTTGCCTTTGTGGTTTATTATTTGGTGTTTGTTTGATGTGTTCCTAGACAGTGGTCGTAAGTAGGTACACTTCTGCTTTGCTACAAGTAGACAAGTTAAGCTCTTAACTTGTAAATTTTTCTCTTAGCTTTCCTGAGTATCTATGTTTCAGTTTAAATTACCTTTTCTTGAGTGTAAGTGGCTGCTTAGATTTGAACACTTAAATTCAATAGTGAGCAACACAGAATAATTGCTGTAGTGAGACAGTGCATCTGATGTCCTAGGCCTACTCTAAAGGCAAACCTAAAATATCGACATCCTTACAAAGTCGTATCTTTTAGATATTAGAATTGCATGTACATGAAAATAAAGGAAATTTTCATTGAAGCAGAACATGATTGGGCATGTGGTGGGCTTGCATGCAAGGTCTGTCTAGTAAAGTAGATGCAGTATAAAATGACACTTAAAACTATTTTGTTTTCATAGAATAGTTTGAGTTGGAAGGTCATCTGATCCAGCCCCCTGCTCTGAGTAGGGACATCTTTAATTAAATTGGGTTGCTCAAAGCCTTTTCCAATCTGACTTTGAATGATTCCAGGGATGGGAAGGATTTCTAGATAGGAAACTTGTGCAAACTCGATTTTGAAACCTCTCTCATTTGATTTGACTGAATATGGCAAATAATGCCAAAAGCTTTGTAAGGAAGACAAAAAAATTCATGAAAGCTTGGCTTGTCTGATAAGCCTTATTTGAACAGATGTAGTTAATCGTGACTGCTGTTAGTGCTTGGGTGAGTATGGAATGCTGAGGTGGTCCTTTTCTTGGATGGATATGCTTTCTGAATCCTTTCATAAGGGGAGCATGGAGAGTATGAACTGAACATAGCATAGCAGTGGGCTACAGGAAAGCAGTAACAGAAATCGGTACTGCTGCTACTGCTTTTTCAGATACTAGGCCAGAATCTGTGTATTGTGTCCTATGGAATTTATTTGCCTTCAGTGATGTTCTCTTTAAAGGTGTTGGTAGAATACACATGCAAACTCAGTACCTGAGTGGGATTGCAGAGCCCTGTTCAGTGTGGCTGCTTACAACCAGTTACCTGAAAATATAGTGAATGTGGAATGCAAACACAGGAAGCAGGCAGGGCCTCTGACAGACCTTTAGAAGAACCAAGGTGATAGAATGTGAATCACTTCTTTAAAAGAAAGTCTTGGTAAGAAAGACTTCTTTCCCATGGGAGTACTTTTATATGTTATGATATATAATATATGTTGCTGGTTCTTGTATGATGTGCTCTGTTGTCTTTGCTTAGGTAGGTACTTCATTAATTTTCTCACTGATTTTCTTTTAAGGTACTTTCCCCATTGATCTGACCAAAACACGTCTCCAGGTTCAAGGTCAAGTTAATGATGCCAAATACAAAGAGATCCGCTACCGTGGAATGGTGCATGCACTGGTCAGAATATGCAGAGAAGAAGGATTGAAAGCCTTATACTCTGGGTAAGATTAACTGAGCTGCAGCAATGGCTTATGAACAGTCTGTGGATAAGTATAAGCCCATTGTATGTGAATTTTTGGGTTTCAGGATTACAAGGTATTTGGTTAGCCTCAATCTGGAAGCTGGATGACCAAGCTTAGATACCTTCAGTGCTGCACACTGCAATAGCATTTCATGTTTAAAAAAACCCCCTCAAACAACAAAACCTACTTAAAACAAAATAGCTAAGCATAAGGTTATTCTCTACAGTGCTGCTATGGTTGTTCCATCTCTCAGAATTAAAACTGAATTAACCTTTGTTTATAAATGAGCACGCTTTTCTTCAAAATACGCAGGATGGTGGAGGAATTACATTTCAGACATGCCTATGAGCTATTTTATAGATCACAAGTTGAAGTGTGGTCTAATAGTAATCCTTTCACAGTTCATTCATGCTCTTGCAGGCTCTATTTAAAAAAACCGAAAAACCAAAACCTAAAAAGCTCTAAAGCTTTTTTTGTTCATAGTGAGTTTAAACTGTTGATTTAAATGAACAAACCTTTCTCTGCTAGATATCTCTGCGCTAGGAAGAATTTTCTGATGAGTTTTTGCGATCTTGAGCATAAACATTATTGCTGCTTGTTTTTTACAGGATTGCACCTGCAATGCTACGGCAAGCTTCATATGGAACTATAAAAATAGGCACTTACCAGAGCTTAAAAAGAATGTTTGTGGAGCATCCAGAAGGTGAGTGGTTATTTTCCATTTAATTGAGGACTGTTTTGCTTGAAGCTGACTGTTTCCATTTCGTATCTTACTGTAGCATTTGAACAAGGTTACAGAGAAGACATTCCTTATACCAGTTACAACAAAGTGAGTCAGCAAGGATAACTTGTCAGAGCAGGTTTTATGGCTTCTGTAACTGGCACTCTCTGGTTAAATGAAGGGAGGCATCATCCTGTCATAATGCATCTTATGCTTTTTAAATCTGCAGCTAAATTCTCTTTGTTTGTGAAATAGATGAAACCCTCATGATGAATGTTCTGTGTGGCATTCTTTCGGGAGTAATCTCATCCTCTATTGCCAACCCTACAGATGTCTTGAAGGTAATTATGTAGATCTTGTCTTTTTAGTTTTTGTTCTCTCCGAATATAGGGTTTGTTTTGTAACCCTATTTATTCTCATCCCTTAACTTCTAAAAAATCAGTAACATCCTGAATTCTTGGCGCCTCCTTCTGGTCCATACTAATTATTTGGAAGTACACATGAGGAAAGTGAAGGTTGGGGAGGTAGTTGGATGCACATTTTTCTGAGTGTAGGGAGAGAATAACTTTCCTGCTGTAGTGTTTGTGTGGAAGCCACACTGCATATTTCATCTGTACTTGTATCTGTAATACTATTAGGATGTTTCTAGAGCTCAAAATAGGTGAAGATCAATTCAGAGGCAAGAGTTCCAGTGAATGCTACTTGTACTGTATGATTCCTTAACACTGTAGAGAGGCTTTGCAAATCTGTGTTCCAAGGAAATGGTGTTCCAGCATCAGTCATTTAAAGTGAATTAGTGAAACAACCGCCTCTTTAAGAATCTGTTAGCTTAATGATAGTAGGCTACTTGGAGAGGTTGATGGTATTTATCTTACAAAACTGGACCTTGTGACTTACCCAGCTGCTCCTAATGAAAAGGAAGTCAAGAAAACTCTGTTTTTCTGAAACTACTACAAAGCTTAATCCTTTGTAGTGCTAGTGTGGTTATGTAGTGGCATTTCAAACATAACCTTGAATGAAGTGTGGCTTCAATTAGTTACTTCCTAAAATTATGTCCACTTAGCGAGTTGCTTGTTGACAACTTGTATTTGGAAGATACCTTAGCAGGTTCCTAAGGATGTTCTTATAAATCTACAGTGTTGAATACCATGGTTCTCAGTGGCTGAAATATTAATCTTTTTAACCTTTCATTTCAACATGTTCCTGTGAGAACACGGTAAAGAACATTCTGCAGAACCCATCTGCCAGTCTTATCCAAATGGAGGCGTGTACCCAGTACAGAAATAGAAGTGACTTAATGCAGCTAAGAATTGTACCACATACTTGTTCAAAATTAGCAGCTGCATTTGGATAGTTAAGGCACAAAGATTGCACCATGGTTGTGATAATGTCAGCTCTTGCTTTATATTCAAAGAGAAGTTGACTTTACTACTTGCAGTTGTAACTTAATAGTTTAATACAGTTTTATTATTTTATTGGTTGTATTTATCTTTTAATTGTATCTTCAAATGAATCTCAGATCAGAATGCAAGCCCAAGGTAATATGATTCAAGGAGGAATGATGGGTAACTTTGTACAGATCTACCAAAAGGAAGGCACTAAAGGATTATGGAAGGCAAGTATTTTTTGAACTGTGTCTTACACTTTAACTACACTTCCTTGCTCAGTTGAATTTCATGTATTCCTACAGTGTTCTCAGCTGAAATATGGAGGATGTAATGTCTGTCGTTTGTCATGACTGCTTCACTGCTGGTTTCAGTGCTTTTTGGTGAAAGGTTACAGCCAGTCTTGTGTGCATGGATTAGCTGCCACTTAGGAGAGGGAATACAAATGTAGGCTTCGATTAGGGTGACTGGCTCTAGGAATAGCTCAACAACCCTTTGTTGAACCTCTCAATGGCATGACACCTCTCTATCTGTATGCTCTGTCTGTTTTAAAACATGTCCTAAAGAACACTTGGAAGCAGAGGAGCTAAAGAGCATCCCCTCTAGCTCAGGAATTCTCATATTCAGTCTTACAGGTTGTCTCTTGGGCCATTATAGTCAATGACTGTATAACAACTGAAGACCCAAAATGGACACTTGTTTTGAAACGGCTGAAAAATAGGAATGCTTCTCTATTAGTGTGCTTTTCTCACAAAGTTTCTTGATCTCCAGTTTTCTTTTCATCCCCCTTACTTTGTCAGTTTTTCAGCTAGCAGCAAAGGAACACTGGTTTTGAGGTTTTAGATGACTGTTGATGCAGGAATTGAGATGTTAAGCAGAGATAGAAAATAACTTAAAGGATCTGAAGTTGCCATTCTGTGTGGAGAAGTGATTTATCTGTTATTTCAAATTTGTGTTTTTGGAGCACATACATCTAAGACTTGTACTAATTATCCTCACTTGAATTTGCAATGTTCTTAATGCATTTGTGGTGTTTTGCTTTGTATTGTAAGAGCTTGGCTTTTCTGACAGTGCACAAAGGTTGACTTTAAACTTCAGCTATATCCTTTCTTTTGCCAGGGAGTATCACTGACAGCACAGAGAGCTGCTATTGTTGTCGGAGTGGAGCTGCCAGTGTATGACCTTACCAAGAAGCACATAATTATGTCTGGATATATGGGAGATACAGTATATACTCACTTCCTGTAAGTTTGTTTAACTGGTTGTATAGCTCATGATTGGTTAGTTCTTGCAATAGGGGAGAGGAGTATTTTGATTTTTCTATCATGTAAATACGTCTAGATGTAAATATACTTCTGATGTGTTGGATCCACATTTTTCTGAGTGTGGGGAGAGAATTATTACATAATTTTTAATGTAATAGCATCTCAAATGGTAGCATGAAAGCTAATTTTATTTAGCGTTTGGAGTTAATGTTCTTTTGAAATATGGAAACTTGTTTTGTGGGTGGTCTGAATCATTCAACTGTGCAGATTAAGGTTAGATGAAAGTTACAGTCAAATATTATCCCCAGAGGCACAAACATCTTTTCAAGCATACTGTATATAAGGGCTGCATAGCAAATCTTCAAAATTATGCTTTTATAGTAAATGAAAAGTAACTTTTCACATCCATTAGCTGATTTAATTTTTTACTAAAAGCATTAAACAGTCATTATTGTGTGTTTCCTGGGAAAGGGCAATTCTTGTGCCTCTCTGTGTGTTAGATCAGACTTCATTAAACCCTTCTTTTATTAGTTCCAGTTTTCTTTGTGGGTTAGCTGGAGCCCTTGCATCCAACCCAGTTGATGTTGTGAGAACACGCATGATGAATCAGAAAAGCCAACAACATGGGGGACACTCAGTCTACAAGGGCACTTTGGATTGCTTGTTACAGGTAAGTAGTTCATGTATCATCATAAATAGAAACTGCTGCCACCAGCAATGGTTTTGCTGTAGAGCTCCAAATTGTTCTGTTTTCCCTAATAACTTAAATAGGCTTTTTTCCATAACGCTCAAAAGGACTTTGCTGTTAGTAATGCACTCGGTGTGAAAAGTATCAACTGTCTTGACAGAAAGACAGGAAGAAAGTTAGTGTCTGCTGCAGAACCTTACTTACTTTGGGGTCTTGGATGAGGAGAGGAAGGCTCTCAGCAGCACTCTCTCTTGCTCAGCTTTATACCATGTCAGGCTGACAGGTCAGTCCTTGAAAAACAAGATCTTCTGGAACAGATGGTTTTCTATGTTGCTTACTGCATAATGGAAAGCCTAGTGCAGCTGGAGGCAAGGTCAGCCTCTGATTTTGATTGCTTTGGTTTCTTAAGTCTAAATTTGATATGAGGTGGGACCATGATGGCCTTTTACATGGAGAAGAATGGATAATAAGCTATTGGTGTCCAACTGTTAACTGAACAGTCCAAGTCACATTGTCCAGTGAAATTGTGAGGTCCATAAAGCAAACTGAAATATTTCAAGGGACTGCCTAATGTTAGCTACAGATCTACATGCAGCAAATTTCAAGGGGCTGCCAAATGTGAACTGCAGGTTTACAGGCAGCACTTTGCAAGGCTTTTTTGGGGTTGTGTTTGGTTTTTTTGGTGTGGTGTTGTGTTTTGGGATTTTTTTGGGTGGGGGGAGGGTCGGGTACTGAGTGATATAGATTGCAACTTTACCTGCCAGGTAATTCTGCAGGCATTACTAATCTTGGTTTTATCTAGTGAAATGTGTTTTTGTCCTGTCAGAAAATAAGTTTAAATTAAGGTTACAGGACTAAGCCACCCCCTTGTCTTGTTAGCTGAGATGCTGTCTGAATTTCTCACTAAAAGAAGAATTACAAAAGTTTGTTCTTGTTATGTTTTTTTTGTTTTTCCTAGACATGGAAGAATGAAGGCTTTTTTGCTCTGTATAAAGGGTTTTGGCCAAACTGGTTAAGACTTGGTCCTTGGAATATCATTGTATCCTTTCCACAGGTGTGCAGAACTACTAAGTTAGCCATACAACAGCAAGTATTGTTTTTTACAGAATTACTCAATGTGGGAAGTGTCATATCAGCATAGATATTCCCTTTTTTTATGAATGTAAAATTGTGCAGTTGACAGTTTTTTTGGTTTTTTAGTCAACTGCTTCCAGTCAGATTGAATTTGTGATTCACACAGAGTGAATAAAAAAAATGATCTTGCAAAATAATTTTCTGTTCTTCCAATGTCATACCTACCCATTTCCTTTGTTTTGAGCCTAGTTTTAAACAGAATTGACCAGGTGAATTAGGAATGGGGACTATTCCCAGAACTGGGGAAACTGTAAGCAGTTACTGATGCAGTCTTTTTGTTTATCTTGGTCTCACAATTTTGGCTTTGTTTCAAGAGCCAGCTGATCAGAGCCCTGGGAGGTGGGTTGGTAGTAATTTTTTTACAATAAACAAACCTTCTTTAGCCCATCAAAGCTAAGTGAGTAAAGACTCAAGTGCTTTTGCAGCATTGTCCTGCCTCCTCAGTTCTGGGTTTAAGACCCTGAGGAAAAGGGATAGGAAAGTAATTAGTATCACCAGTCTTAAAGCAAGTTTCATTGCTCTGCCTAGTATTGTGTAAAAAAAGTAGCCAACCTGCAGCATGGAATAGGAAGGAACAAGGAGTGGAACACCGTTTCACACAGATGCAGCTGACCTTCAGTGGTGAAGTGACCTGTTCTCACTGCTTGAACAGGAAGCAGTTTTCCTTAACCGCTGTGCCAGTTCTTTCTGACATATGAACAGCTGAAGAAATTGGATGCCTGACATGCTGAGCTGTGTACAGGATTCTGTCTATGTACTGTCTGAGTTTAGAACAATGTGCAAGTTATCTTGCTCATTATTGTCTGAACTGCTGGCCAAAGGAAGAGGTTACTGCAAGACTGAGTGAGAAGAACCTGGAAGCGATTTCAAGGCAAACTGGCTCCTGTAACCATGGCTTGTGCACACGATTCAGTGGATGATGTGTACTGTTTTTCAGACTGAACCAAACATGGTGGAATACCTTCTGTCAACTGTTTCGCTATTTTTGAATGTAAAGATCTGCAATGCAACTTTGTGCATCTGAGTCTCAAAGCACAGCGTTATATAAGAGTCAAAGAATAGGTTTTTTCTTCTGTCTTTCCATAGATTTCCATAAAGGAAGGAAAGAAAAAAGATTTCTGTAAAGGAAAAAATATTTTTGTAAGGGAAGATAAGCAGAACCAAGGGGCTGGGCTTTTCCTGCTTTCAGGAATGTATACAGTTTGATTGTAATAGCTTAAAGCTTCCAGTTAACTGGAAGTGTCACAAGACATCTTTGCCAGCTTTCAGGTTGGCAAAATAACTACTGCAGTATAAAATCTGCTTCTGGTTTTGAAGCTTTCCTGTGTTCTAAGTCCTGAGATGTCTGCATAATTTGCTGGGAATAGTCCAGCTTCATTAGCAAGTGTGGTTGCTACAGTTGACAGTTTTGCATAGCTTAAGGAAAGTATTTTTTTTCTTCCAATGTATAATTCTTGATTTCAGCATAAGTGATTCTTCAGCATATTCATATGTAAATTGCAAGTAGGAATGAAGTTCAAGCAAGTTCATGCCCATCTGCTGATTTTGCAGAGAAACTTTCCATGCCTCTTCCATCCTTGGGAAGAACTGCTGGTTACTGGCTGTTAGGTGTCATCTGAAAGGTGCAAGTTTTACACTGAGCAGTCAGGCTCTGTCACATAGGTGCCTATGTGACAAGAGCCAACCCCTCCAAAAGTGAATCTACTGTAAGTACTGCTTTCCTTCTCTAAAAAGACACCCAAATCCAGAACTAGTGAACACTTTCATATACCAAAGAGGCTCAAGTTGCTGTTACATGCAAGGAAACACTTGATGTAGAAATCAACCGCAGCTTCTATAAATGTTACCTTTAGGCTTAAAGGTATATCAAAACTTCAGGGCCGTTAACTAAACAGTTACATCAAGATTCTTATTAAGTGCTGCTGTTGAATTCCAGGAAAAAGGAATGTATGAGATGCAAGTCATAGGATGGATCTTCTGTGTTTACAGAGGGCAGCAAAGGAGGATGCATAGCTTTGGATTTTTGTGGCCTTGTGTTAATCTTTTACACATTTTTTTCACAGAATCATGCATTCCACTTAAAGAAGTTTCATTGTGATTTCGAAATTGCTATAATCACTTAGAATTACTAATTTTTAGTTCACAAATGGATTTTTTAAATGCACAAGGCACTTTCTTTCCTAAGGTACAATGTTTTCTACGTGTAGGGGTATGCTGATGTGCAGTGTTTTCCCTTACAACTGTTTCTGTGCCTTAATAAAAAAATTTGTAAATATTTTTGTACACTATGTAAGCAAAGTATATGTTTTACATTTTCAAGCCTATTAAAAGTATTAAAATGTAAAACGTGATGACTTAAAACTGATTTCAGTTTCTATGTTTCAAACGGTGATGGGAAGTTTCAAATACTTTGAGGTGATTAACAAAGGAAAGCTGTTGCTGGCATTGAACTGGGCCATGTTATTGGTTATTTAGTCAAGGGACACTAAAGTTGGCTGTAGTTAAAAGCTTGTGTTTCTGTGACTTGTGGCTGAATAACATGCACTGACCATAGGTTTTGGCTGTTCTTCAGCATATCTTAAACAGCAAGACCATTTTCTTCTCTGTTACGGAAACTGCTTAGTTTTATGTAGCAACAGAGTAAGTTTATCACACTTGTAACCAGCATGGGGTAGGACAAATGTGCTGGACTAGCGCTGAGGGGGAATGAGGAATCTGCCAGTGTGGAGTGACAGTAACTGCACTGTACCAGTTAATCTGTGGGGAAGCTGGAGAGGGATAGCTGGACAGGATGGACTGAAATTAACTGCTAAGTCCCAAAGGCAACAAAATAGTGAAATAATAGTTTACGACCTCAGCTGGGACTATTGCAGTGAATACCTCCAGTTCTTTTCAACCTCTTTAATTCTGATGTGCTTTAGTTAGGATTTAGTGTGTAATGATAAAAGATTTAAGTTTACAAAAACTAAAAACAAACCAAAGGTACTGGCCTCTGCTGCCTCAGGAAAGGAAGCTCTGGGCAAGGGAAGGAATGAGTTAGCTGCCAGACTGACTACTGCTGTCCCTGGGAGAGCCGTGGATGGGGTGGTCCCTCCCTGGGACTGCAGTGCGGCTGCCTCTGCCTGGGGCTTCAACCAGACCGAGTGTGGGTCCTGCACTTTGGCCACAACACTCTGCTGCAGCGCTACCGGCTGGGGGCAGAGTGGCTGCAAAGTGACCCAGCAGCAAAGGCCCTGGGGGTGCTGGTCAACAGCAGCTGGACATGAGCCAGTGTGTGCCCAGGTGGCCAAAAGGCCAGTGGCATCCTGGCCTGTATCAGCAACAGTGTGGCCAGCAGGACCAGGGCAGGGATTGTCCCCTGTACTCGGCACTGGTGAAGCTGCACTTCAAGTGCTATGTCCAGTTCTGGACCCCACAATTTGGGAAGGATATTGAGGTGCTGGAGCGTACCAGGAAAGGGCAATGGAGCTGGGTAAGGGTCTGGAGCACAAGTCCTGTGAGGAGGGGCAGCTGAGGGAGCTGGGGTTGTTCAGCCTGGAGAAAAGGAGGCTCAGGGGAGACCTTATCTCTTCTAAAACTGCCTGAAAGGAGGGTGTGGCCAGGTGGGGTCGCTCTCTTCTCCCTGGAAACCAGCGACAGATGAGAGGACAAAGCCTCAAGCTGTGCCAGGGGAGGTTTAGGTTGGACATCAGGGGGAATTTCTTCTCAGAAGGGGTCACTAGACATTGGAATGGGCTGCCCAGGGAGGTCACACTGTCCCTGGAGGTGTTTAAGGAAAGACTGGATGTGGTACTCAGTGTGATGGTCTAGCTGACATGGTGGTGTTGGGTCACAGGTTGGACTCGATGATCCGAGGTCTTTTCCCAGCGAGTCTGTGATCCTGTGGATCCGCTGGGGACGCGGGGGTGCTGCAGCCACCTGCGCTCCTCCTAGGCACCAGGGGGCGCCATCCCGGCCGGCCGGCCGCCCGTCGTGACGCACTTCTCTCCCCTGTGACAGTGACGCCACTGCCACGCGACGCGGCGCGGCGCGCTCTGAGCCTCCCCCGGAAGCGCCGCCCCGCTCCCAGCGTTCCGCCGCGCTCCCGGCGCCGCTCCCGGCCCGCCCCGTCCCGTGCCGTCCCGGCCGCCCGTCCCGCCGCCGGCAGCATGCTGGAGCCGCCGCCCGCGGAGCCGCCGCCCGCGGGCAGGGACGTGCGGGACCGCCTCAGTCTCTGGGACCGCCGTCCGCAGCCCACCGCGCCGCTCAGCGACCGCCAGACCGACTCGGTGCTGGAGCTGAAGGCGGCGGCCGAGAACCTGCCGGTGCCTCCCGAGGTGAGGCGGCGGCGCTGCCCGGCCCGGAGGGGCGGAAGGCGGGAGCGAGGGCGGGAGCGGCCGCGGTGCCACGTCGCCAGGCTGACGAGGGTGACGGCCCAGACCGGTTGGGCCTGCGGGGCCGCGGCTGCTCCCGGGCTTTAGGGGGCTCAGTAGCGTTTTGCGTTTCTGGGCCGCGTCCCCAGCCTCCTCACCTCCCTCGGGAGGGCTCGCTCTTCCTGCAGCCTTCCCGAGGAGCCTCATGCCGCCCGCCCGCCCTGGCTTGCAGGGGTTTGTAGGCAGCGGTGGGAGCTTTCCGCTGAGAATGCACGGGCTTTCTCTGCCTGCCCTCGCTGCTTCCCTCAGTCCACCAGCATTTGTCCTCGTGAAGTTGGGAGCTTTTGTTGTGGAGTTCATTCTTTTGGTCTTCCTAAGTTGATCCTTACCAATGCATAGCTGCTGGCGCCAATGTTATTTCCTGGTACGACTTGCAGACTCAAACGAACTAAAGAAAGCCAGGAATAGTGGTAAAAAGCTTAATAATTTGTCAACACCATAGAGGACATGGTATAAGTTTGTAGTATTCCCACTGTATAAAATTCCAAACTCTGACAGGGTGATTATTTATGAGTCCTCACTTGTCTACAAAGGGAGGTGGAACAGAACGTTTGCATTCCTAACTGCACTTTTCAGGAGAGGGTTTGTATTTAAACAGGATTGTAGTTAAAGATACAGTGCCTTAAAATCAACAAAGTTTGCTCTCAGCAAGTGTCTGAAAGCTCAGAACTGCAAAAGGGAGAGTGTAAAGCAACTCCTTCCTCAAATGCACCTGTCTCATTTAATCCTTCCTGCTTGCTTTGTTTTGTGTAAGCAGTATGCAAAAAGTAAATATTGGCAGGCATCCAAACTGATTGTAGGAGGATGTCCTGCTATCAGAGGATGTTCTTAAGGATCTAAACCAGCTCTGCAACAAGGCAGGTACTGTATTTGCCAGAGGACAGCAGCAAAGCCAAGACACTGAGTTCTTCAGAGAATTGGGACAGTGGTGTCTCAGCTGCCCTGAGGCAGCGGGCTCTGACGGACTCACCTTTCCCTCTGTGTTAGACATGAGAGAAGCCCTGGCTCCCCTGCGAGGGTCAGCCCTTTTTTGAGGGGCGGGGTGGAGAGGTGTGTGGAAGTTGGACAACATAAGGCAATCTGTTTTTTCTCAAATAGTTGAAATCCTGATTGTTCTTTCTTTGCTGGACTAGTACTACCAGGCAGGGAATATTTTACTAAACGAGTTATTTTCTAGAGAGATACCAATTTGTAGTTAAGCAGTGTTTTCTGGTTTTACCGTGCTGATGTTCCCAGAAAACATACAATCCATCATCATGTAATTAAAGAGGGTATTATATTAGATAAGAGTATATAACAGTATTTTTTTGCTTGAATTAATTTCTTCCATATAGGCTAATTAATAGTTTCAAGTCATACCTAAATACAATTTATCTCAAGTTAGTTTTTTCCATGTTTTTCTTGCTTAAACAAAATAATTGTGGCTGAAAAATAATTCCTGTTCAGCAGAGCTATTCCTTGTCTTCTGAATAAATTATGGCAGCAGTCTTGAATTTTTCTTGAATATCTGGCAAAAAAATTTTGACAGTTCCTGTGTGATGTTTCTAAATGTTTTAGATGTTGTATTTGTTGGTGTAATGGTGCGACTCGCTGATCTCAGAGGTTTTTGCTAAACTTAATGATTCTGTGCTTATTGTATTGACAGGTAAAAAGTCCATTGCATTTATTTATTCAAAAGTAGATGCCTGTAATGTTCTCATTGTTTTGCTTTGGATTGCTTTATAGGTGAGCTGCACATACTAATTCTCAGTGAGTTATCTGACCAAAGTTTGTGGTGTTTTGTGAGCAGCTTCCCATTGAGGACTTGTGCAGCCTGACGTCCCAGTCGCTGCCTGTTCTGCTGACAGCTGCGGTGCCAGAATCCACAGAGGATGTCCTTTTGAAGGGATTTGCAATGCTAGGGATGGAGGATGAAAGAATTGAAACAGCACAGCAGGTAAGTGATGCTGAATGACCTCCAAGATGCAGTGATCTTCAGAGATTAGTTTCTGTGTGTCTTGCCTAGCTTTTGGTGGGTTTGCTAAATCTTTTGGGCCGTTTTCAAGATGCATAAGGGGGAACTTGGGGGGAAAACATCACTGAAGTCTTAGCTCTTAAGTGACAGGTACTCTTTCCATTTGGAGTGGAGTCTAATGTGAGAATAAGGCACCCCTTCAGTAAAGCAGTGTTGCTCTTAAAGTGGAAGAATCCCCACTTTCTAATGTGGTACCCTTGCTCTTGTGCAAATAGAGCGAGATGAAATTCAGTCTTTCCCATTTTAATGTAGTGAAAGAATAGAATGGAATATTTGAGTTGGAAGGGACCTACAGTGAGGAATTTGTTTCCTAGATTAATAATTGAATTCTGAAACAGCTCTGTTTTTAACAAAAGCTCATCTTCATTTCATAGATCATAGATTTGATTTTTTTTTAATTGCTTACATGTGATATCTGTATTGTTCTCACCATAAAATCTCTTCTAGTTCTTCTCCTGGTTTGCTCAGGTGCAAACACAGATGGATCAAGATGAAGGTGCCAAGTATAGGTACGTGTTCTTCCTCAGTTCCTTTCACTATAAGCAGTTCCACCCTTGAAAGACTTCATCTTGTCCATTAATGTTAGCTCGTGTTCACATTCAGCTGGCGGGGAATGGGGGAATGTGTTGGAGCAGCCGAAGCTTTCCAAGGCCGTGTGCCTCACTCCCATCTCAAAGGCCATTGCCCAGGTGGCAGAGCAGTTAAAGGGGATTCAGATTTCCTTCTGAACTGCCCAGTATATTAAGACAGATGGAAATTAGTTTTGGCTTATAGACAGGGCTGTAGACAAAGGAATCTCAGAGCTTTCCTATGCGTTTTCAATTGCTGCTGCTATTGGAATGGCGTCCTCTGAAGGCGAGACTGTGTAAGCAGATGTGACTGGTGGTCATTTCTGTTCTCACCCTTTGACTCACCAGTGACTATGGTTGTGATTCTGTATCGGCATTCCCTGCATTCCTTGACACTTTGCTCAGCTCCAGTTTTGAGTCTTGCCATTCTCATCTATATTTGTCTAACTGACTTTCCCATCAGGCTCAGAAGAACCCCTTCCCACTGACTTTGACAGTTACTCTTTGGAAGTCTGAAGTGGAGCTGAATGGCCTAGCTAGATCTGCTGGTGGCTTTTATGGAAACTGGCTTGTGTTTTGAGACTTTACAAACTTGCCCTTGGCCACAAAGAGATGCTGCTGTATTCCCTCTTCTGTTTTTTCTCTGCTTTTCTTTGGGCTGTTTCTTCCTCTTTTGTTCTGACATTTGAGGACACGTGACTTTCCTTAAAAGCAGAAGGGTGAGGCGTATACTGATCCTGTGATATGATCATGGAGAACCTAAAAATAGTAGCAGGCTTGCACTTTGTCAGTTGACATGTTCATAATGGTGCACACAGGGGCTCAAGTGTGCCATGGATGCACAGGGGTTTGTAGGATGGCCAATATGCAACTGTCTGCAGGAGGCCAAAGGTGCAGGAGGAAGATTTAAGTTCTTTGCCTGTTGCACATGGATACAGGGAATTGTTTTACTTGCAGCTTCATAAGTGGTAAAGTAGAACTCAGAAGTTTGAGCTGACATCCAAGAGTAATTAATGTTTAATGATGCTTTAGATAAGCCAAATGCTTGACATACCATTTAGTTACCATTTAGAGTTTTTGTCTGCATTGAGCCTTAGACAAATCTGGTGACATTAGACACTGGATGTATTTCATCTAAGCCTCTTTCAATCCTCACAGTAAGTTTTGAATCCTCTAGAGAATTTCAGCTACTTTAGGAGAAAAAAGTAATTTCTAAATGGAAACTGAAAATTGTGTAGAAGAGACCCTGTTGGGAGCAAGGCAGATAGAATTTGGCTGCTTGCAGTAGTCACTGTGTTCGTGCTGCCCATTTAGACAGTATTCACACGCTCCAGAGCAGCTGCGGTGCAAGCTGCTGCTTTCTAGGTAGGCTTGCTATAAGGAATGTCAGGGAAATGGAGTGGCTATTCCAGACCTTCAGCTCTGTTGTTTCTCAGGTGATGAAACATCTGCTTATCGTGCACTCTTGCTTGATGCAAGTGATCTCTTATTCCTAGAGAGAGAAAAGTAGTGGCAGTGTCCCTGCAGGCAGCTGGATTTGCAAATACAGAAAGGGAAATTTTACTTCTGTTATCTGTTGATTCTCTTTTTCTAGACAGATGAGGGATTACTTGTCTGGCTTTCAGGAGCAGTGTGATGCTATCTTGAATGATGTCAATAGTGCCCTTCAGCACCTGGAGTCACTGCAAAAACAGTATCTTTTTGTGTCCACAAAGACAGGAACGCTGCATGAGGCCTGTGAACAGCTTTTGAAAGAGCAGGTAATCTTTGACGGGAGAATTACTGGGAACTGCTAAGACGTCCTAAATCAAAGTTTATTTTTCTTGGGCTGGGAAAACATGTGAGCTGTGGTAACAATCCCTCCATTTGCTTTGGACCTAATTTTTTTGGATGTGTTTCACCTGCAGCTGGGGTGTCAGGCTCCGGATTAAAATGTTCAGTATGTTTCAGTATATGCTTTAATGAAGAAAGCTAGCTGAGGGCAGCTTTTCTAACTGATGCCTGACAAGTGCAAACTGTATTGGAATTAATAATTCATATCACTTGCAGAAGTTTTTTGATCTGGTTGCTGCAAGATCTTTAAAGTTGCAAGCTTATTTCCCAGATACTTTCTTTTTCCTCGTGAACTGCTGCAACAGTGATACAATGAAGATTTTTTTAGTCAGAGTGGATAAGGGAGAGCTTTTTAAGTCTCAGTCCTGAAATACAGGATTTCTACCCATAATACTGATGGCAGCACTGCTGTTTCTATGCAGCATTGTCTGTGGGATACTGACAAACCTGTAGAATATATTACTTTAAATACACTACTGAAAGTATTGTGTCAGTCTCTGGTAAGACAGAGCAAGCACTGCTGTATTCTGCATCTTTTGTTGTACTTAATTAGTTGCAAGTTACTTGGAGCTGTTTAACAATGGTGTGTGCTGTGAGCTGAAAGGGAGGCTTAGTAATTTTATACACACATGTATATATGTATATATATTTAAGCTACTTGCTAGGTTGATGATTTTCTTTTATTTATTGTTTCTTTAATAGTCAGAACTTGTTGACCTGGCTGAAAACATCCAGCAGAAACTTTCTTACTTTAATGAGCTGGAAAACATCAACACTGTAAGTATTATTTCATTGTTAATAGTCTTAGAAAGTGAAAGTGTACTGGTCTTTTGAACATACTTATCAACAGTAATGTGCTTAGGTTCCTTACAATGATGCCTTGTCTTGTTTTCCAAAGAAATTGAATTCCCCTACGCTGTCGGTGAACAGTGAAGGATTCATTCCCATGCTGGCTAAGCTTGATGATTGTATTGCATATATTTCATCACATGTAAGTAATTCTGTATTCATTTTAGTTAAATCACCTTTGTGTGTTCATACCTTATTAATGGTTTTTTTCCTATAAAAAGTTTTCTCTGCCAAATACAGGAAGAAGTTAAGGATGGTGCTTTATAAACTTAGGAAATTTTTATTGAATATACTTATTATTCTGCTTAGTTTTTATAAAATACAGCTTTTAGTTTGTACAAGCTAGCTAGTTATATGAGTATTTTGTTTTGATAAATTTTTGACTGTTTCTATTTAAAATGGATATTTTTTCTGTCTTTCTTTCAGCCAAATTTTAAAGACTATCCTGTATATTTGACTAAGTTTAAACAATGCCTTTCTAAAGCTATGCACCTTATCAAGACATACACTGTGAATACACTACAGAACCTCACAAGCCAGTTAATGAAAAGGGTAAGGTGAATCAGTAAGTGGGAAGTGGAGCTGTTCTGAAATGTCTGTTATAACATCAAACAGTTCTCTTTTTATTTTTTTGAGGGTGGGATGTGTCAGCAGTTTTTTGTGAAAATAGGTCAGTGCTATGGTGTTGGTGTAGGTTGTCCAATTCTCAGCCAAATATGACAGAGACCTAGTGATCCAGAAGATTTTAAAGTTGTAATAATTAAAAAATCATGGAAATTGAAGAAGGTGAAGTCGGTGAATTGAAGTAGGTGAGCGGTAAGCTAGTGAAGGCCAGGGATGGGTGAAGGACTGTGTTAGAGACACCAGATGGCCAGACAGTTTGCTTTCCTGAACCAGTGTGTGCACTGGAGCTCTGAATTGGCTATTGGTCTGTTGCCAAATGGGGAGGGTACACACAAGAGAGATAGAGGTACTGTGATGTTTTGTTTTGGAGATGGATTGCTTTGGAGACAGAGAGAGATTGCAGGTAATACTTGAAAAAAGTATACAGAAGCTGGGTGTTATAGGATGGTAAATGTAAAGCACAACTCTGAGTTCATGCCATTGACCATTTCAGTATTACATTCCAGTAAGTATTCTTGGGTGCTCTTGGTCATCTAAATATTTCATTTATTCTGCAGTGGTTTATGTAGCTAACAACTGTAGATAACAACTGTGCCAGGTTCCTATTAGTTTTGCCAGTATTTTTTGTTTGAGTTTAAAATGTTGACAGCGATGCTAGAGCATCCCAGGGAAGAGTTAGGTGTTTACTCCCACTCGCTCCGGTGAGATTTAGGCATAAATGTAAGCAGAGAGGTTTTTTGGTCTCATTAAAATGCTGATAGTCTCATGCTGTAATATTTTGGCAGAGCAGAAGGAAGAAGGGAATGTCTCTTTCTATGCACTTTGATTCTTTCTCCAAACAATTGTTGTGTACCTTGTGTTCAGTTCTGTTACAGGCAAACTTGGTGTCCTGAGGGACAACCAGTGAAACTGAAAGGTGCTAGAATTGAGAACTGGCAGACCTAAAAGAAAGGAATTTTAGGCAGTGTTCATGGAAACTTGTGAAAGGGTACTTCTGGAGTCAAGATCTTGGTTAAGTGGCATCGAACGTTTTTTGTGTTTGGTACAAAACCAGGTTTTATTAAAAAAAAAAGGTATCATAGCTTGGTTTGATGCCAATGGATTGCCCTGACTGAGCTGAATTTAAACAAAATTTAACATCTCTGATATTAGGTGTGTCTGCAGAAAGAAGTGTGTAACCTAATTTCTGGATTTGATTTGCTGCTTAGGAGTTTTAAGTCAGGAAGGATTCCTCTTTTATGAGCTAGATGACCTTTTCCTTCCCATCTACATGGGGGTTTTGTGGATATTTTGTATACTTTGAAACATCGAATGGCTCCTTCTGCTAGAAGTGCAGTACTGGACGAGTGTTTTTTAGTTATGATCAAGTGCTGAGTTTTCCTGTTGCAACAGAACAAGACTGTCAGAACTGGAAAGGGACTGAAATCTGGATGTTCTTTGATGATGCACACATGTGAGTGGAGGTTTTGATCTCTGTTTGTAGAAGGATGATCAGGTTGCTCGCAGGGATGAAAGTAGGAGGTGGGTATGGTGGAGTCTTCCTGTCCCCATCGTGTTTCTAAAGAAGGCCATCTCTTCTCTCTGTCATCAGTAGGGATAAGGGGAAGAAAGCTTGGTGTGTAAATTTGGGCTCTGCTCTGGTTTGTTAGTGCTAGAATTTGTCTTAAGTTCAAGCTGTCTGCCCAGCTGGGCTGGGGAGCTGCAGGGGGAGCTGCCTCAAGACTTGATGTTCTGGTTGGAGCTTGAATATGAGCTGAAACTTAGCTTCTCTTTCTTGGGACTGGCAGATAAAAGGGAAATCTGTTCAATTTTAGTTCTACAGTTTAAGGGCCAACAGTCAGTACTACTCTGGCAGTTCCAGAGAAAACTGTTGTCTCTAATGGGGAATGTCATAATTACTGAAAACCTTCCTTTTACTGTATAGGCTATTTCATGAAACTTTTGGGTTGGGTTTTGTTCTTCCATCTGACTTTTGAATTCTGAAACCAGCACGCCTTTCTTGGTGGGAAGTGGCGAAGAGCTGTTCTACTGGAAGCATAAGCATAAAGAGCCAATAGTCTCTTTTAGAGCCTAATTATCTCAGCCATTATATACTAGAAGCCAAATATAGTATTTTGCTTTTCAACCAATTACTCATCTCATCTTTTAGGATCCTTCAGCTGTGCCAAATTCTGACAATGCCTTCACGCTGTTTTATGTGAAATTCAGAGCAGCTGCTCCCAAAGTTAGAGTAAGTAGGCTGGTAACTAACTTTTAAAAAGGAAGTTATGAAAATGAGGCTTGAATTTATTAGTGTGAATGCAAGGATTGCATATTGTGCAAGTGTGAATGTCCAAAGATTGCATATTGTATCCACGGAAAAATACTACTAATTATTTTCCAATTATTACAAAAAAGTAATTTACTGATAATACTTTTTTCTCTTTTTTTTTTTTTTTGAGTAGACTCTTATTGAACAAGTAGAGCAAAGATCTGAAAAAATGCCAGAGTGAGTATGTCTACATAATTTATCTTCAACAGTTTTAAGTTTTGAAAATATTTACTTTTGTTTAAGTACTGTTAAACACATTATTTGTTTAAAAGAAAGTTTTAAAAATTGAAATTACGTAGAACTAAAGAGGGTATTAGAATGCATTTTATGTGTGCCAGAAAATGATCTTCAGGATGCAGTTACTGTTTTAATTTCTTGGCTAGGTATCAGCAAGTTCTCAATGAAATCCATCAATGTTACCTTGACCAGCGGGAGCTTTTGCTTGGCCCAAGTATCGCTAGCACTGTTACAGAATTAACCAGTCAGAATAACAGAGATCATTGTGCTCTGGTAGGTAAAGTAGTCATGTGTTGTGTGGGTTTTGTTATGTTTTAATCCCCTCTCCCCCAGGTAAAATGAACTTACTTAATTCAGTCATTTACTTGCAGAATTGTTACTGTTGTCTGTGGGTTTGAATCGTTAACATTCTATTAATATTTTCAAGCCATACCTGTTTTGTTTCTGTAAAAACTCCACCCTGTTACAAACCTCACAAAGGGGGAAGGATAAAAAAGAAGCATAAAATGTGGTTACTTAAATTTCAGAAACAAAAAAGGGACAGAAGTTGTACAATGAGCTTCTGTTTGGCTAGTAACGTCTTTTCAGTCCATGGTCTTAGAGTTCATCTCATTAATTTTGAATTTTACAAAGCTTCAGTTTAATCATAGCAGTAATAATCACAACACCACATGTAATATGTAGTAATAATACCTGTAATATCACTTGTGAATCTGATGCAAGGAAAGGAATTTAATCATCAAGTATTTGTGTTTCTGTGAATACAGGTACGAAGTGGTTGTGCCTTTATGGTCCATGTATGCCAGGACGAACACCAGCTTTACAATGAGTTCTTCACAAAACCAACACCAAAACTGGAGTAGGTGGTACATGGTAGTTTTGATTTACTGCATGTTGTATTCACTGTGTTGTGATGTAGCAGATTATAGTATAGGGCTGTATTCAAGTGGTTTGGTAAGAACTAGCAAGATAAAAAACCAACTTAATCACTTTAAACGTCAGAATTTCATGTTCTTGTGTTTCCTTTTTCTTCAAGCAAAGCCAATAGCTCCCATTCTCCATAAATAATCTTTGCAAATGCTCTGTAGATAGTCTGAAAGAGATAAAGATACTCAGGTACTTTGAAAATAGCTATAGAAGTCTACAGGTCTCAGCTGGTTTTGTACAGCCTCTTTTGCACAGCCTGTTGCACAAGTGCTTTCATTTGCTTCAATCTGAAATTAGGCTGATGAACTCCAGCTATTCTTCCTGAAGGATTTAATGAGCTGCCCTTACTGTCAGGGAATATTTGCATGTTGCTTGTATTTGGGCTGAATGGAAGGCAGGGTAGTGGATGCCTGACAGAAACCATGTCTCTTATGTCCTCTGCCTAAACCTAAAAGAGGGACAGGTTGTTGCTTCACACAGTAATTACACTGTAAAAATACTGTAAAGTTTTTTACAACAGACTTGTAATAATAAAACAATTGAATAGACTATGCCCCTTCTCCAGTTTTCTGGTAGTTTTAGTAACGATACTTAATTTTGAAATTTGGGTAGGTCATGTTCCCTTGGTATGAAGTTCCTAACTAAAGTGTATTCCTATTAATATAACTGCAACACTGGTTTTGAGAGTTGTAGTGTCTTAAATAGGGTGCAGCTTGAATTGAACAAGTGTGTAACCTGAAAAACAGACTGCCCACTACCCTCCACATCCTTCAAAGCTAAAGGAACACCAAAACTGCATAAAGCTTCACTAGAGATAAGCCACAATGCCAGAGTAGTTCCAGTCTTTTCTGAGAAATTGTGGTTTCTTGTGGGGCATGCTTAGAATTTGAGGTGACCTAACTAAATTTGTTTAAGAATCAGTTTAGCTATCTCAGTCCAAATCCTGGAGTAAACATCCCTAACTGGAATCAGTGTAAAATGTTCAGCCAGAAATTTCGTCACGACTGCTATTCACACCAAGAATGAGAGTAGACTTCTGTTTTTTTTGGATTTTGATGGAATGTAGTTACCTCATTCCCTAAGAACTTGCTTCCCTTTTTTTTTTGCCTACATCTAAATAAAATATTTTAAGAAAAGTGTTTCAAATAGTAACTTTATTAGGTTTCTCTTAGCATAATACATAGCTCCATTTTCTTTTCTGCAGTGCTAAGGTGCTCTGAAGACATTACAGGCAGGTGTCTATGTACAGACAAAAGAGTTTACCAAAATTCTACCCAAGAGTAGAGATCTGAGATTGGGTATTGTATTTAATAATAAGGCTGGTGAAACTTTCTCTTTTGTTTCTGCTTTTAACCTGGAGAGTTACTGTTTTACCAAACTGCTTATAGTGCTATAGGATGCAAACAAAGAGGCATTCAAAATGTTTCTTCTGAGTATTCTTTCATGAGCATTTTTGTTCCCTCACTGAGGAACTGAAGTGTCCTTGTCCTATTGACAGACATTCTTTGTGAATTAGAAAAAAAATAGTGCAATAAACACAATATCTTTATCACACTGTGATTACTTCAGTGTTGTTGATGTTTATATTTTCAAGTCTAGCTGGGGAATTACTTGAATTTTCAGCTACTGGCAATAGCATTAGTGCCTAATCTGTGATTAGTGAAGGGAGCGTTGAGAATGGCAAAAATGTCTAGAGTGAATGCTCTTGGTGTCTTAACCAAGATATGTATCACTCTGAACATGAAAGAAAAAATTAAATTGAAGTGGGATTTCTGGTGTGTCACTGCATTGATCTCGTAACTTAAGTTAGATTGGAAGGTGTGCTCTGAGATGTTGGTAGCTGTTACAGAAAACATTACCAAGCTTCTCCTCCTGCCTCCCTCTTTGTGTGCTCCTGGTTTAATACACTGTTGAGTACTTGGAATCAGATGAGCCTTTTCTTGAGGGGAAATTGGGGTTATGATTCTGAGCTCAGCAGGAGCATTTTTTCACACAGAAGGTAAGCAAACCAGTTTGCAGCATCTTCCCTTTGTGACAGGTTAAGTTGCTGTTTGATGTGTGTAGGTTTTTTATTTGTTTATTTGGGTTTTTAAAATTTTATTGTGAAATGAGTTAAAAACTGAAACACCCTTTTTAAGCAGTTGGTATGCCACATCTTTTAAAAGGAAAACTTTTCCCACTTTGTAGGAAGTAATGGGTTTATGTTTTAAACAGTCTTGTCTAAGGTCTTCTGTGGCACTTCTTTTCTCACCCTCCTTTCAAAAATCTTTGCCACAAATAATCTATGTTAGTGATAAATTTTTTTTCTGCTTTTGGGGATCCTGAAAGTATTTTGCTTTGTTTTATTTTTCCTTCATAGTGAACTCTTGGAGAAGTTGTGTCTTTCATTGTATGATGTCCTGAGACCAATGATCATCCATGTCATTCACTTGGAGACGCTTTCTGAACTCTGTGGGATTCTCAAAAATGAGATGCTTGAAGATCATGTACAGAACAATGGTAACTCATAGATGGAAGATTATTGTTTTTAAATGTCTTCTTAACTGATAAAATTATTTAATTGCATAGTCAAAAATTCTAGATGCTGCTTTCTTTCTAGTGGATCTTAACCTCATCTTTGACATGTTTGTGTAAAATTAATTATGCTTTTTCATTTATAGTGAAGGTCTGTATTTATGAATCTGTGCATAGCTTCATTTAAAGTAATGTACCAATGTTAGTCATGTTTTCTCTAGATTGTACAAATGCAGGCAAGCATCCACCCAGTGCATATGCATGCACCAGGATTGGTTTAAATTACCTTTTCAAATTAGTGTATTGCTTTACTTGGCCCTGCTAATGCATCATCCATGTAGAGCTTTCTGCATAATGATGATAAAACAACGGAATGCAAACTGATTTTTTTTTTCAATTCTCCTTAATGTCATGTTTCCCAGACTAGAAATTGTAACTTCAGCAGAGGAGTTAAGTAGCAGTGTAGATTTTGGAGTTTTGTAAGTATGCAGAGCTCAAAGTGTCATAGGAGTGAGCTGACCTGCTGTCTCATTTCCTTAGTATGACCAGTGCATAATGGAATCCTTTCACAGTCTTTATTGCACCAGGCAATAAACAGAAATCATACTTGGTAGCTGATATATCACCCAGTGTAGCTCTGTTGCTGAAGCTGTGCCGCTAATCATGAAGAATTGTTCACTTTCCTGGAAGTATAATTGTAACACTGTTGGGAATGAGCAAAAACTTGCTGACTTAATTATTTGGCTTATCATAAGAAGTGTCTTCCTCCTACTTAAATTTGGGCTGATACAATAATTCTTAAGTTTGATGTGAGCTGCTTTGGTTCATCTGTTTTTATCAACTCCCTACAGTCACACCACGGGTATTGGCTGTGATAGAACCAAAGCCACCTTGCTTTGTTGTTCCCGCTGAAATTCCACTTAATGTACCCAGGTCTGAAATAATTAGAACACTTAATTCTAACAAGGCATCTGATGTCATCAGTGTGAGGTTGCATTTTCATAGTCTAATGAAAATCTGGGGAACCGAAGCAACGGCAGCCTGGAGTTCAATAATTCCTTGTTTGTCACAAATTTGTCTGCATGCTGGTGTTCCAGAAATTGCCTGACTCCATCTGCAGCAAGCCAGGTTTTTATGGTTCTATATGTGCTATTTCAAACTTATGTTTCTATGACCTTGTTTTGTAATTAACAAGTTTGTGCCTTTCCTTACCTTTGTCAGCTGAACAACTGGGTGCATTTGCAGCTGGTGTCAAGCAGATGTTGGAAGATGTACAAGAGCGCCTTGTCTATAGGACGCATATTTACATCCAGACTGACATCACTGGCTACAAGCCTGCGCCGGGTGATCTCGCCTATCCTGACAAGCTGGAAATGATGGAGGTACAGCCTCAGCTTTTTCATTGTCCTTGATTAGTCTTCTTTTTACATGCAGTGTATGCAGTTGTGCAGTACAGTGCTTTGCAGCTTGGGTTTTCCAGTTTGTAGGTATATTTAGTGTTACTGGCATTTTCAAATTGATGCCTGCTGATTAAATTATGACCCTAAACTAGATGTCAAAGAACTGTTTATGTCAAACTTAGTGACATTGACAACAGTTCCCACAGTTAACAGTTTTATCAAAACTTGAAGCTTCTGAATTTTTATTTACATTCATAAGTAGTAGGTATTACCCAGTGTATTTTCTAGTTGAGCTGGAATTGAAGAGAAGCTTTAGACAGCCCCAGTTAGCTATAAGTTTGTTTTCAGAATAACTGGTCAGCTAGCTGTTGGTAGGTATGTGGTACCCTATGCTCAGGCAGTGTGAGAGGACACTTGCTGTAGATAATTTAACATGTTAGTAATGGCTTCCAGTAGCCTTTTTCAAGTTCTTATCAGTATTAGCCATTTCTGTAGTCATTCCTAACCCTTTGAGTCAACGTTCCTGTTGAAATGGACCAAACTAATTCTACTTATTTTAAAAGGTTAATACTATATTGATGAGAGTTTCAGAATGAAACAACTCACAGAAATAAATATATGGCCAATGAGAAACCTGAAATGAGTTTTTGATTAGAACAAGCTGTGTTTGATATGCATTTGGTATACAATTGCATGAACACTGCATGGAAGTAGTAAAGCTTAGTAAAAATCTCCCCTCCAAGTAACTATTGCCATTCACTTTGTAATGGGAGACCCAAGCTCTTAAAGGACTGAGGAGACTGAGAATGGCCTTTCCAACATGGACTGGCAAGATCCAAATTTTATTGCCGTATTCTGCTTAGAAAATTGTAGGACTTCCAGCTGACCAGTTGGTAGAGAAGCTGCTGTTTGACTTCAGAATCAGAACATTGCTTATATAAACCACAGAGGCTGGCTATCTATCTATCTATCTATCTATCTATCTATGTCTGTCTGTCTGTCTGTCTGTCTGTCTACCTGAAACATATATATTTTGCTGTGGGCTGAAAGAAATTGACATCGTAACGGTACCTTATTGTGCTCAGTTCTTGGCTGCAAACAGACAAAACACTGTAAGAAACTTATTGCCAGTGAACTCATGTTGCTATGATATTGTCTTTATACACATGTAAAGCTTCTTTTGTGCTACAGTTTGTACTTTGGCAATTATGTGGGACATCCATAGGGTTTTAAACACTGGAGCTAGTGAGTTTGTTGAGTACATGCTCTTTGTACTGAAAGTTCAAAGACTAGTAAGCATCTTTAGGCAAGTGATGCTGCTGCTTGGTCTGTATGAAGCCTTATTTTCTAACAAGGGTCCTGTGGCCCTTCAGTTAGGAAGAGAAAGTTCATTCCAAATTGAGAAATTATGCTGCTCTTCACATGTCCTCATAAGACTCCAGTTTTTGCCTGGTTTGAGATTCATTTTGCTACTTGATTGCTTTTAAACCTCAAAACCTTGCTATTTAGAGAGACCTTCTGTCTTAGTAAATGAATTATTAAAATGCTAAAAGCACAGGGCAGAAATGTTTCTTGTGCTGTTCTGCTCAAATATTAATGCAGTTCTTTGCCCATTCTTGCTGCTTCTTGTTGCTTTGAAGCAGACCAAGTAGTGGAAAAGGTTGAAGTGTGGAAATGTTGAGTAATGTTAGGGGAAAGCTTTTGGTTGAACTCCTGCAGGGAATAAACTAGAGAGTACTTTCGGGCCATCTGCACGTATCATTTATGGAAAAAAAGCCATCACAAAAATGATCTGTTTAAAATTCAAGTAAGTGTTGAACCGGGTTACCCTATTTTGAGCTTTTCTTTCTAGGTGGCTTTATAGGTCATTATTTAGAGATCAGTAAAAACAGGCAAAATGGAAAGAACAGTGTTTTACACAGATAGGTATTTGTGAATCTTTATTCTATTGCAATTTCTGCTACTGTTTTGGAAACATCTGCCTATTTCTTCTAAATGTCTTTATAACACTGGGTGCTGAGTGCAGCTGATTCCTTTTGCAATTCAGCATGCTTTTCTCTGTTGTAACCAAAGCAGCGCTATGTGATATTAAAATATTATTGTGTATATTTCTTTGCAGCAAATTGCACAGAGTTTAAAAGAGGAACAGAAGAAGCTGCCATCTGAAGCTTCATTTTCAGATGTCCGGCTAGAAGATCCCGAGTCCTGCAGCTTAGTTAAATCTGGTATGAAATGCATGTCATATTGTCAAATTAATGCATAAAGCTCATGGGATGTGAGCATTAACTTGAACCATCTGTGAGGAACTTGCATGTATCTGAAAGGGTTATTTTCCTAGAGAAATTCATAAGTGATTTTGAGAGGTGTACTTTGTCTCAAAGTTCTTAGTTTTGTATTTTTTATGAGAAACAGCCTAATCTTGTTCTTTTGGTGGCATTTCTTTGTGCCTCCAGTGCAGTCCATTATGTGAAGCAACTACTTTTGCAGCCAACAGCATCTATTGTACTTTGTATAAAGCTGAGATTTTGTATTCTCCACTGAAAAGTAGCCGTGCCATCAAGAAATGTACTTGAGGATGCTTTTGTTTGTTAGCTGTGCTAAGATGAGAAAGGTGATTTGGTGTGTCAGGCACATCTCTTAAATTGTAGGTATTTACAATAATTCATAATTTAGTCCTTGACATTTTAAACATGTGACCCGTGTGTCTGTAAATTACAGCAAACTGGAATAAAATTTCATAAAATGTGGCTGTTCTGATGCCAGTTGTTTGAGGGTTACAAATATTTAAATTATTGTCACAGATCCATGAAGAATTTCTCCTTTTATTTTATCATTGTTCAGAATGGTACAGCATTATTTCCCCAGCAGCATTTTTCTCAGCTCTTCATCAGTTGTTTCTCATATTCTTTTTGATTGCATGATAGTTTCTTGCTTTTGGCTTGGAAGGTCTGCAGAGGTGTTTCTAGCTGGACTCCACAAATCCCGTTGAGAATAGGATTCATCATACTTCGCCCAAGTGTATGGAATTTGCAAGTCCTGTAAATCTCACCTGCACTCAGGAAATGGAAGGAACCTATATATGGTATAATTTGAAGATATGTGTCTGAGATAATTGGGATTATTTGCCCTTCTGAGGTGCCTCTCTCCCATTTCAGTACCTGCAGGAGTAGCTCAAATGACTAGTAAATGGCCTAGGAACCTCAAACTGGTAGCTTAAGATTTTACAGGCTTTCTAATTACTGTGACAATAAATTCATAGTTGCAAAAGGTAGAAAGATATTACTGGATTATTTCAGATGGTTTCTGCACTGATCACATAAACACAAGTGCATTTTCCATCAGACTTCTGTCTGTCAGGTGTTGTGAAAATCCATTTTGAGCATACAGAATTATTATGAAGGTTACCCAGGAGGAGCACTTTTTTATGTTTGCAACAATCTCATGACAAAATTTGTTTTGCTGTTATTTTTACACTTATTAAAATTATGTTTAAACCCTATATTTTCTGCAACTGTTTAATCCATGTAGGATTATCCCCAGCAGAAAGGAAAGCATGAAGAAATAAAATTAATAGAATGGTTTTTTCCTTTTTTTTCCCTAAGCATTTCCTGTAATTCCTTGATCTCTAACCATTTCTTTTTCCTCTTTTCTCCCGTGCTTTTTTTTTTTCAGTAACTGATCATTTCAGCTGTTTAGCTGAGTGGGAGGTGTGTGTCATTGGAGACATGCCTGTGAAACTAACTCATTAAAAAAGGTCGAGCTGGGCCACCCCGGGAAGCAAATTCATGTCTTTCACAGGCTTGTGCTCTATTCACATAGAAATCTAGTACTGACCTGCTCAGAAAGAAAAAAAAATTAACCTGTTAGAGTAAAATACAATGTTTTATTTCTGTGTAGAGAGTATAAAATGCAGTCGATATTACAGTCTCCTTTGGTTGAAGGACAGATGGGCAAGTTTTTCATGTGTATATTTTGCTTTTAAACAGGTTCAGCTGAATCCCTTAATCCCAGGCATCAGACCACGATTTCACCAGCAGATCTGCATGGAATGTGGTATCCTACTGTCAGAAGGACTCTAGTGTGTCTCTCCAAACTGTACAGATGTATAGATGTATGCAAAATTTTTTTAATCTAATTTTTTAGGTGAAGTTATAAAGTGTGTACAGCACCATGTCGAAATATTTTAATACTAACTAGGAATGAACAATTACTGGCCTCTAACCTCTTAGTCTTTCTGCTGCTATCTTTATGTAAAACAAGTGAACTGACAATTTTAGGTCATCATTTCTAAGACAGTTTTATATTTGTAGAATTAGAAAAATGGCACTGATTTGTACATTTATTGCTTTTGCTGTTACAGAAATAATTTAGTGTCTGATGTTCAAGATACTGGTCTCACCAAAGTTGAGGAGTGAATAGGACAAGAGAAAATAGAAAGTTCTGAGTCAATTACAGGGAATGATTTTATTGCTGAAATTACTGGATGAATGTGTTTGTGTGATCTGGTCTTAAAAATGGTGACTCTACTGCTTCTACATTTTGGAAATGTTCTGAAAATGTTTTTGTGGCACATTTCTTCATGTTTCAAAATGTAGGAGACGTTTCCAAAGTTTAAGACAGTAGAAATCTTCATGTCTAGCAGAAACAGAAGCAGTGTTTATTTAACACATATTTTAAGATTTTCCCATTAGAATCTGTTTTATGTTGCTCACTTAACAGCATATAAGGCTGATAAGTCTCTGAGGAAACTGATTCAAGTGTTTTTGCTTTTCTGTGTGTGTTGTATCTTTATTAGATACTTTTAATGGATTTCAAAATATCTTTGATGGGTGTATATGAAACTCTTGCCAAGATGCTATTGCTAACAAAGAAGCTGGAAAATACTAATGCTTTATTGCTTAAAATATCAATCCCATTAAATATAGATGAATATTTGCCCTTGTTTTCAGCTAGACCTTTGTAAATGAGGTGATTTCTTCGTTGTTTGCAAGGCTCGTTTACAGCCTTGTAACTCTCGCCAGAGGTTAATTTAGTTCTACCCTGAGGTGCTGTAGCAGAACTGGTACCCCTTGCCTGCACCCTGCAGATAGGGAAGAATGAATGAAGTGGTGCTGGCAAGTCCAGGGTGCTCAGGGCTCTCGTGTGCTCGTTGCAGTGCTGGCGTGGGCAAGCTGTGTTCCTGTGGCTGTCTCAGCTGCAGGATCGTGTTGCTGCCACTTAAGGACTTGCTCCATGTCCCCTGGGCTGTGGCAGCTGTCGTGTTTGTTTACTAAGCTGTCACAAATGGGAGGTAATTTGAGTGTGCCTGAGGTTAAGCTCACTCAAATGATCTCGTGTCTATTGCAGATGTAGCTTGCATGCACAGGTAGTTGCCCTGACACATGAAGAATTGTCTGGTCAGGTTACCCAGCAAACGCCATTCATGCTGTTGGCTCTGAATGTGTGAGGTGTCACTGACCATGTCACTACCCAGGTGACAGTTCAGAGCTGCAGGGTGAGCAGGGCATGCTTGTGTTGGTACCTGCATCCAGCCTGAGTGCTTGCAGCAAGCTTTTGTATGCTTATTTTGTGAATGCTCCATCTTGTGTCACTGCATTTAGCCAACATGTTTTAGCTAGTTAATCTGAAGTTCTGTAAGGACATTGTTCACAAACTGCAACTCTTAAAATTCTGCCTAAGCTTTGCTAACACCTTTTTTGTTGGTCTGATTTCCTCTTCCCTGCAGAGGGCAGTGTTTCAGGGATTATCTCAAGAGGCCTTATCTGCCTGCATCCAGTCACTGCTGGGAGCTGCTGATTCCATCAGCAAAAACAAGGTCAGAATTTGTGCTTTGGGTATGATTTCCACAGCCCCCACCCCCAGCCCCTTGTATATCTAAAGTCATGAAGCAGCAGTTCAGAATTCTGTTAAAATCTTAGTCAAAGCATGTTGCTCTGCCTCTAGAGACTTGATGGATTTGCCAGTTCTTAAGTTATGGTTAATGTATTGCAGGGCAAAGATAATGGTTCCCATGCTAGCCTATCTCTGAAAAGGTGTAATACAGATCGTAGCAATCGTGTTTACAGGCTGCTCTAACTCATGTGAATTTAATGAAGTGATGCCTAAAGAAAAGTTTCTGCTAGAGGACTTTGCTCCCTGTATTTATTTTCACTGCCTGCTACTCTTTTCTCTTTTTTTCTGTCTCTGTTGTTTGAATTTTCAAAAATCTTTCTAACTGTTATATTCACTGGGAAGAAGTTTTTTAAGTATTCTCTGCTCAGAACTGTACTATCAAAAGGTTTGATCTCATGTGTTGCTTAGAATTCAATGCAGATTCATCAGGTCATTTAAACTTTAACTGTTAGTTTAAGTAGTTGAAGTAAACTTTATTTTTTCCTGTCACAGTTCCTTTAAATCCTGTAGTAATTTGCTAATTCCTAACAGCCAGTAAATGAATTAAAAAAAAAAAAAAGTCTTAGTAGGCTAAAATTATTGGATTTTTAGAAGCAGTAAATATTTAGTAATGGAAAAAGTTTTAGTTCTGATTGGAAATGATCTGTTTTGAAGTATTTCTTTTGAGTGTCCTTTGAAAAATATCTGTTAAACATAGTATCTTTAAAAAGAAATTCAAGCTACACTTCCCTTTAGCTTGAGCAGATAACTATTTTCTGTGTAACTGATTCAGAATTCTACAGTTAAATACCCATTCCAGCACTGTGTACCTGGTCAACATTGGCTTAAAAGTATTGCAGAGAATGAAACTCATCCTGCAGTGACCCCTAAATAGGCTGGCCCAGAACTACCACTCTCTGCCACTTTGTTCTTGATGCATGTTAATTTAACAGTATCTAGTGAAATGATGCATATAAGAATTAAAAAAAAGCCCAACCCAAACAACTCAAGAAGCCCTTTCCACCACTCATTTTTAGTGAAATTCTATTTATTGAAACTGCAGATTTAAATCTGATTTCTTCTTTTCTGTTTTATTTAACATTATATCAAGGAAAGTTCTCCAGCTTGCAAAAGCAAATTTGAATTCTTGAGTCCTTCTCCTTTCACCTCAATGAGCCATGAACTTTAAAGATTAAAACCAGCACGCAGTATAAAGCATGTAGTTAAAATAACAGGCAGTGCAAAACTGATCATCTCGGTGGTGTGAACTTGGCCTTCTTTTATTCTTTCTATCTTTGCTGTACTGTTTAGAAATTAACTAAGCTTTGTGTTTAATGACACGAGAGAAATGTGCCGTAAGACCTTTGCAGAACAGCACAGTTAATCAAGGTTATTACAGGAACATTAACTTTTTTTAGTCATTGTAATGATGAAAACAAATTTAGACCCTCATGTTTTTCAACTATAAATTATATGAATTATGTGAAATAATTCCTTTCTCTTAAGAAGAATAAATTTGTATCTTTCAAATAGTGGATACCTGTACTTAATGAGGACATTTAGTTATATGGCTGTGTAATCTAATTCTTCTAAGAAATGGGAATAAAGTCTGCTTCTGTAGTGCAGTGTATTAGGAATAGTACAGAAGTGGGATTTGTTGATCCCAGAGTGTAGTTAATGGCACTACAGACTAATGGAAAAAGCTTGTTAACTAATAAAAGTGGAAATGTTGAAACTTTGCTCTTCATTTAATTGTTTGGGTTTTTTTTTTTTTTTTACATGTAATGCATGTTCTTTCTCTTGTGCTGTAGACCCAGGTTGATGGACAGCTTTTCTTAATAAAACACCTTTTGATTCTTCGTGAACAAATTGCTCCTTTCCACACTGATTTCACCATTAAGGAAATTTCCCTGGACCTTAAGAAAACTAGAGGTACTAAACAGTTGCTGGCTACAGAATGGGATGGGATTGTCCTCCCTTAATGTGCCAGCAAAAGTTTTGGGTTTATTTTATGTTCACTTGCAATGACCTGTATGCTTTTTCTAATCTCTTGCTTTGTTCCTAGCTTCTCTGAAAAAACCAAAACCATTCTCCTACTCAGGGCAATTCAAGATGTATCTAACAAATTCTTTATTTTTGTATGAAATGCATTTGCCTGCTTTTGCTGCTGACCTAACTTATTTATCCAGTCTTTTTTAAGAACTGCTAAGTAATCTACATTTCTATAGCACAGAGATGTCTTTCCCCTTTTCTGACCCGTTAAAGGAATGTCTTTTCTTACTGCTGCTTAGCAGGTGAATTTAACAATACATAGTCAACTTACCTAGAGCAAATTAAGATTTTCTGGATCTTTCTGCAAGGTTTTTGTTTTGGGAAGGATTTCTTCTATTAACTTTGCAAGTTAAATAAGTAGTACTGTTGGATGGTATTATGTAGCAAGCGTGTCTCTTGTAGGAAGTGAAAATAGAAGTAGTGGCCATGGCCATGGTTTTTGAAATTGTACTATTGTTCCCTTGTAAAATTCAGGAAAAAAGCTCTCAATACAAAACTGAACTGTCATGCACTTTACAAGCTGTAAGGGTAATGGGAAAGATTATTGGAAGCATGTCAAGTTTCTCTCCTTCCATTCCAGAGGAGAAAGCTGAAGAAGTAACTTCTCTTTCCTGCTGTCTAATTTGCTGCAGTCCTAACTCTGAAGCGAGCATTTCTTACACTAACCATTTCACTTGTTGCATTTGAACATCAATGAAACCTCCTACCTGTTGAGTGGTTTCTAGTTGACTGGAGGTTAAAGGGCAAATACATCCTTTTGGTGTCTTGTCCTGGCTGACACACAAGTTTGTTCTCCATCTTCATTTAATGGAATAAATTTTTGTGCCAGCCAGTACTTTGCAGGGGGTAGTGGTAAGTAATGGAAAACACTTTTTGTTGGGTGGTGGAGGCAGTGGTGTTGAAAAGATGTATGTTGTGCTTAATTCTTTCTGTGGTATAGCATAGGCCAGTAGGGCTTTTATATTTGGGATGAGTTGTAGAAGAACTGTAGAACACAGTAGTTTTACTGTGTTCTAGCCAAACTTCCTGCACACAGATTTAAGATTGAATTTGGTATTTACAGACGAATGGATACTGCTTACTGTAAAAGTCATGCTTTTGCCCAATTTTTTTGGAGTAGTATAATGTTAAGGTTCACATAACTGAAATGTGCAGTGGGATAAAGGACTAGCTCATAGGTTTCTAATCAAGAATTTGGAAAGTCCTTGGAATTTGTGATATTTCTGATAAAAAATTCAGAAAACAAAAATAATCTTTCTCTGTGGTCACCTTTCACTGTGTAGGAGTGCAGATTCTTAGTTCAGTGCAAAACCTACAAACCCATGTGTTTGGTATTCCCTCTTTATTTAATGCCTCAGAGAGCACTTCTTTTATGTCTTGTTTCCCTCCCCCTGTTTTATACAGAGTGCAGAAATCCTTTTGAAATAAAAAAAAAAAAAAAGCAGATGGATGTGTAGGATGTTAAATGGCTGACAGTAGGGTAATAAGCTATACTGCAACTATTGATAATTTTATTTTTCCCGATTTGACTAGATTTCAGCTTGACAACATCCTGTTAGGATGTAGGACCTATAGGTGTAATTTCAGTATCTTGTCTTAATTACAGACATTGTTGGTTTTCCTTCTTGAGACTTCTGTGGAGAACATAATCATGAATGTTTATCAACCTTGATGTTTTGTTTTTAGTCCTAACTAAAACAATTAAGTACAGAGGAAAAAAGCACCAATTCATAGTTATTTCATGCAACTGTACTTGGTTTTCTCAAGCAATGTGTGCAAAATTCTGCATATTGTTTATAAATGCTTAAATAGCTTATGTAAAAGTCTTCCACTTGGACATACAGTAACAGGAAGCGGAGAGCTCACACAATTTTCATGCTCGTAGCACTGCAGTAACTTGTTAGTTTCTTGTAATTTATTTATCAGTTTAGACGGTGCAACTGTGAGGTTCAGGTGTACCGTGGGTGCCATTGAAAAGTAGTGAATTAAGCTTTGTGTGCTTCTGTGCATGTGCACTTGTGCATCCACTCCAAGCAGTACTGGAATCATTAATGTTACAGTCATAATCATTCATGCTGGGCCATTTTTTATGCATAAATGAGTGATTAGAGTTTGTAGTTCCTGGAGCTGAATGGCACTGACTTACAGTGTGAGTGACTTTCTGATTCACAGATGCAGCATTCAAAATCCTGAATCCTAAGACAGTTTCACGATTTTTTAGACTAAACAGCAACAACGCCTTGATACAGTTCTTACTGGAGGTAATGTGGAGTCTTATTGCATTAAGAAAAATTGGGTCATTTAAGTGTGTGGTGATCTCTGGCAAATAAAAAGAAGAGAATTGTCGTTCTCTGTTCAAGGGTACTCCAGAAATCAGAGAACATTATATCGACTCCAAGAAAGACGTAGATCGTCATCTGAAATCAGCTTGTGAGCAGTTTATTCAGCAGCAAACCAAACAGTTTATAGAACAGCTGGAGGAGTTCATGACAAAGGTACAAATGTGTCGTATGTTTGTTAACCTAACAAACTGAAGTACTGGTAGGACAAGGGAATTGGTATTTAAATTGGGTATAGGACAGGCTGGTAGTGCTCTGTGATTAGCTGAAGATAATGAGCTTTCTTTTAAGTTCCAACAGCAATTTTCCAGGCATTTTTGAGATTATTGGGTTAAAGGAACATGACATAGTTTATTTTTAAAAGCAACCCTAACCCTTGTGTTCTTTGATCAAGAAGTTTTAGTTTTTCATTGAATTGGAACAGGTGTGTGAAGGTTGGCAGGAGCTTTTCTTTTTGCAGGAACTACTTTGATTGCATTTGTCAGGCTTCAAAAAAACAGCCTTGGGTCATGTGTGTTCTTGAGGGAGGTCTTAGAGTATTAGATGTCTTGTTACAATACATTTCTTTCTAGAACCTGCTCTAGAGGTCAGGATTTCTAGGTATCTTGAGAAAACCTTGCAACAGGATATATTCTGAGCCTTAGGTGCTGAGAATAAGTGACATGACCTCTAAGAAACTGGGGCTACAGCATTGCATGGACTGCAGATATCCCAGCTGGTGATTTTTGAGAATTTAGAAGCTTACAGTATTAAGTTTACTTGTGCCTGTCACGCTGGGGTAGAGGTCAGTGGCAAGCCTAAAATATAGATGGGTAACTGGTGAGATTAATAGATTGTCTGAGTGATCTCAATGATTCATTGGGAATCTGGGGAGTTTAACTAAGCTGCTTAAGGACAAATCTCTTTTGAGGTTTTGTATCCTTAGGTGCCTAAGCATCTTTGTAAATTTAATCCCATTTTGAATTTGACTTTCAAGAATTGATCACGGTTGTAATTTTGAATTGCATTTCTGTCAAGCTGCTTCCCCTGTGTGTTGTTAAGTCAGGTCATAGAAGAGAGAGAGCAGTGGAGATTCCATACACTGTGATATCTAAGAGAGTTGTGCAATTTTTACTTGGTCACTTTCTTGTGAACTCAACTGAAAGAAACATAATTTTGTTGATTTTACTTGTTTTAGGTAGCTGCTTTAAAAACAATGGCCACTCAAGGAGGTCCCAGTTACAGCCTTTCACAGCAACCTTGGGCACAACCAGGTATTTGCTTTGGTTTATATTCGTGTTACTAATTGGAATCTGAAGAGGTGGTCAGAATAACTTGGACTGAGAGACTGTGATTGGTTTTGAAAAATTCTACATATAAGAACTGTCTACCTTTTTCTTGCAAATCCTGGCTTCCATTTTTGCTTGCGTGCTATTTGAAATGTCTTAAGCCATCTCTAAAAACCTGACAAACTTCAGAATATGTATTTAATTGGTGCAGTAGATGAGATGAATGCCTTGAGTATTTCTCAAGCTGTGACTGTTCTTGCATGTAAACAGCATTTCTGCAACTGCATACAGAATGTGCTTAAGGAATTAATTGATTATGTTATGATAAAGCTTTTGCTTTTGTAGGAAAGAATGTACCCTCATTGAAGTCCTTATTGTCTGTACATTTGGTATTTACTTTGTTTTCAGTTTTCCTGTCATTATGCAAAAATGGAATCCGGGTTTGTTTCCCTCTTTTTAAAAATTCAAATGTCAATGCTTCATAGAAACATTTGGAGCAGTTTTAGATGTTCCTAGGTTGTTTTGCTCTTCATATTACAAAGCTGTGCTTCTGGGTGAAAAAATCTGATTATTCCAATTTATACATTGGAACCTTCTGTTGCATCATATTCTTAAGATGCAAAGCCAGCCATGTTCATACATAATTCAGTGCTTCTCAATGGGTCAGACACTCTCAAGGGCTAACTTGAGCTTCTACTTAACATCTCCCGCTTCTTCAGGAGTATTTTTAATGTTTGTTTGGAGATAATTATGTGTGTAGAGGTAGATCGAAGTAGAGCTTCTGCTGTTTCTTGAAGTCATTTGTCTGGGAAGCAGGACTAGGCAAAAAGTTTATATGTGGCAGAAGCTGGAGGGGGGAAAAACCCACACAGGATATTAACTTCAATACTTTAAAACTACAGGATGTATTTTTCCCCTGGCCTTTAAGCAATGATATTGTAAAATCATTAAAATTCCTAGCAATAAAGAAAGAAGGTCTTGTCTGACAGAGGATTCCGGTCTGATTGATTCAAAATCCAGATTACTGTGCAGCCTTTCCTCTCCAGACATGGCCTGTGATCAGTAAGGAGAATTTGTGATACTCTGTTCTCTTTACTAGAAATGTTTATTTCCCAGCAGTTTCTTTTCCAGGTAAATTTTCTGGGAGGGAGCCTATGTAGAACTTGCTTTTTTTGTTGCTCTCGGAGGGCTGTGATTTCAGAAACCTCAGGAGGATGTGGTAGCTTTCAGAAAAGGGGTGGATGCATTTTCGGCAGGGAAAGGAAGCAGTGTCTGGCACGCTGTGGTCCTGTGATGGGTTTGATACTGCACAGCCCAGCCGCCCCCTCGCTCCCTTCCACTCAAACCTGTGGTAATGATCTGCCCAGAAGAGTGGGGTGATTTTCTGGAGCCTCGGTTTCAGTGAGCAGAACTCCAGTTCAGCCTGTTAAACATAGTTTCTTTTCTTTCAGCAAAGATCAACGATCTGGTCTCTTCCACTTACAAGACAATAAAAACAAAGTTGCCATCAACTTTACGAAGCATGTCTTTATACTTGTCCAATAAAGATACAGAGTTAATTCTATTTAAGCCAGTCAGGGTGAGTATTGCTGCCATGTTTTCCTGTAGGTGTTTCATGGTGATATCTGTATCTTAAAAAAGCCAAATCCAAACAGCTGTACTGCTCTTGCTTGTACTACGCAACACACACACATGACGGAGAAGTAACTGCTGCTCTTTATTCTGTACATCTTCCACTTGGCACCAAATGAGCTACCATAAAGAAAATTAACTCTGTCCCACACCAAACCAGTGGACTTTGGTCAGTTATGCATGGGCAGGAACACCAGAGGCAGAGAGGATCATACAGATTCAGTGGAAAACCTACTGTAAACCACCAGAAGAACCAAGCTTGAGTTTAAGCTTCCAGATTAAGTCTTTAGGACTCACTGTTTCACTTTAGCACATCTTAGCTGAAATTTTTACCTCACAACTAGTGTGGATTCCTTATAGCTCTTTTGGGACTTGCTTTAGAAAAGTTCTTAAAGCTTGGCTGCTTGTCCCTACCCAGTCACTTCAGTAGCTATTCCACGTACATTGTGCTTGTTCTGGTTCATGTTTAAGATGGGTGTTACGTTTTTTAATATTGATTTTTTTTCTTCTTTCCTTTAAAAGAATAACATTCAGCAAATCTTCCAGAAACTCCATACTCTGTTAAAGGAAGAATTTAGTAATGAAGACCTCCAGATCATAGCTTGTCCTTCAATGGAACAGGTATATATTGAAGCTCCCTATTTTATCAGTTGCTCTTTCATGTGACTGGCTTTTTTAAACATTGATTTTTTTTATTTTTCGTATTTCCAGTGTTCAGAGTCCTTATTTATTATCTCACTTAATCCTCGATGATTAAACTTTGGACTTTATCTGATCTTTAGGCTCTCAGCTAGGAGGGGGCTTTGTTTGGTTGGGTTTTTTTAATAAATATCTAATAGATTTTCTTAAACCAAGATGGTGACTGCTGTTGCTGGGGATTGGGTTGTAGAAGAGTCTTGCCATTTCCTGGCATTGTCTTCTT
Organism: Dicrurus megarhynchus; assembly: GCA_013399195.1. NCBI lineage: Eukaryota > Metazoa > Chordata > Aves > Passeriformes > Dicruridae > Dicrurus > Dicrurus megarhynchus. The sequence continues at coordinate 2,226,505 of VXAD01008756.1, forward strand.
GGAAAGGTATGAATAAGTGAATATGCCTTCAAAAAACCTGTGCATTTGAAGGCATCTTGCTTTTGACAAATGCAAAAAGCAGCAACTTTTACATTTAGGAAGCACAAGGATGAATTACTAGAGTGCATTTGAAGTTAATTGTATTGAGGAAATGTGCAGATGTTTATGGAAGTGTAACCCTAATGGTAAGGTCTTTAGTCTCAGAGATGATTTGGATTAAGAATTTTCTGTATTAGGATTCTCTGTCAGAAACCAAGTAGGCTTTTAGAAACGTCACTTTGACCTTAGTAGTCTAGGGAATGTGGGTAGACTCTTGATTATCACAGGATGACAGTATTTAAACAGGTAATCTAGTTTATGGATTAGAGGATGTTGCCTGCAGTGCATGTGGCCCCAGGAATGTGATAACTGTCCTGGAGCACTGAGTGGGAGTGGTGCACTGTAAGGAGGTGGAGTTATGCTAGAGGAGATGGCTTCCTCTAATTGTTTATCTGATGAGCCCTAGGCTCACTTATCCTACAAACTGAAGTGTATTATCCCATATTGTAATCTGCAGGAAACAAATATTGTGAAGGATCGCAAATGTGTTTCAGATACTTGAGATGAATGGTAACATTTTTTGCCAGTGTGCCTGTTCTTTGGAATTTCTTGACAGCAGATGACATTATCTTAGGTAGTCTGTCACAGTAGTTTTGACAGCTGAAATGATTGGTCAGCACCATCAGCAGTTGAATTTTAAAAAGCCTGTGAGTAGGCATTTAAGTGGAAATTTTGGCTGTTGTTTTGTAATTGTCTTCTGATTAACGTGCTTCCCAGGAATCCTGTTTAAAGGTTAAAATATGACACATCAGTTTTGAAACTTGGTTGCTCTGTCTAACATAGGCTTTCATTTTGTCTTTCAGGTGAACTTACTGTTGTCGATGTCCAAATAGCCCAGCAGTGAGGCTGCTTGGAATAAGCTTCAGCTGAATTCCAGGCAGTGAGGGGAATGCAAAGACATTTGCTTAAAGTAAATGAAGGGTCCCACTGTGCAGTCCAGTCTGCATCAAAACTATCCAGGCTGCTTAACCCTGTTTTAGGGAAAAAAACCAAAATGAACCAGTTTGTTGATTTGTTAAAAGTCTTCCTGTTCATTGGCTTGAGAAGTGGGCAGAAGAAAATGAAACAAAAACCCCTTTGCTGATCACTCTTATGGAAGCTCAGTTACTGCCTTTTCCAGATATTTTCAAAATTGAAAACCCTTTTTGTTTGTTTTTTTTAATGTAAAAACCATTCTTGCTTTCCCTTAATGAGCTGATATATGCAATGGAAAGTCACACTTTCAAAGACACGCTGGAAATACAGTGCAGGGAATAAAATGAGAGCAGCAATAGATATTTGTGAGACTTGGGAGACGAGCACATTGGTATGACAATTTGACTTAAGCAGGCATGCTCTGAGTTTTTCTTTAACTTCCCTGAAAATCCTGGTAATCCACCACGTGCTTGAAAATAATTCAGACGTTCTTGCTTGGGAAAACTTAATTTCCCACATGTGAAGTGTTTCTTGAAACACTGGATGTTCTGTCTTTCTTACACTCTTGTGATTGGGAGCTGTGAGGTCTGACCTGAAGTTTCATACTCTAGCCTTTCTCCATGTAAAGAGCCTCAGATCCTTGGGATTTGCAATGGAAAGCTGTGCAATATAATTTCTGTTGTTTCTGAGGGAACTCTTAGCATTGAGGTTTTCAGGTACTTAGTTTTAGGGCTGGGTTGGTTTTTTTTGCCTTTCCCAAGATCAGATGGTGGTGTCACATGGTTTAAAGTGGGAGCTGGGTCTGGACCTTGCACAGTCTTTGTGCCGTGGAGTAAGTGCTAATCAGGGGTGTGGGGATGCCTGAAACTCCATGTGCAAGGCTGTCAAATCTGCATTGTAAAGAGAGGATGAGTACTCAGGAACTGGTAAACAGTGCAGGCTGTTGAGTGAGCATTAATTGGACATTAGTGTGGAAAGCTGGATGCTAAATGCCTGGTCCTTCATTGAATGGACACTTCAGACTGTCTCACTGTTTAAATCTTCATTGTGCAGCACTGCAGAATGAAAATGTAGTGGGTGACACATTTTTAACTTATTTATGAAGCCCGTTTTTTACTTTTGAATATGAAGAAATTTCCTTACACATGGGTGGTATTTTGATTTAATAATTTTCCTGTTATAACTAACAACCCTGGAGTATAAGATGGTAGGATTGCAAGCTACCACAAGAAGTGTTGCAGCAGTGGTGCTGAGGTACATAAATGGTACTCATAGGACCATACATGACTCCTTAAAAATTAACTAAAGGAACTAACAAGGAGAAAAATTTGCCCTCTCCTTTTACTTTTGTAGAAATACAGGCTGTAAAATAATGTCCAGTGCACTGTAATATATGTATATTTGTTTTTTATAAAGTTTCTCAGAAGGACTGCATGGTCACTGTACAGAGTTATGGCTGACTTAATACAGACATTGTACAGAAGAGACGTGAAGGGTAAACCATGGCAGTAGTCACTCTTGTGCTTGGGATCTTTTTCTCTCTTAGAGTACCCAGACAGCTCTAGGACAGCTGGTGGAAAGATTAGAAGAGCAATCAGTTTATACAGCCTGTTTGCTAAATGAACATTTGTTTAAACATGTACAGTTTCAGATATTTACATTTACAAATAGTGTAAATACTTTCAAAAGATTAATTTAAGATGCTTTATATTATCTGACTAGAAACTCGCTGTTTTTAATTTTTTTAAATAAAAATGTTGCCTCCTATTTTGGTCCAAGAGTAAAGCTTTATTCTGTATCCTGAGGCTTGTCTGTCAAGATAACTGTAATACAGAGACAATAAACATCCTGTAAGCACAGGCAGTGCATTGCTGAGAAGTGTTCTTTTTTTAGCAGTAAGAGAATTGAGTTTATTTGGCACAGATATATACCTGAGTGCTGAATGTACAGCTAATTGTTAAATTAATGCCTCTTTATGGTTATAATAAAAGTAAATTTGTATTTTCTTTACTGACAAGCAATCTTGTGTGACTAAATGGTCTCTTTCCTTGCAATTTTGTTAGGAGGAAAAAACCACAACTGTCAACCACAACTGTAACACAAGAACGTGTTTTAACTAAGTTGGCTTTTACTAAGAGAGCTTGGGAGGTGGTGGCAGAAAACACAAGTATTACTGTATTTGATGACTGTTCTTGCCTGGTTATTCACAGACTCCTCTACCCAGAGTTTCTCATTACTCTGTAGTGCTCTTCTGGCCCTTGGTGTTGTAAAACACATCATCCAGAAGCTTGTAGTTTGTCCCCTGTAAAGTAAGCATGGAGTTTCCCTTCACCCTCTGGCTTTCACAATGTCATTGGAATGAACTATCAAAGTAAAAGCTCTCCTTCCCTGTGGAATTTGGCTTCTATGTGAGAGGTATGGGACAGTGATGTATGACTAGAGCTTCCTGGTCACTTGGAACCTGCTCTAGGGGTCTGGCCCTTTGGATTGTATCTTGTAAATGAGGTGAATGCCTGGCCAGCTTTTGGACACCACTGATGCCTGCAGCAAAATCTGCTCTGCCATGTGTTTTTCAAGCAAAATGTAATAGTCCTTTTCTCAAACTGCATATATGGTGTTGACGAGGTGATGTGGGTATGAAAAGGGGGAAAAGTCTGTGCTGCTGAAGCAAATCCTGATGACTGCAGGTAGATCCAGCTCTGTCCGCAAATGCTGTTTTCTCCTACTCTTGTGCATTTCATCCTCATTGAGCCCTAAAACCCAGCCAATATTGTGGAGCAAATCAGATCTTTGATATAAAGACCTCTAAATAGAGCAAAAAGAAAAAAGAATCATTGTTGGTCCCTTTCAGTGGTGGCCAACCATGCCACTAAGCCATGGGAATTGCCATCAGCTGGAGCTCGGAAATGCAAGAGAAACCTCGTGTTCCCTCTCTTGAATTGCCCCCGGTCCCTGTGCCCAGGCTGCTCTTTGCCATCCCCTCTGCACCAGCCCAGGTGTCTCTGGCTGAGAGCCAAAGCAAGCTGGTCAGTCACACTTGGCGCAACCAGTTCCCAAATCTCCAGTTCCTCAGCTGTAGGATGGAAGCCATGTGCTTCAGGGTGCTGTGCGTTTGGTGTGCAACCCTGCTGATCAGACTGGGATTCCTCACACGCTGCCAGCTGAGGCAAACCTGGTCTTACAAGGACCTGATGTACAGATGGGCATTGTGAGCTTGAAGAAAGGAGCTTTATTTTCATTGCAAACTGATTGTTGCCACCCTGGTAAGGGAAAAGTCTGAAATGCTGATGTGACTGCTTACTGTGAGTACTAATTTCTTGCATTTCAGTATTTCATGCAGGTAGAAGATAATGAAATGCCAGGAGTGATGTCACTGAGGAGATTGCCAAAAATATTTCAACACTGATTGTTGGAGAGCAGGCTCCTGAGCTGAATGTTTTTGGACTGAAGGAAGAGCTGCTCTTTGCTTTCTGGCCACCTAAGTGAACGACTTTTCTCTGGATCTTTCAGCTGCAAAGAGCCTGTGCAGAGTGAAGGGTGTTAATGCTAAACTCTCTGAGAGGGGGCTGAGTGGGAGAGCATCCTGGATCTCTTCTAACCCAATCTTTCACCATGCAACGTGTCATGGGTGCCCTTTCCCTTCGTGCCCGAGGAGCACACTAACCCTACAGCTCCCCCTGGGAGCTGATCCTCTTCCAGCACACGTACAAGGGGACTGAGGAGCAAATGACTGAACTCATGACGTGAGCCAGCTCAGGTGGGAGTGGGCTGCCCAGAAGTAGTGGGACAAGGAAGATGACTTCCTTATCTAAGAGAGCAGATGGTCCTGAGAAGAAGTCTGAATTTTGGGGGTCAGAGCAGTAGCCAGTGCTTTATGGTTCTGCACGCTTGGGGCCTTGGCTCGCTGCCACCCTCTTGAACAGCCACTGCAGCGGTTGTTTCCATTAGCGATGTGCCCGTGACCATGTACACAGTATTGCCATGAGGGCTGGCAGCATTTGGTCTGTGTCCGCACCAGGGAAGACAACGTGAATCCTTCCCCCTGAGGCCTCAGCCCCCAACCAAGCATGAGCAGCACATGATTTCAGTGCTGACCGGTTGCGTTTGCCTCTAGTAAGGGACAGGGTTACACGCCAGTAGGCTGGGACAGTCACACTGGCACCGAGCAGGGCTCAGCCCTGGCCAGAGCAGCATTTCCACCTCCGAGGCAGGGTCAGAGGCGGGAAACATGATGCAGTGATGACAAATACCAAAGGATTTTGGTGTTCCTCTCCCCACACGCTTGTTTCATGTTAGGTGAATTGCTGTTTAGATAAAATCAGAAGCTTTGTGCTTATATTGACATTTAATATTAATGTTTTGAAAAGAAACAGTGTTTCAAAATGAATTTGTGAGTCTTGTTCTTACCCTTCAGTGACAGCATTTCAACTCATCTTACTGCTTTCCCAGGAATGAATTTCATTAAGAGTCACACAGGCAGGAAATTCGGTTTTGAGTGAAACAGCGATTTTTCTGCATGAAAATTTGTGACCAGTCTCATGCAGCAGTCCCAGGTTTATCCCCACTGGGTGGTTTCCTTGCTGCTCTCCGAGGAGCTGGTAGGCAGGAGCCAACCAGGCGGGGATGTCATGGCAAGTTCTCACCGGGAGCTGGGACCCCACATTGAACCTGATAGGATTGTTGTGCCTGGGGAACAGTAAGTCAGTTCGATCCTAAACCTGGGATTTAATGGTGATGTGGCCTTTCTGTTCCATGGTGATGGACTGGAAAGGAGGGCTGTGGGAGTGGTGGAAGTCAGGCCACTTCCAGTGCTTTTGGTTGGCCCCCTCCCAGCCTAAGTAGATCCCAGTGCATGGGTCCAGGGTGGCCCTGGGGAGTAACACACAGCTGGGTGGATTTAGATCCAACAACTTCATGGTCCCAAATACCACATTTTGTCTGCAATTGGACCAAACTTCCATTTTTCCATTCACGAGTCGCTTCTAGGACCTGATGCATCCAGTCAGGGGCTGTTTTTTGGTAAATCTTTGTCCTTTAGTAAAAGCATGCTACAGAAATTGGATGGCCCCTTGGAGAGCCATGAGTCCCTTAAAGACAGAAAAAGCCCTTGGGTGGAGTGTCATCTGTGTGTGTGTGAATCCCTGTCATGTGAAAAGGGGAGATTAACTCAAACCCTCTGTGTTTGCTCTGCCAACACCCCCAGAAAGCTGGGACCCTTCTGATGGGGACATGCACCTGTCCAAGGAGAGTGAATTCACCACAGTTGCTGATTCAACAGCAGGACATCTTCCTTTATCTCCCTTGGGTTTCAGCTGCTGTGGGCCTTATCAGCTGGAAAGTACCACTGAGTTCCCTCCTCTGCAGGGGTTTCAACAGAGCCTGGCCATGGTGTCTCCATCCCACCCTCCCTTTAGTCCCCCTCAGATTGTGTTGTATTGTGTGTGGGAGGTTGGATATGCTGACCGTGTTCCATCCAGGGAGCAGCAGCTGTATTTTCCCCAGCAATTTCCACACCGTTATCTTTTTTACCCTGGTCATCTTTCCACAGTCCCTCTCTTCCTCTTGCATGTCTACATCAGAAAGTCCCTAAAAAGAGGTCTTCCCTGCAGGTTTGTGTGGTTGTGTGTGTGGCTGGGTATGGGAAATGGCCTTGCCAAACTACAGAGGAGAGGGAAAGGCAGCGTGGGAGGGAAAACAGTCCATACTCACACATACAAATACAAATTGATACTCCCCATCTTATGACATCCTGGGTAGATGGCTCTGGGTGCTGGAGCATCCCCCAGCTGTGGCACACGGGGAGTTTTTATCATTTGCAGCGTGTGTCACATTGAGTTTTTCCTGTGTAAGCATCAAGAAGTTGATTCTCACCGGGCTGCAAGAGTGGCTTGGCCTCCCTCAGTGTTACCTGGTGCTGCAGCTTGGAAAAAAACAACAGGAAAGAAATAAAAACCTAACGTTGCATCTGTGACATGTTCCAGCTCCAGCCATGGGCAAGCCTGAGCCTGTCCATAAGCAGGACGAGCTGTCAGTGTTCTCTTTTCCTCCCATCAAAACTCTCTCGTTCTATTCACAAATACCAGAGTGGTCACTCAGCATTGCCCTCGATTTGCGGGTGCTGGGGGAGGCTGGGTGTGTTGCAGCAGCCAGCCCCGCCGCCGGGCCGAGCCAGCAGCCGGCTGACACCGATGGGAAGTGTGTGGTCCTGCGAGGTCAGGAGAGACCCGTGGCACATCAGTGATGGTTTGGTGCTGCTCAGGATCTCCTGGGTGTTGGGCTGTAAAACCCGGCTGCTGTGTGATGGATAAAACAGCAACGTGTCTGCAGGCAAACAGCAGGACTGTAGGAGTCTGATGGAGGCATTGTTGCAAAAGCTGTTTAAAATGATTTGTAATAGCCAGTTATACATTTAAGACATCCATTAATTAGCCTCAGCATGGGGAGGACTTGTAAATTGAGATGGGATTTACTGATTCCCCCAGATACTAGCTTTCTGAAGGGAAACTTTGGACACTGGGAACGGGAAGTCAAAAATTATTATTTGATGGCTCAGGTGCTTGCAGCTTTTACTAAAGCCATCACTCACCTCATATAACAACTTACACTGCAAGAAATTGGTCACCTAAGTCATTCTTTAGTGTGGAACACTCACTGGAGATGAGAAACAAACCAGAAGCAATGTTGACCTAAAGCTAACCAACTCTATTGTGGCTTCCCCCCACAGGTGCAGGTAACAAGCCCACATTTTTCCATTGTGGCCACCTGGGGCTCCACGTGGAAGTGTGGTGGGGATGCCTGCCTGGACAGAGGGGATGGGGGTGTGCTGCCCCAGGCCTTCTTCCCCCCTCCACTGGTACCAACCCCAGAGCACTACCAGACCATCACAATCTGTGCTTTCCACCTCATCTTGGGTATTTTTGTTTGTTTGCTTACTGTTTAATTAAACCCTTTCAAATAACTGAGGAAACCTCATCCTTCACTTCTGTGTTTCCACATTTCATATATAAAGATAACTCCTTTTATTCTGTGTTATTAGCTGCTCTCTGATGATACAATTTGCTAACGGCCCTCTTTTCATCAAACACACAAGTAATTTATCCTGCAAGGTACTGACAAGCAGCAGAGAAACATTTCTCAGCTAAGGGCTTAGCTCCCAGAATTACAAGGGAGCAGGGTTTAATGCTTTCTGATAGAAATAAGCAGCATTGCCATCTGCTTCTCTGGGAAGAATGCAGAGCAACTAGGAGAGGGGGAAGCAGAGAGATCATTGTTAATGCAGCAGCCGATTCTCACATGTAGAATGGGACTGTGCTCGGGCTGTGTCTGTGGCAGGGACTTGAGGCATTCATTGCAGCAGCTCCCAGGTGGAGGCATTTTGTACACTTGAAGTGGGCGACACCAGCCATAGCTCTGGCACCAATTTAATAATCTGAAGGTGCAGGCTTTGGCTCTGCAGAATAGCTAAGAATTCCTTCCTGCTTGTAAGGGATAGAGGGGAACAAAAAAGCAACAAACTGACGATTTTGTTTCTGCTTCCATTTTTCAGGCTTTTTATGAGGCTAAAAAGACAGACAGTCCCAGGCAGGAGGATTTGCTACCCCTATATTTCAGTGTGGGAGAGCAGTATAATGTGCTTCTATGTCCAAAATAAAAAAGCCAACAAAATCACTGATTGTGTGATAAATCACAGGTAATTTTCTTGCATGCTGGCAGAAACTGCAATGCTGTCTGGCTGGGGAAGGGAGAAGAGAAGCAGGCAGGGAAGAGAGGAGCCATGCTGCAGGGGCCTGAGCTGTCAGGGAGATCCCTTTCAGCCCCTGGCTGGTGGGGCAGAACTCCAGTCCTTGTTTGCCCTCCCAGGGCCATGGAAGCTGGGACAAAAGGCCCTGGGGCCCTGCTTCTCTTGGCAGTTGGGTTGGAGGGATGTCCCAGGATACCCCATCCCTTGCTGGACACAGTGGTGATGTCCTTACTCATGAATTCAAGGCTGTCTGGACCCTGTGAAGCTTTTGCCTGTGCTGTTGAATTGTTGGCCTGGGACCAGGAGCACTTCCCCTTGTGATTCCTAGCTAAGGAACCTGGCTAAAGAACTAATCTGATCCCGCTGGGAAGTTTGAATGGAGCAGCCTGGTTTGGAGGGTAAGGGAAGTGAATGGTATGGAAGTGGGTAAAGTCTATTTCCCTGCCACTGCCATGGGATGGTCACTCCCTTTTTGCCAGGACGAAGCTTGTGCGATCTACCACTGCTGGTATTAGCTTTACAGGAGCCCTGCAAAAGCTGCACTTTGCAGAGTCTTCTATCCAGGTGGTCTCCTCAGAGGACAAAGGAAAATCAGCATCAGCCCCATTAATTTTTAAAAAACTATATTGGATGTAGATCTAGACGGTTCTCATAAAGACATATATATATATATAAATATGTATATAATGTCAGGAAATGTAGGTTATATTTAATTATCTGTGCTCCCACGAACACAGTTGGTATGTTTACACTTCCTTCTTGAGAGCTCAATAGAAAGTTGTAGTTGTTTTTCATATGAAAATGTGGACAACTTGGGAATTTGGCTGTCTTTTAACATCCTGTGAAGCACTGAGAAAGTGGAAAAAAAAAAAAAAGGCTTTATGCCTTTTTAAAAGGCTTAAAACTTTTAAAACAATTTTTTAAAAAGCAGCTCCTGTCTTTTCTTTAAAAATAAAACCCTGAGAAACTACATTAAAAATCAAGACACACTCAGTTTTTAAGACAATGTTAATATGAAGAATCTTCAAGGGAAAATAGAAAATTTGCATTTTGGAAAGTAAAATAGCCTGCACTGGAACTAGATGATCATTTATGTCCCTTCCAACCCAAACCATGCTGCCATTCTGTGGTTCTATGATAATGGCTCAAAAGCAGTGTAAGTCTGGTTTAGCTTTAAGGGCCTTTTTCTTCTCTGTGGTATTTATAGTAGCCATTCTGGTGCCTTCTACTGTGATCAGTCCTGTCGCCTAAATCCAGCCCATCTTTCCCCAGGTTTATTTCCAGACGGGTTTTCCTTGTCCGTCAACCAGCTGTGGTCCAGGGCTGGGTGAGCTGGCTGACAGCACAAACCCTGGTGCCAGCAGGGCCAGTGAATGGCACCTGTGCATTTTACATCTTATCTGGCTTTATTTGCAGGCATTGTGGGTTTGTGCTGGCTGAGTTACACAGGCTGCTGCCACTGCTGCTAATACAAAAGCTGTGCTCTGCCTCCGATCCACATCTGCCTTTCTGGTGGTGAGAAGGTGGTTATTTATTACTTATTCCTCCAAAAAACCTTCCATCGAGAGAGGAAGGCAAAAACCCTCCAGCTCTGTCCTGAATGAAATGCAAAGTTTGCAACAGGAGCCGAAGGGGCTGATTTTATACCCCCTGTCAATGCAGCAGGGCTGTGCAGATGTGTGAGCCATGCTGGTGTGGTTCACCTGTGCTGAGCTGGCACTGGGCACACCACACAGTTCCAGCCCCAGACCTCACCCTTAAATAAGTGGTGAAGGCACTGTTGGAATCCTCAGCCACTCTGGAGGAGCCCTTGCCCGGTCACTTGCCCGTCCTCAGCTTCCGTCCAGGGTGGGCAGTGGCACGGCCAGCAGCCCAAGGGCTGGGGTGGAAACAAGGACTTCTGCCTGGGTGGCTGAGCGCCTTCCTCGCTCGGATGAGGAGGGGATTGATGGCTGCAATTTCGGTGGGTCTGCCACTGCCCTTCTCTTGAATTTCTGTTTTGCTCCCTGGATCTGTGAAACCAGTTGGTTTTTTATTCATGAGCACACACATCTTTTTGCCAGGAGACAGAAGTGTTCCCACAGCTCAAGAAACACTTCGTGCTTGAGTCACTGATGCCTGCTCTTTTCTTTTGTCATCAAAAGTGTTCTGGTTTTCTGATGGTCAAGCTTAAGTCTCTTAAAAGGGGAGCGCCTCTGTCCTTTGAAGCAATTTTTGCTCTATCATCAGAGAAGAGACAATTTCTTTTTCCCCTTGCAGGTAGAGGAGCATCAAATCACTTCCACAGAGCATTTTTCTGGAAGCCACGTGTCTTTTCTGAAAGGCATCTCACCAAAGAGCTGGCAAATCCTGCACTGCCTGGCTCTGGAGGCTGCAACAAGAAGTTACTAGAGCCACAGAGGAAAAGGAAACATTCTGTGTGACCCTGTGGCTCTGAGTTGTACCACTGGACAGGGATGAGGAACCCTCGCCTGTTTTTTCTCCAGGTGAATTAATTTCCTGCTCCCCTGTGGAGCTGGAGCATTACTTGGTCTGGCTCCTTTTGCCTACAAGTAGCAGTGGCAACTCTCCAGCCTCTTCCCCCAAACAAGGATACTCCCAGTAGAAAGAAGAGCCCCTGTTGTTGCTACCCAGCACTGATTCCCTGCCAGGCACTGCTGCACGGTCCTGCTATCCAGGAAAACACACCACTGGGAAAGTGCTCCTCACAGGTAATTTCTGTTATTTTCTCACCAAACAACCAGCCATGTATTCCCAGAAACTCCAGCTGCTCTCCAGTGACACTCCAAGAGCTCAGGAAGTGGCATTTCTCCTCTCTCCCTGGGAGCTGGCACTTCAAATCCGAGAGAGGAAGCTGTTAAATTAGCCAAAACATTGTCCCATGCTTTTGAAATATGAATAAATAATCTCAAAATAGCAGCAAGCAGGGAGAGGAGGAGTTTGCTGGTGATATTAAGGGTGGTTGAGGGAAAGGGCTGACTGTGAATAGTTGCAGAAAGACCCTCGTGGCACTGAATGAAAGGGTAATAAAATCATAGATAAAATCTGATGTAGATAAATGTAAAGTGATGTGCATGGGGAAAGACAATCCTAGCTTTACATACAAAATAATGGGCTCCAAGCTGGCTATTTCCACTTGGGAGCAAAATCCTCAGGTTATAAAATGCAAATGTCAGCTCAAGACTCAGTAGCAATCAAAAAAGCAAACAGAAAACTAGGAATTATTAGGAAAGGAAGAGAGAGCAAAACAGGGGAAATCGTTTATACTGCTGTACAAATCCATGGACTCCCTTCTCTTGAATGCCATTGTGCAGTCCCGATTCACTGATCTCAAATATGATACAGAAGAAATAGAAAAGTTACAGAGGAAGGCAATTGAAGATGATCAAAAGCACAAAAGGGCCTCCATTCAGGGAATGACTGAATACATTAAGACTTTTTATCTTGGAGGAAAAAATGACTGAAGAAGAAATATGACCGAGTTCTGTGAAAGGAAAAGCGATGTGACTGGGGAACAGCTGTTCATATTATTCAGTGCTCTTCAAAGGAAGAGAGTGAACATCAAAGAAAACTATCAAGTGACAAATTCATAATAAACAAAGGAGATTTTTAGCTGTGGCACCCCTTGCCATAGGGTACAGTGGATGTTTAAAGTTTGTGTTGGTTCAATAGGGTGTAAGCTGATCGATAGAAGAGGAATCCATCAAGGGCTGTTAAATGCAGAGATGGCATCTACAGTTCAGCAGGTTCCTGAGTCACAGACCACTGGGGAAATGGAAAGTATTCTGGGAAGTATAAACAAACGTTTGCTCTATTTTTGTACCACTTCCTGAGCATCTGCTGGGTCTCATCCAGGGCAGAATGCTGGGCCGGGTGTATTTTGGGGGCTGACCATTTGTCCCTCTGTCCTACATTTCACACCAGGCCATGTATCCCACTAAGGCAAAGTGGCTGAAATGTAGCCTGAGGTGTCTGGTGCTGTTGCCTGTCTCTGTTCCCACATTAGACACAATTTTCGCCTTGAAAAGTCTTCCACCAAGACCTACAGGCTGGTGCAACCCATTTTCCTTTATCTCCCAAAGCAAAAGTCTTCACCTGCGTGGACAAGGCTTCTCAGCTGGAGGCCAAGCTGTTCTGGAATGCAGCAGATAAACAGATAACACCTTGTTCTCCATGCAGACCTCTATGTGCATCTCACTTTGCCTGGCCTGCATCGCGCTGGGTTTATTGTTCCAAGGCATCATTGAAAGAGAATCCTGGGTATGAGTAACAAGAGATTGAGGGCAAAAAAAGTGCAACAGTGGCTCTAATGGTCAATCCAAATCTGAGTGATTCACTAAATTTTCCCCCAGTAAATTAGAAACAAACACCTGGACACTGCACTGACACGATATGCGAGTGACCCTTCTGGTTGAAACCTCAGCACCTTAGTGACAGAGACATTTGTGTTCCTGTGCACTTATCCAAGGTTGCCCTAAAAGCCATGCCTTAGCAGTTTACAAACTGGTGGACACAAACCACTAAACTCACTCTGCACCTCCTTCCCAGCTAGAAATGAGAATGAGGGATAGTGGCTATTTCAAGATAATCCCACCCAGGGAGAAATTCCTGAGCTCAAGTATCTCTGTTTCCCAGATCTGGGTAATCTCACTGCTCTTGGCTAGCCATTGGCAAAGCTTGTCAAGCCAGGCTGGCTTGACATTCTCAGCTTTCAGGAGCCTGCCCTTTTTCTGGAGGCTGCTGCATCGCCCAGGCAGCCTTGTGTTGACATCACATGCTCAGTAATGTGAAGGCCAGGCTTATTTTCTGAAAACCTACCATTTTCACCTATAAAGCCTAAATGAAAGTAAATGAAAGTCCAAATTCTATTTTTATTGACACCTGTGCTATTTTGCTGCAGCTCCAAAGGAGTAATGATGATACACATTGAAACAGGAGGACAATCAGACATCTGTCCTGTTGATTGATCTGCAGGAGAGGGAACACAAAAGGGTCCATTACACACACTGAAGCAAATTCTCCGATAATGACTGTAATGGGAAAGAAATCCCCACCCACATTTCTTGTCCCCAGATTTCTATTAGGAAGGAGACCCTGCTCTGTTTGGTTCTGGAAGGAAGACGAGTCTTGGATTTCAGTGTGAATTGCAAGTGAGCAAGGGTAGGAAACCCCAGCTCTTGAATGTAACCAGGCGAAACCAGGTAGCTTCCTCTTCCTCCTCTTTTTCCTCTTCTCCTGTTGCAGATATCTCTCTCCCCTAATCCTCCTCTTTGGATCTCCCCATGGATCACAGTCCAGGGTCCTGCCACCCCCAGGGTGACCCCTGGCACCAGAGCCAAGCAAATGACCTGGGAGCAAACCCCAGCCCAGTTCTCATCACAAAGGCTGGCACTGTCCTGCCCATGCTGGAGGGAGTTTTTAGCCCCAGAAAGGCCGAGCCCTGGCATCCCACAGCCACACACCTCATTCATGGGCTGCTGGTGTGGCATCTGTGACTCCTGTGGCTCCTGTGACAGCCTTATTTTAATAAATTTGTGCTGAATAATACACATTTCCTGTGAAGAAAGGTGGGTATTTCTGTGTCAAGGGAACTTGGCATCTCTGACAACTGAGCAGCCATTTCCCCAAAGCTGTAGTATTCAGCCTGGTAATCAACCCTATTAGCACTAAAAGGAACTGTCTAAATGCCAAGCCAGGTTCAATAAATAAGCACTAGCACATTTAGAAATGGCTTAGAAAGGAGAATTAAAAGTTTTGCTGCTAATTATGTTTCTTATTTTAGATTTTCTGTCGGTTCTAGTGCTTCCATTCAAATGAGACAGCCATTTGCTGCCAAGATGAAGGAAGCGAGATGACCTGAACGTGGGCAAAGCTGTTCATCCATAGTAGAAAGCTAACACGGACCTCAGCTCCTCTTGCAAACTTCTAGAAACACCATAGGGAGGGAGTCAACAGATCTAAAAGTAAAGGTGCCTTCAGCCTTCTGTTACAGTGAGTCCCAGATCCTCTGATAGCCCTTGATCCCACCAGAGCCAGGAGACCCCAGGAGGCAAAGGAGAGGCAGGCAGGCTCCTCTGACCAGCCTGAGGTATGCAGCCCAGGAGGCAGGCAAGCAGGAGCAGGGAGCACAGCTTGCTGGAGGCACACTTTATAATCAGCTTCAAAATCTGTGTGGGTTTTAACAACCAACCCTGCTCCTCGAGACCCAGCTGCCTTCAACGCTGCCAGAATGGGAGTGCTCCGGTGCTTTGATGTGGTAATGACATATAACTGATACTGATGGCAAAGGCTAATCCACTCTGCTCTGTAATGTTCCCAGTCAATCACGCAATATTCTGTTATTGGAAAAACTCATTTTTGCCCCTCTGATGGTAATCAGTGTATGCCCTGAAGCACGAGCCTTGATAGCCTGTGTAATTTGCAACCTAGCTAAGTGTAACTGCGGATGTTAATCCTATTTATTCAAATGCCTAGCAAGCAAGGGTAGGGTTGCTGGGACAAGCTGCAGGGCAGGGGAAGGCATAGAGCCAGATTTCCAGGAATTGCCCTTCTGCAGATTTCAAGCTGCTGCACCCCAGTGATGGGAGACTGAGAGGTTTGGGGTGGGCAAAGAGAAGGAGCACAGGCAGTGACTCTACAGTTGTGTCACTCCTGCTGCCTGGTATTTATTCTGGAATATGCTGGAGCAGACTTCACTACAGTGCCCATCCTCTCCTTTGGGCAACCACTCTCTACCTGACAAATGCCATCCAGAGGGACCTGGACAGGCTTGAGAGGTGGGTCCATGTGAAACTCATGAAGTTCAACAAGGCCGGTACAAGGTACCCCCCATGGGTCAGGGCAGCCCTAAGGACAAGTACAGGCTGGGCAGAGAGTGGACAGAGAGCAGTCCTGAGGAGAAGGACTTGGGGTGTTGGTTGAGAGGGGAAGCTCAACATGACCCAGAGATGTGTGTTCGCAGCCCAGAAAGCCAAACGTGTCCTGTGTGAGCTGAACCAGGGCCCAAGGTCAACACCCTCAGTGAAGCTTAACCTGAATTAGGAGCCTAATGTTGTCAACAGCCAGGAACAGACACCTCCAGTGAGCAAGCCGAGTAGTAGGCACCCAGCCTGGGGGGAAAGAGACACAGCTCTCTAGTTACCCACCCTAAAAGGGCAGTGGAAGACATTTCCTCAACTCACCAGGGTGCAGTGAGGCCTAAACACGTTAAATGGCATATTCAGGGGGAACCAAGCCCTGAAGTGGTGCTCAGCTTCTCTACTTGGCTGCTCAGTACTGAAAACACCCTCCTGACTGCCTGGTGCAGGCCTAAGCTGGGAGCTGAGGTTATGTATTTAGAGAGGCACCAAATCTGCTCCCCTCACAGGTGGGTACGCAGAACAGACTCGCACTGGTGATGGCTACCTGTGCCTGCCATCGCTCACCCCACCCATTTCACCAAGGAGAGGGAGGAAGGGAGGTCACTCCTTTCCAACTGCAGGAAAGCCACAGTTTCCAAGAATTCATGCCTTCAGGTGAAAACTCACCAAAGAAGTCTTTCAGGCCTCAGAGAAGAGAAAGGTCTGATGCCACTGAGCCTGGGTCTTGCAGGAGCTGTTACCTGCTGATGACAATGGTCCCATCAGTACAGGTGGGACCCAGTGACACAGGGACCCAGCCATCCTGCAGCATTTCCAGACATGGGTTTCCCTGGGCTTGTTCCACTCCCAAAAGCCCTGCAACACCCAGCACCTGCACCCTGATGTGTTACTGCTGGCACCATCCCTTGTCCTGCAGGATTGAAGAAATAGCAACATTTCCCTGGTCTTATTCCAGGTTTAGTCAACATAAACTGAAACCCAAATCTTCCCCAAATCCAAACCAAGGAAAGCTGAGCTTCATGACTATTTCATTAAGAATGATATCTCTGGAAAACATAAACTACACTGAGTTTGCTGTGCTTCGTTTTCCTGCTGTTCTTCTCTAGGAACATCTCCTACTTGGGCAAGAAACACCAGAGCCACTCAGAGCACACAGTTGTGGGTGCATGCAGCACTTACCACACCAACACATCCTCCCTGTCTTGTGACACCCATTTCGTTTTCTTTTCAGAGCAAGGCTGACAGCTTGGCCCTGTCACACATTTCTATAGCTGCAGGGACCCCGGTGGTGGCCAAGAGACCCCCCTTGTGGTTCCAGCTGCAGGGTGTAAGGTCAGCAGCAAGGATAGGCCGGCAGAGGATGGAAATATATTTAATTGTATCCATTAATATAGATGGAGAAGAACAGACAAGCATTTAGGCACATTTGTTTTCTTCCAGACCTGAGAAAGTGTTGGTACAGCCAAGAACACATTTTTCTACCCAACTGCACACTACAATTGGTCTAATAAAAATGTATTTCATTTGCCTACAAAAATCACTCTTCTGGGCACATTACAGCCATAAAGGATGCTGTTTTCTATTCCTGGCTCCTTTTAAAAGGCCAAGTCTTGCTGCTGTGTTATTGAATTCACCAGACACATGGTACAGCCCAGTGAGCACTGCTGTAAGAGTCTTCACATTACAGTTCTCTAGGCTTGATCCTTCATGCACATAAATGGATTTTACACTCATGGTGCTCCTGGGACACCCAGGCAGCTGCTTCAGGTTTTTGCCAGTTTAAGTAAGATTAGTATCAGGCCCAAGAGCTTGTGTGCCCTGCAAAGGCTCACGTGTTGTGGGCACTTTTACCTCGGTGAGCTCGTATCTGTGACAAAGAGTGGGACTGGGATACACAGCTGGGATGATGTGTGCAAAACTGATGGTTAACCGTGGGCATGGATAATCAAATCTAGGTGAAAACAGGCAAAATTGGTCCAGGATCTGGTTGTGATACACATGCCAGCAAGTAGCTTCTGGTCCTTCTGGCATCCCTGAGACCATGGAGACAAAAGGATGGTTTGGTCAAAAGCATGTATTAAAAGCAGAAGCTTATATGGCCCCCCTTGGAATTATGTGGGCTTAAGGCTGCTCCTGCCACCCACTGCCTCTGAGCTCTTATTCTCCTGTGCTATTACTGAAACAGCCTAAACATCATGTTTTAGTTATAAAGTGAGTTTAGTGGATGGAAGGGCGGGAGGAAAGGGGGATTAAATTTACTGCTTCAGTGAGTACAGATCTGAAATAAATCTCCAATTCAATGATAGATCAATAACATCAAGATTGGGTTTAAATTATTAATAAACTATGAGAAACAAGGATAATTATTCTATGAGTCACAGCTCTCTAATGCACTGCACATCTTTTCTCTGAGACATCTGCATTGAAGCACGACCTGCCTATCTTTTGGCAGAAAGCTGTAGCCAAGAAGTTAATGCTTTTTGTTTTGTCAGCTAAGCATTTCATAAACCCTCATGGGCTGAGGCAGCCTGGTGGCAATGTTGTGCTTCACTCATGGAGAAACCTTTAGGCCAGGATCCCCTAAAACACTGAGGTGTCTAACGAGCCCCTGGAAATCAATGTGATTGATTTGAATCACATTTGTGAATGGTTCAGAAGGCCCTCAAATGTCCTTTGAAGGCTGGATGTCTGGAGATGGAGGAGTTGTGCTAGCCTGAAAGGAGATGCTGGCCTTGAAGCCCGTCTTACTGGTGGGAAGGAGGAGGCATAACCTGAGAACTGCATAAGGCAGGGAGGGGAGGAAGAGTTTTTGCACACTGATAGTAGACTGAACTGCTAGTGAATTTCAAGTGAATTAACTTCCCCTTTTCAGGCAAAAAGAGAGGGAACCATCAGCCTGAGGAGACCTGTTAAAATCAAGAAGCTGAAGACTGGAATATTCCTCCATTCTGTGTCATGACCATCTCTGCTGGCTGAGGCAGCCCATGCTGACACACTTAGGCTGGAAATGTTGAGCACCTCTGGGCATCCTCCCACCTCAGCAGGTGTCATCCCTCAGCTGTGGCATCATGGCTTAGGGTGGTGATGGAGAGCAGCCTTCCAGGGGCATCTCACAGCAAAATCAGCTAATCCCTGCTCTTTGACGGAGTCTCCTGGGGTCACATTTCCTCAGAGCACTCTTGAAGATGCTCTTCAGCTCCTGGGCTATCAGGTGAGGGGCTAAGCATTGTCCTGGCTTGCCAGGAGGGGCTTAGCATTGCCCTGGCTTGCCAGGGGGGCAGCCTACTTAAGAGGAGAGGAACAGAACTCAGGAGACAGGTTATGAAAGGCATTTATACTTGTGAAATTAGCTCTGCAGCATGCAGAGGGGAGAATTGTCCTCACAAAGCTAAGGACAGCACAGAGGAGAAGGGTAACTGCCAGCACATCACAATGCACAAGGAGTACTGGTAGCAGCTGTGCAGAGTCTTCTATGCCCTTACTGCTTTCCTTGCCACTGGGCAAAACAAAGTTGTATCAGTCCTAAAATCACCCTCCTGCTGATCTCAGCTTACACAGTTCTGCAAATGGCACCAGGTGACCCCCATTCAGCTGGCAATATGGTATCCCTCTGCACTCACATGGACTGGGACTCTGCTGGGATGTCCCTCTTTTACCACAGCATGTCCAGCAGCAACTGAGGCTTTCCATACACCTTTCCACTCTCTGCCTTCACCTGAAGTTGTCAGTCAGAGTACAAGATCATTCTGAGCCTACAACACGGACCTATCAAGGTGTCCAGCTGCTATCATCTGTATAATGTAGGGATAAATTTTTTACAGCCCCTGTGATATACTAATTTAAAGATACCCGTGGCCTTGGCACATGAAAAAAAAACCCACAAAATCATGACAATAAGATACTGAACAAACTGTGTTTGGGGTTTGACTGTGATCTGATTCAAGGTAAGGAATGAAGGGTGTTTTTAAATTTTTTTTAAAATTTATTTATATCCATTAGAAATTCAGCAAGGCCTTTACACATCACTGCTTTCTTATTAGTTACCTATGAATTGTAAAGGATTCTGGGGACAGCACACACAAATTAATGCATCTGTGGATGAAAACTTATGAGGAATAGGAAGAGTAGTGGTGCTCTGGTGCCTCCATTGTGTGTTTGCTCTACCAGCTCTCCTGAGACAGTAAAATGCCATCATCCCTGCCTTGCACATGAGGAGTAGAGGCCAGTAAAGGGCTACGTGCAGGTTAACTGGGACCAGTATCAAGCCCAAATCTTATGGAAACCCCTGTTCCTGGGACTAGGGGGTAGGTGGGCTACTTGGGATGCTCCATGGGTCAGGCTGGTGTTTGCTTGAGGAGGAGACATGCTCAGACTGACCAACCTGCCTGCCCATGAGGGGCCGGGGTGCAATATCAGCAATGCATGGGCAGCTGGCTGCATGCACCCCAAATCATGGCCAGGCCCTCAAGGACAGCTCAGGCCAGCCCTGTGGGGAGCTGGAACTGTGGGGTGCCCTCTCACAAACCTTCAGATGGGGGGAAATCTCTTTTTTTTGCATTCGTGTAATGACTTTAGCCAGGAAACTTTTAAGACTGGTTTCCCTTGATTTGTCATCAGAGGTTTTACTTCAGTCCATAACATTTTCAAAAACTGAGGAGGAAATAAAGTCTGCACTCTTTCAGGGTGAAAGTTACGAATTTATTACAGTTATTTTTATAAATGTTGGACAATTAAATTTACATGTTAAACATTTATAACATATTTACAATTTATATTAATGTAATTTATAAAATACAATCCAAAAAATACCTTGCAGAGTGTTTGTGAAACAGTGTAACATCTTTCCCTAAAACAGCTGCTTATATCTATTTCCCTTGGTGCCAAATGCATGTGGTAACACACTTTAAGAAAAAAGTTAAAAAAACCCCATTTGGATATTCCTATAAGGATCATTCTTAATGAACTGAACGCTGTTTGAAGTACACTGAAAAAGAATTTGGTCTTTGTTTGCCTCTTAACAAGATTGTCCATTCAGTTCCCTTTCTCTGCCTTCTCTCTGCCAGGAAGATGAGGTGTGTCTGTATGTTTACATCGGGCAGACGGGAGGAGAGAGCCACATCTCCAGATGGTGTAAATCCGTGTTGCTGCAGCGGTGCTGGTGGTGGGAAGGGTGGTATTATGCTGTTTTACTGTGGCTGGGGAATCAGACCCGTTTTTTTTCCCCAGCTGGAAGAGCAGCCTGTAAAATAAAAATCACACATCTCAGTTGATTTGAGAGTTGCTGCATAGGGTTTATCTGTCTAAGAAAATAAAAAAAAGAAAATTAAAAAACCCCTCTGCAGAAGCTGGCAGCATCCCTTTTAATACAGCTGATGTTGGAGGGCCCAAAGACAACCCCTTGGACAGACATAACTTCCAGTTTATTAATAGCAGGGGCACAGCAGAGGCTGCCAGGCTGTGAATGTCTCAGGCACACTGTAAGTTTCCAGTTGTTTGGTGTTTCTGTTGCTTGCCTGTGTATGGAATAAATACAGCCTAACATGACTGAATTATATAGAAAAATGTTACCAATTACTCTGCTTACCTGGATTCCTTCGGCACAGATCGTGTGGACTGAGCTGACGGAGAATATGTTGCTGGTGCTGGAGGGGAGAGAAAAAGCTTTCTTTAAAAATAAAAAAAAAATCCTCTTTTTGTGTAGAACAGCAGGTTGGTTGGTTTTTTCCCTGCCTTGAGATTTCTTGCCATTTCATTATTTTGTATTTCAGATAAAACCTTCTCACCTTAACGTGGAACATTTTTCCCCATCGGTTTTAATGGTATAATAAATTGAGGGAGAGCAAAGAAAAAGCTTCTGAAAATGAACCATAAAAAAGGTTGTTGGAGACTGAGGGCAGGTTTTGCAGAGGGAGAGACAAGAGTTACAAGTTAATTTACTTTGCCTTTCTGTTCAGGTTTCATCTGTAAACAGCTTGGGTCTCCTTATTTTAGACACTCTTTGGAAAGGTGTATTCCCATGGGTTTTTCACCTTCCCTGTGGCTGCACAGGGGCAATGGGGTGCAGAGGACTGGGAGTGCCCTTCTGTGGGAAGGTCATGATGCTACAAGAATGGGGAGCGAACCCAAAGTGGTAATTTTGGCCCAAGTACATCATACAGGCAGATGTGGTGCCCTGAGGGGCCAGCTGCCAGAGCAGCACCTTTCTCCTCTAGGTTTGCCTTCGTTCTGTGGCCACAGGCTGCACATTTCCCTCTTTGTGCTGAGCACAGCAGACCTGGGGTCTGTTAGAGCCCACATCTGCTGGGTCAGTTGTACATCTCAGCTTGTCTCACATGCTCTGGCAGGTGATACAGCTCTTATGCAACCTACCTCAGTGTCTCCATACCAGGTGGCCTTGTTTCCAAAAAATCAGAGAGGACAGAGGGAAGAGATTTAGGGCAGGCATATGCAGAAGGAGGTGGGAGAGAGGAGAGGCACCTGTGGACATGCAGGGATCTGGGGAAAGAGGGTGGACAAGGAGGCATTTGGGGAGGGCAGTAGGGTGGCAGAGGAGATGGTAGG
Organism: Dicrurus megarhynchus; assembly: GCA_013399195.1. Taxonomy (NCBI): domain Eukaryota; kingdom Metazoa; phylum Chordata; class Aves; order Passeriformes; family Dicruridae; genus Dicrurus; species Dicrurus megarhynchus. The sequence continues at coordinate 2,248,681 of VXAD01008756.1, forward strand.
AAAGAAAATGTAGAAAAGTAAGACATGGTAAAAAAGAGAGGTATAGATAGCTGTGACAAGGAGCAAGAAAAAGCATCAAAATGCAGGTTACTGCTCAGATTACATAAGCCACTCTTATGAAAGACAAAAAACAACGAAAAGAGATCAGAAAAAGCCAAAAAAGCCCTGTGAACCACTGTAGTGTACAAATTCTTGAAGACATATTAAATGTTGACACTGGGTCCCTAATGAGGCATTCCCATATTTGATTTTCCTTGGTAAATCTTCCTGTGTCTACATACTAGCTCTCTACTGAAACAGACTGAAACAAACTTCATATATCACCTGAATTTTAATTGTGATGTGCAAATCCAAGAAATGACTGCCTAGGATAGCCCTGAGAGAGGTTTCTGCATGCATTTGCTTCCTGTCTTTTTTGGTGGTTTCAGACTCTCAGCTTCTTGCCAGGATAGATTTGTCCTCAAGGATGCAGCTCACATGTATCCCTGATAAGAATACTTGATTTCCACATGGAAAGCTCTTTAAAAAATTAACTTTATGTGTGTAAACAGTTTATTTTTCTCATTCTTAGGAACTGGCTAATTTGCATTGAGAAAAATGCAAAAGTGAGCAGAAAACACTTCTGTTGATAACCCCCAAGGAGGACCAATGCATGAATTCCTTAGGAAATAGGTAACCCTTTACTTCAAGGAATAGCCTGGTTCTTTCATGCTGGCTGTGCATTTCTGACTGTGCCAAAGCAGGCTGTGCCAGGGGCTCTCCTAAAGCAAGTGGAATCCCTGCTCATACCATGTTCAAAGAAGAATTAATGGAGAAAGTCCAATCTTTCCTCCAAAAAAATGGTTTAGACTTAGGATAAGGCCAAGTTGTCCCACTTGGACCCAGTTTGTGATCCAGTCTGTGTTGCAGAAAGCCTGACTCTCCCTGTGTAGACAACAAGCTGCTGTTGCCCAGGGCTGCGGCGTTGTTCCCTACCAGTGGCTTTTGATGGAGCCGCTTGTCCCTTCCTCACCCCCTTGCAGGGGACAGCTGTGACCCTACCCTGGCTGGTTACTTAATGAGCTGTAAAATGTTATTAAAAACAGGATGTATATTTCTCTATATCTATCTACTGTCTATCTATTTATGTATCTATCTATCTGAAGTAAACAGAGATTGAGGAGTCTTACAAGAGAGACACCTGTCTAATATTAATTTGCTGGCATTTACATGAAACAGAGCAGCTCTGATATAGACAAAAATGAAAATGGATGCTCCTAAAATGGATGGCTGGGTTTTGTGTTTAAACTCTTTCTTGGTTTAATTCTGATTTTCCTTTCTTTCCAGATTAGTACTTGGCACTTGCGATGAGCTCTCTCCACGGCTGTGATTAAGGTCTTGGTGCTGGTGCTCCTTACCATGCTCTCACAGCTCAATGGTTTTTTGCCCAAAACATGGTACAAACCAGCCCAGCAGTCCAGACAAATGCAGCCCTCACTTGCAGGCAGGGAAGGGCAGGCATATGTTGCTCCTCACAATCCACCACCATGTTAGGTATCCATGCATGGCACTCATATTTAACCATATGATGGAATGACTGCAACACTCAGCAAGGGAAGACTGACTGAGGCCTTCGACATGGTCACAGACAACATTCATCTCTCCAGTTTAGAGGAACATGGATTTGAAGGGGGAACAGTTCAGCGGATAAGGAATTGGCTGGATGGACGCAGCCAGAGTTGTGGTAAATGGCTGTAAGTCCAGATGGAGGCTGATGATGAGTGGGGTCCCTCAGGGCTCTGTCTCAGGACCGGTGCTCTTTAATATCTTCATCAATGACACAGTGAGATCGAGTGCACCCTCAGCAAGTTTGCAGATGGAAACAAAGCTGAGCAGTGCAGTTGACACAACGAAAGGGTGGGATACCATCCAGAAGAACCCAGACAAGCTTGAGAAGTGGGCCCATGAGAGCTTCCTGAAGTTCAAGTCCAAGTGCAAGGTGATCCAACTGGGTTGGGGCAAGCCCAGTCATGAGTACAGACTGCGGGAAGAACTCACTGAGAGCAGCCCATGTGGAGGAGAACTTGGAGGTTCTGGTGGATGCAAAGCTGGATATGACTGGGTGGTGTGCTCCTGCCACCCAGAAAGACAACCACATCCTGGGCTGCACCAAAAGGCATGGGACCAGCCTGTTGAGGGAGGTGATTTTGACCCTCTATCCTTGTGAGGCCCCACCTGGAGTACTGTGTCCAGCTCTGGAGACTTTAACACAAGAAAGACATGGACATGCTGGATTGAGGCCAGAGGAGGGCCATGAAAATGATCAGAATGGTGGAGCACCTCTCCTATGAAGACATGCTGGGAGAGTTGGGGTAGTTCAGTGTGGGAAAGAGAAGGCTCCAGGGAGACTTCACTAGAGGCCTTTCAGTACTTAAAGGAGGCTTATAAAAAAGTGGGAGAGTGACTTTCTACAAGGTCAGATAATGACAGGACAAGGGGGAATGATTTTAAATGGAAAGAGGGGAGATTCATATTAGGTTTTAGGAGGAAATTCTTTATTGTAAGGGTGGTTAGGCACTGGCACAGGTTGTCCAGAGAAGCTGGGGATGCCTCATCCCTGGCAGTGCTCAAGACCAGGTTGGATGGGGCCCTGAGCAACCTGGTCTAGTGGAAGGTGTCCCTGCCCATGGCAGGGGGGTTGGAAATAGATGACCTTTGAGGTCCCTTCCAACCCAAACCATTCCATGATGGTTCATTCTATGACTCTATGATATGCAGACAGAAATGTAGAAAAGCTCCAGAACCGCTGACTTATTCTCTCTCCTTCCCTGTAACAGATTGCTAAAAAATACCTGTCGATATCTCTTCTTTCTTCAGAGGTCTTTCAGGAAACTCAATTGCAATTTTTGCTTGTTTTGCAAGAAGGGATGAAGAGGTTCCTTCAGGCTCTGCATCACAAATAAAATCTCTGCTGGTTCTCCTAGTCGCCTCTTTGTTGAAGAGAGCAAGATTAGTCTGCTCAATATAATCTTGCAATCTCTGCATTTTGAAGGCTTCTTTAGAAACTGCATATTCCTCTTCCAGTCTTTTCAAATTTTCCACTGTGAGAGCAGAACTGGAATATGATGACCAAATCCGAAGGGGAAATGTTTTTGGTTGGGACTGGTTACTGCAAGACCCTGACAGCTTGTGTCCATTAAATATATCTGCAATGCATTAAGGAGATGAGAATCTTTAGCAACAGGCAAAGTCAATTCATCATTCTTGTAACAAAGAAAGAAAGAAAAGAGAAATCCCATTAGTCACTTACTCCTGATGGGCATATTGATTGATGTAGTTAAAATGTTCACACTCAGATAACCTTATTAGATTGAAAATCACTTTCTTTTCAAGAGGATCTACTAGGCTCCAATTCAACAAAGCACTTAAACAAATACCTGATCTTAAGGTCATGCTCAGGTCCTATTGGTGGGATTTTTGTAAATAGTTCCCACCTAACACTTAAGGCCAAAGCTTAAGATAGCTACAAAGGATGACATAATGCCTATCTGTGTTTCAGATACACCCAAAGCTGAGCAACAAAATATCTCACATCATAACAAACTATGTTACCCTCTTCCCCACTAAGGCTGTACTAAAGATTGCATCAGTGATTTCATTATTAACCCAGTGTGCTTTGGCTGTAAAATGCTGTACAGCTGAAACTTACTGTGTGCAGGCTGGAATAGAGTGCACTTTATATTCATTACTAGTACTCAGACAAATTATTTTGGGCAGTTTTTGCTACACGCTGATGGAGAAAAAAATAAAAATGTACAGTGGAATCCATTGAATCTGTTTAATTGGACCTGCTGATGGCCATCCAACCATGCCAATTAAATAAAGACAAACAGAAGCAGCTCTCAGAGGACCTGCAGTGAATAAACCCAGGGTAAATACCGCATGGTTTTTCTTATTGCATTATTCTGTATAGTTGTGTGTCTGAAACATAAACTAGCCATAAAAAGCAACTCACCCTCCTGTTTGCAGTATCTGCTTAATTGTGTCTGCATCTTCCATTCACCCACTCAGTCTGTTTAATGTCAAAAGATAAAGGAGGGAAAAATAATAAGGTTAGTTTGGCAGAACTAGTGCTTTGCAACCTCCTCTTTCCTGGCCTGCTCCTCCCTGTCAATTTCCACTGGGCATGATGCTCCTCTGGTCTGTCTGACTGCAAACTGAGACGGCTGTTTCCAGGTGTTTTCTCAATGCAGGAGACCCAAAACCTTGCATTGCCCTGGGCAGAGGGGTCTCTGCCAGCACGGCGGGAGCCCACAGACACACTCGCAGCCAGGCACTGCAGGTGCCCCTGGGATGGCTCAGTGGGACATGCTCCTCGCTCCTTGGCTGGGCTTCCCCAGTGGAATAATTTCTGAGAAGGGAGTAGGCAAAGGCCGAGCAGGACCAGCACAGCACTGTCCAAGGTGAAGACGCTGCCCAGGCAAGGTCCCAGCCAGGGCTGTTTCTGAGGTGCTCTGGCAATGGTCCTCTGTTACCATTTCTTGCATACTGAAGACCTTTTAAGTCTGAGACACGGTGTTTAGGACATTTGAATCCACAAGGCTGAACTGGTTTAATTGTGTAGTACAAGTGCCTGAGACAATGAACTCAAGTGCTACAGAGAAGCACATGAATAGGGCATCAGTATTTTCACCTTTGTCAACCAAACTTACACATCTCACTGAAAGAAATCACTGAGTTGGTCTGGCAAAAGCCATATTCCCTAACTCTGTGTTGAATTCACACTAAGGATGACCTTTAAACCTCCTCTAATTCTTCTCTTGGGATAATTTTTTTTCAGTTTTCTGGGACTTTCCTTCTGATCCAGGCACTTGTGCAAACTGATGTAAATGACCCAGAAAGACCCTCAAACGTTTCCTTACTACTGTTTGGTCTAGATTAGCTGTCAACACCTGACTGTGAAGAACCTAGTGTTACACTGCATCCTTCATTGCTGGGACACAAAGCATGTTCTTGTCATGTGATCTAATTATGTTGCTTAATTTTAATCTCTTTAGGGAGCTAGTTTTGGAAAAGTCTGTCATTTCTGCCTTTCATGAACTATTCTGCCATTTCTCTTGTAACAGATTTTGAAGTTTCCTTTGCTTCTTAATCATACTTTAAGACATCTCTATGTCATTAGCTTTGCTGATCTTTGTACTGCTGTCATTCTACTTTCTCTATCAAGTTTTCGTGGTCACAGACCTGTAGAACAAGCAGGGCTGGAAGGTGTCTCTGGAGGTCACCAGGGTCCAGGACTCTCCTCAAAACAAGTCAGCTAGATCAGGGTCTTTGGGTTTTTGCCTAGGCAAATTTTCAGTATTTCCAAGAGCTAAGATTCTACAACCTTTCTGACTCCCATATTTAACCACCCTTATGCTGAAAATATTTCTGCTAATATTTAAATGGAATTTCCCATACTCCAGTGCGTGTCTGTTGCCCCTTATCCCTCCACGGGGCAGCTCTGAGAAGTCTGTCTCATCCTTACCCTCTCATTTGGCAGCTTCAGGCAGCAATGAGAGGTACTTGAGTATTTTCTCCTCCAAGCTGAACAGACACGTTTCTCTCAACCTCCTCTTGTGCACATAAGCTCCAGCCTTTACATGTCTTGGTGACCTTTTTCTCCAGCGCGTTGTCTCTCCTACTGGGGAGGCCCAAACAGGATACGGCATTCCAGATGTGCCTCACTAGTGCCAAGCAGAGGGTAATAATTGTGTTTCTCCACCTCATGTTTGGAAGTCAAGTCTAACCCAGCTGTTTTGGCTGCATCTTCCTCCAACTCAGGACTGTATGTGTCCCTCTGGAATGCCCTGTAGTTGCCATTTGCCTGGGATTGCAATGCATGGATCTCGGCAAGCTCAGAGACTGCTCTGGGGCAAGCTGGTGCCACTTTCACAATGTCTGCATGGCAAGGGCTGTCCTGGCCTTGTGTCTGTGCACGGTGCTTCACCCCACGTGTCCCTGCACACCACCATCACTTAACACTGACTGCTCTCCTTGACCTCTTCCTCTTTCATGAATGTTTTAGAGGATGTTTTATAATGTATTATTAGTGAGGCTTTTAAAATATTTTCTCTTGCAACCTTGAAAATGGGGAATTGGAATAAATAAAAGCACAACCGAGCTGAGCATTTCTCAAACCCAGTGGAAGAGCACAAGCCATGAACCCTTGGGCTTAGCTCCCTGTCTGGCCCCATGCAGCAGCAGTGCCCAAGGGCAGGATCTCACCCTTCATTTACAGATTGTCTGTGTTGCCTTGTCACCCTTCCTATCCTGACTTTCTCCAAAACAAAGAGAAAAATCACCTCATACAAGAAGTGTGGACAACTACTCTTCCAGTGGTGAAAAAACGTTTTGAATGGATTATCCAATTCTGTCTGTGTCACTCCACACAAAAACATGTATCTGACCCTATGGGAATCATAGATCAGGAGGGTAAAGCCTTCAGGACGAACAGTTTTTGTCCCCATGCTTGTACTGTACCTGCCAGACTGAGGTTTCACACTCATCAGGATGGTCCCACTGAATACTCTGAATTACAGCAGCTTTTAGAGTACCCTCTCTTGGCACTTGGCACATCAAAGCTGCATAACTACCAGATCAGCAGTTTCTGCACAGTTTGAAGGAACACAGTACTTGAGTGTTCACGTTGAACTTTTCAAAGAAACTGAAGAGGATCAACTGAATTATTTTACTGAATTCCAAATATGGAGTGTTTTTTTTGTTTTGTTTTGTTGCATGCTTCTTTTCATCAGAAGAAATATTTGAAACAAAAAGCCCATGGCAAATTAGAGGGATGGAATGCCACATTTTGAAAGTGCCAAAATTAAATATTCCTGCTTTGGAAGTGTGCCTCACCCTCTCCATCATGAGCCATTCTGGGATTTTGACATCAAACCATTAAATTTTTCACTTGACCTGATGCATATTTTCATTACAAAGTGAAATATTTTTGCAAAATGCAAATAGAACATTTTGCTAATCTGGCCAGATAGGATCGCCACACAAAGAAGAGTGCTCTTGCTTTTGTAAGCTCATAGTTCATGAGGACTGGTATTAAATGGAAGAATCAGCTACATCAAAATGGCAGGCTTAAAAAATCTCATAGATGATGGTAAGCTGCCCATTGCAATGTCTCAGGAGGTTGTCACTAAGTATTCATAAACACATCTGCAGCACTGCAACAATTCTTCTCCAAAGCCATATCTGTCCCTGACATCAGAGTTTGCCATAAAAAGCAAGAGAATTCAAAGCAACATTTACTGGCTATTTCCTCTGTGAAGCATCCCTGTCTCTATAGCTCTTCTGTTCTCATAATAATATGCTGAAATCTAGTCAGAATATTTGAATCTTAGAGAAACAAAACACAGCTGAAGTAGCTGGAAGGCAAAGGGCTTGGGAGGCAATTTCCTCTGATTCATCAGGAGACAAAGGCAGAGAGATGGCTGTGTTTGTGTTAATAACAGTGGAATTGCCTCCCTGGCACCGCTACCCCGATATATCTTTAGCTCTTGCTGTCATGCCCCATCTCACAGCCCCCCACTCCTGTGCTCTCAGACACAGCCAGGCTGGATATGTCCAGGGGAGGCCACAGCAGCACCTCCTGCCATCCCAGTCCTGTGGCACTTCCCTGAGCAAAGTGAGGCTGGCACACTGAGCTGCCCAGCCCCACATGGGTATTCCCATCACAACTGCCAGCCTCCCCACCAAAGCCTTGTTTTCCTTACTCTGAGCTCTCCCATCATCCTCCATTAAGAATGAAGCTGACTTCACCCTCTCTATGACCACATCCCTTGGGTTGGAGTCCCCCACTGTGGGGAAGGATGGCCAGGAAAACATTGTCAAGCTCTTTCACTGATATCAACTGATGGGACGCAGTATCGCAGGCAGCTCTGCTGGGTGCTGCAAAAGAGCCAACACCTCCCCTGTAATATCATCTCAGGGGAAATGGTTTTATTTGCACATCTGTAACTCCCCAGACAAAGGCAGAAGACAGAGTGCAATGCCATCAAATGAGAATTAAACTCTGCGTCACACTGCAAAATGTCAACTAAATTAATTCCAGTTGTAAGCTCCCTGCACATATCCCAAAAGGTAGAGGAATGCTATGTACACAAGACTAGAGAGACTTCCACACGCAGACATTGCAGTGGAATTTCTGCACCACAGCAGGTCTGGAGAGAATACTATGTAAATATGAGTTTAGTCAGCCTCTGCTTTCCATTGCTATCTTCAAGATGTTTGTGCTTGTAGAGGGAATCTTTCCCTCTAAGCCATGCCTGCTTGATCCTATGGGATTTATAATCTCCTAGTTTATAGTCCACTGCAATGAAAGGCATCTGATGGTGCCTCAGCTTTGTTTGGATGTGACTTTCTGGCAGGACTTTCCAAAGCAATGTCAGAAGCTGTCAGACCCACAGCCCAGCAGGGACTGGGGCCTCCAGTAAAGCATCACTGCAGTCTCCCCATGTTTTTGGGGCAGAAGGACTGGCTGGCACCACAGGTGCTGGGATGCTCCGAGCTACAGCCTAACACCACCCACCAAGGGCAGGTTGGGGTGGTGGGTTCCACACTTCCTTAAATGCTAAAGAGGCAGATATGTTTGTGTATATATATATATATATAGGTATGCATATATTTACAGACTCAAGGAGAGTAGTGTGCACATTATACACACAGTACTGTTATTATTATACACATTATATACAGTCATATATATAACATAATGCAATAGAATCTCTCTAAAAAAACCCAACACGTTTATGGACTTTAATTGCCAAACAAGCCTATTAAAAGTGAGCACGTTGTTTAATCTATTTCTGCCAATGAAGTTGTGTCCAGAGTAGGTCTCCAAATTCTGAGTTACAACCACTACTCTTATAGAGAAAACAATCTCCTAAAATAACTCTGTTTCTGTACTTTGCACTTTGAAAGATGTTTGGAAAGCAATTGGTCACTGTAAATCACACAGAAGACTCTTGAGTGGTCTCCTATTGTGCAGCTCTTGTGCCTGTTGCATCCTACCAGTCCTGTAAGCACCAGCAGAGCCAGTAATACTCATCTCAGCAGTGTCTTTCCATTTGAAGGCCTGCATCCAAAAGCCGGGATCTCACCACAGAAGTGACATTGGCTCCAGCTGAGTGTCTGATTACCTCTCTGTAACATGCAGTGGCCATTAGTAGGCTTATAGAAATATATGGCAAATATGGGATGATCCAGGCCCCAGAGAATTCACTCAGCCTCAAGGTTATAAAGATCATGCTAGTTCTGCAGGTGCAGGGATAAGAACCAGCTGCCTCTGCTTGCAACCAGTAACACCCACAATTAACAATTTATTTACCATTTATTCTGGTAAGACAGAAAAAATTGCATTTGTAATATGTAAGCATAAGCAGATTAAGAGGGGTATGCAGAATCAGACTGCCAGCTTCTACTGCTGGGATTTAAAGCCTGACATTGGCAGATGCCATTGCCTGGGCCACGGAGCAGGCAGGACACACAGCTGAGGAGCTACAGTCCATGAATGCTCTTCAGAAAGCCTGGCACTTCAAGAGCACAGCAATTACACTACACAGTAAAGCAAAGCAGCTCCAGCCATAAATCATGGTTCTTAGTGTGTGTACTGGGACCTGTGGCGTGAGACACAAGAAGTGGTCTGAAGTTAGACTGTCTGACAGCACAAAGATCCCCGATTAACTGCCAGTGGTTCCGTCTCCTTCCTGCTCTGGAAGAGTAAAGGACTCATCTGACAGCAGCGCCAGGGATTTATTGAGTTTGGCTCTGGGTAACACAGAGCTGAAGTTACTGCTGGCTGCGGTTTTGATTTCTAATACTGCAGCAAACTGCAGGTAGAAGCATTTTTCTTCATTTTGGCCTACAGGACCTGATCCTCTCATGCACACAGAGGCCTTTTGGCAGGACAGTCTCTCCTGCCTCATGTCCTGCAGTGCAAAAAAGGGAGTCCAGGCTCCGTTGCCTTTCATCCTGCCCTCTGCAGCAGCCAAATATTTTAGTAGAGATGAGAACAGCCCTTCTTAGAGGTGGCGAATAATGCATAACTAATCCATTACCCCCCAAACATAGAGCTAAAGGTCATAGTCGCAATGCACCCAAACACCGGTGGTGTAAATTTGCAGTGATTGCAAGTAACTACAACCTTAGAACAGAATAAATCACAGTTATACTGAGCCAGTTGTACTGAGAGAGAGCTGAGAAGCTCTCTGGTGTCTCCTCCTTACCCTGATGGAATAAACTATCCTTAGGCTATTCAATGGAGCCTCTTATTTATGCTGCACATCTAGAAATATAAATGCTATGGTAAGTCAAAGGGAAAAATACATACACTCACAGAACTGTCTATTAAAACTACAAGTTCTGAAGTAGAAATTTATGGTGAAGAAAATAAAGAGATAAAGGAATGTGGATATTGTTTATGAAGAAAACATGGAGAATGAGAAAGAAGCCAAGGGACAACGCTGTCAGCACTGACCCTGCTGAGGCACAGTCCTACCAGATGCCTTAAAAACCTATCCGCTGTGCCCTGTCCGTAGGCACCCTGGCAAGAAGCTACCTGCCAGGGTTTGTTGTCCCCCATGTGCCATTTCTAGGGTCTGCCAACCTGAGGGTCTGCAGCAGTATCTGGTGTCAGAGAGGAGGGGACAGAAGGTGCACTAACTCCAACTCTCCCAAGGATTTGCTCAGCATATATTTGAGAATGTTTTTCCTAATTTCCCCTTTCAATTTTTAATTTTTATTAAGGTATGTTATAGTAGGGTCCGGTCAACTGTTGCTCCTACATCTCAGGAAATACTGATCTCAGGGATGGCTGGGGGGGCTGAGGGAGGAGGCTGACTCTGTATCTCTCCACTTTCCATCACCCACTCTTGTGCCCTTGGGGCATTCTGCAGCTTCCTCCTCCTCCTTCCTTCCTAACTCCTATAGAGGGTGGGTTTTTTCCGTCAGGGGTTTGGTTTTCATCTCCCATGTAAAAGGGAAAACAGGGAAGGAGAACAGTAAAATTGAGTTCAATGAGGATACATGGGGATAAATGGTAAAGCAGCATCCGATAACCACAAAAAAATCTCTGGGCACATCAAGCTCTGCACAGGTGTCCCAGAACAGCCTTACCTCTTTGGGCAGGAATATCCGGGAGACACCCTGCCATAAGGAGCAGGCAGAGATCTGCTGGCTGGGAGGTGCCTGGGACACCTTCTTTGTCCTCAGTGTCCCTGGGTGTTGTTGGGACTCTTCTTCTCACTGTTCTGCTGGGCTGTTGGCCCCCCCACCTTCTGTTGGTGATCCGCTGGGGATCCTTTGGGGTTCTGTTGGGGTTCTATGGGGATTCTGTTGCCATAGTTCCCACATTGCCATGCCACATGTTCTCAGTCAGGGAAGTGGGGGCTCCTGCCAGCTTGCAGCCCTTCCTGGACATTTTGGTGGGGCTGTGGGAGATTGGCCAGGGCTGGGGGATGGAGGGGACAGGGACTTGCTGTGGTGGAGGATGTGGGAGATCACATCCAGAGATGTCAGGCCTGCCTGGCATGCTGGAAGTGGGACACCAGCCTGTGAGCTTGTCCCAAGGAAGGAATCGTCCTTCTGTGCTTCTCCAGAAGGAGAGCCTGGGCATCTCATCATCTAAGACATGGTGTATTGTTTTTTATATAATCGTCTTGGGGTGCTGGTGAGCTCGGAGCTACCCCCGTGGCCGCGCAGTTCCCTACGAGTTTGAGAATACCTTTCTAGCTTGCTGTGCTTGTTCCCGGGCTGCCCTCGCCAGGAGCTCTTAGTGAATGCAGCCACAGTCCCAGGGGGTCCCTCGGGGCCCCCTCTCGACCTCCTGGAGCGAAGAAAAAAAGGCGAGACGGTAGAGCCAAGCACGTGGGGTCTGGTGGTTGTTTATTGTCTCTCTCCCATGTGCCCTCTCTCTCGTGCTGGCCATGCCGCCTGGTTTTCCCCACCCGCGGGGGTGGGGCGGAGCCACAGCAGCCAACAACCAATCGGAAAGGGAGGCTCCCAGCCTGGGACCGCCCTGCTCCGGGGCCGTCCCCAGACCCTCTGCCCAGCTCTGTCGGTGGAGCCTGCCTCTGTCTCTCCATCCGGGGACAACGCTGGTCTGCCGGGGGGGGGCCGCTGGGGGCAGGCTGCATCCTGGCTGGGGCTGGGTGAAGCCTGCCCAGCCAGGACAATACAACAACGGTGGGCAGGTTCCACCCAAATATTCCTTGCTGCTCTTTTTTGCTGTGTGCTGCATCTTGAGCCTTCTCTGGCATGAGCTGCCCCCATGGGCCACAGCACAGCAATATCCTCGCCCCATCCATCTGCCGGTGCTGGAGCACAGGGTTAGTAACCCCTGCTGTCCTCATAAAGGGCTCTCCAGCTTGTTGGGTTTAGGTCTTTTGTCTATGTGACTTTTTTTTCTACCATCCAGAGGTGAAATAAGGTTGCTGCTTATTCTGGCAGCTGAGTGTCTGAGCTGAAAGGGCTTGGGGAAGTTGCAAAGGCTAATGACTTGGGCAAAAGCTGCTTCTATATTTCACTCAGAGATTTCTTGAAAGGAGAGCCAGGTTTAAAGGGAATGCTTGCCTGAGTCCAGCTGTGAGATGTACTGGTGCTGTCAGGAAGCTGTGGCTCCGTCTCTGCTGCCTCCAGCTGTGCTTTACTCTCCGCAGTCAGTTCCTTCAAGTCCCTCCATCAGACTCTGTGGGGTATTTTCCACTCTGGCGACTGTGTTCATTGTGGACCTGGGGGTTGGTCTTACAAGACTCAGAGAGAGGAATTTGCCTTGTGCTCGGCAGTGTTTTGGTGTTTTTCAAAATATTTTAAGGGAACAGATGAGAATGGGTGAAACAAAAAAACACATGACCAAGTCAGCGGTCACGCAGCTGGGCTGCCTGCAGAGCCCTCTGTTTTATGTGTCCTTCAGCTTGATGCCACAGCCCGATTTTCCTCATTGCGGGACAAGCCATAAAAATTGAACCAAAATGCCAGTGTGTTTGATATGTGGTCCTAGAAGTAGCAATTGATCTGGTGGGTCTGGAGGAGTTTTCCTCCTCCTGGATCCCGCTGCAAAGGGTGGAGAGAAAACACCAGATGATGGCCAAAGATGATGTCTGGGGCCAGGGGCAGCGCTCGCCTCCTACTCAGACAGTTGTGATATCAACTTTCATCTTGTTCCCTATTATTTCCCTAAGAACATGGAAGTTTCTTATGCAATGGTACTGTCATACATGGGCTGGGGCACAGATTCCCATTGCAAAACAAGGAGTGGTTTTGTGTAGGCTGGGGACATTCCCTAATATACAGTTATTTACATCCAAATCGTTTATTGTACATACCTCTAATATACTATAGCTTTTATAATTCCCTTTAATTTCTCACCAGGAAAAAGTCAATTCCTGCTTGGCAGCGAAGCCAGAGGAAAGAATACTTTAGTCTGCTCAGCAAACAGGGACCTATTTTTAATCCAAAGGCCCTCTGATAGCTCTTACCTATTTAATGTAAAACCAGGATTTACTACACATACAACTTAATTCCCTTTTTATATTTACATAGGGATCCTGCAGCATGTGTATGAACAGTTTTTGAGATAAGAGAGGGAAGGCCTCAGGAGTCAAAGTCATTGTTTTTGCATGAAGTATTTAATGCTAAACATAAATATTGAGAGGACTGAATTCCTGTGCACTTGCAGACTTCAGTCTTGTGCTTCTGAGGATTTTCACTTTATATCCAATTATTAAGAGCCTGGTTGTAAGCGAATGTAAAAAACAAAATTACACGAAGCCTTTATAGAGGGCTTCATTTTCCAGTTAAAAGGAGAGGCAGGTTATAGGCAAAACAGAAGCAAAGGTGGTGTACTTCTCATCTCCCTCAAAAGAGTGTGGCTAAGGAGGGAATATGCCAGGCAGTAGAAATCAAGCCCTAGGGAAGGGACTTCTCCAGTGGTGACCTCGAAGGGGATTGAAGTTGGAGTTCCTGTGGCGCACATTCATCAACTCTGCTCATTGTAATTCGCATGATTTACGTTCTCACAATCATGATTAGGCGGTGAAAAAAAATGATCTACATGCAGGTTGGCTTCAGAAAGTGGCATTCTTTGTCCAAATCCAATCAAGCCCCGCAGCATGCAGTCCTTTGGATTTAGCATTAATTTTAATACGTGTGTCCCTGAAAGTAACCCTCCTGGCTTTGGAAACCTCAGAGATGAAGAGACTCTCAGGTAAGTACCGGGCAGAAAATTGTGTCTGAGAGCTGTCATTGCTTTCTCCAAAGGCAGTTTTGCTGGAGTGAAGAATGGGATGCACTGGCATTAAATTAATTTTTAAAATGTAGTCGGAGACAACTCAGTGGGGAAATTTACTTCTCCAGACATAGAATGGGATCCAGAGAGCTCCACCAGAATGGCTTGTGGAGTTGCTGTGATCTCAACAGTGCAGTGCAGTGAGCAGCAGACTTTTGCCTTACTGTAGGCAGTGTAATCAGATTTTTACTCTTTTGCTTCTAATGGCTGTTATAAGACTGGCAAAAATCTCTACCTTTGGATGTAAAATCCCTCACGCACTTGATGTCATCATGACTTCAATAGGCCGAGGTTTTACACTGAAGCCTCCTTGTTGCTGCCTATCAAAGCTTTCCAAGATAGTCAAATAACAGTCTGATTTTTGCCCACTGACATGCTTGGGTTCTTCTTTTCAAGTCAAAGAACAGAAACCAGCAAACTGCATGGGCAAAATTAAAAAAACAGGGTAAAATAGGAGGGTAAATCCCCAGACAGCATCTCTCCATCACGCCTTTCTACATCATCTTGTTGTATCCAACTTCAAAAGCAAATCTTGCCTATTGAGCTGGAACAGTCTGTGGCCAGTGATCCAGGCAAATGGCTCATGGGTACAGGGGAGGAGGAAATCAGAAGAAATCTCTTACTTAACTACTGGAGGCTGAGAAAATGAGCTCGCACCCAAAACTTGCGTGGGTTCAATCAGACAGACAAATGAGCAAGAACATTTTTATTAGCATGCTACATACTTAATAATGTTTTTGAAACCATTAGCCAGCCACACTGCACCAGTGACAGCTTTCCTATGCTCTTGAGTGGTTCTCTCACCCTACAGTTTTTCTCCTATGAACAGAAAGCTGTAGTGCTGATTGCAAAGGACACATACCTAATTATAGGGCTTGTTATCAGCAGAGTCTGGGAAATCAAAAGTCTGCAGTTCATATGAGGTAGAGAATGATGAAGCATCTCAAGTCACTAATGTGATTCAAAGTAAGGTCTAAGAATTCGCACTTTTATTTTCCCTATTAGATCTGTGGGAAAGTCTATTTGCAGCAAGTTTTGGAAGGCTCTCCACTTCTTTTTCTCGACTTTTGCCAAAAGTAAATTTTGAATGTTTTCCTGACATCTTTATCCCATCAGTCTGTCAGTCAGTCTCACAATGTCCTTCACGCAAATCTATCAGGGTACTCTATATTCTAATGTTTAATAAATGTCTTGAAGTAAAACAATGTTTGACAACACCTCAAAGACTTGAAATCCTGCTGCATGCCAGCACAACCCAGCAATCCACTGTCTCTTTGCTACCCTTGGAGCACGTTCTTGGCTGATAACAGCACTGCAGGCTTGTTGTCCTCAGGTGTGGCTAGTGGGGAACGACCTTGGGAATGGATGGGAGCAGGGCTGTTTCCAGTTGGCACACACCTCTGTCCCTGCTAAGAGTCTGCTTTATAGTCACACTCAAACCAGATGTATTGTTTAGATTAAAATGGAGAGAGAGACAGAGAGAAAAGAAAGCATTCAACAGTAAAGATGTGGAATGAGGGAAAGCAGGCACTTCTTACTGTGATGCTGAAGGCTTTGTATAGATAACAAGCCATTAAACTTTATGACCAAGTTGTTGGAGTAGTACTGGTTTGGTTGTTTTTATGCTGCAGATGCCTGCACAAGTTTTGGACTGCTTCTGACCCCTCTCCCCTCCTGCATTTTTCTCCCTTCCCCCTGCCCACTTCTGTGAGATATTTGGTCCTTTGAATAAATCACACCTCTTCATTTTTCATGGGCTGGTTGTCACTTCCAGTGTCTGTCTCTTAAGGACAGTCCATTGGGTGGAGCTGATCTCATTTGGTGATGGTGTAAAGCACATCTGAGCTTTTCTCTTTCCAGTGCACGTTGCTAGAAATTTCCCATGCTGGTTCTCACTAAGTTAGTGAGTGTTGTGTCTTCATGGCTTGAAGTACTTGACTCCAAAATCCCTGTTTTGTTACGTGTGGTATACATGGAGGGAAAACTTGGTATTTCTTCACGATTTTAATCTGGGGAAAAAGTATAGAAGAAAGGGTCATTTCTAATTCCAGGGTTCTCAATTTTCACAAGAAAAAATATAGATCCTCCAACCCTTCTTCCTTCTCACACCCTCTTTTGGGACTAATATATCTTAGACTAGTTCTAAACTTTGAATGAACCCCAGAGGAGACATAGCTTGTAATCAACAGCGAGACATAAAGTCATTAAGTACAAAAGTGAAAAAAAAAGAAGAACATGAAGAAGAAAGAATAACAGTACATTTTTGAAATTAGATGAAAGAAACTAGATAGTGATGTGCAAATGTATGAAGGAATACCAGAGCAACTTAATTTAGAAGGATGTGGTAGTTGAACCTACCTAAATATTCCAAATCTTAGTCCTTGCATGTTTTGAGGGAAATCCAGGGCAGGATCTCAGAAGAGGAATAATGTGATCTTGATGTTGCTAATAAGCTGGTGACTGTGGAATTCTGAAGCAGCTGCAAATGATATAAAGAATTTACCAGAAAAATTGAAAATGGGAAGAAAGTTGTTGAGTAGAGACAGAGAGAGCAATAAAATTATGTTTCAAGGATTCTGGTTGTCTTTGATATAATATGTCAAAAGCTGAAAATATCCAGTCATGGGCTGTAAACAGCTTTGACAATCTGATTGATGTGTGCATTAACTGAATTCATGACATAAAATATATAATCCTTCACGTGCTTATTTTCCCCCATGAAAATGATTACCACGAGCACTTTGCGCAGTGACATGTATGTGAACTTGTACCTGTGATTTCTCAGACACAGTACAAAAGATGTCAGTATAATGAAGAGCCGCTATCTCTATCATTTATTTTAAATGTATTTGCAAATGACAAGGCATTTAAAACAACTATCTTTTTAATAAACTTTGTATTCTGACCGGATTTTAGTTTTTTTGTTACCCACATCTGCTTTTTTTTACTTAGGAAGTTTTGCAGTGATTCTGTTGTTTGGGGGGAAAAAAAAAAAGGTTGTGGGATGTTACTTCTGAGGTATTGGTGTTTCATATACATAATTTTGAAGGAATGCTGCTTCAGATTTCTGTGCGTGCCTGTGCTTCCAGTGCTATGTTTTCCTCATGAAAGCAGGAATCCCACAGAAGGATAACAGTTTCACTTGGCATTACCATTCACCTAAATCTCAGAAGCAGTTTCTTTAGCAGGCCTCCCAGGAGATTGCAGCTCAACCCTCGCCATCAGTGAGGTATGGCTGTGCTTTGGTGGCAGCTGTGCATCAAGGATGATGGGTTTCAACAATGAGGCAAGCAATTTCTAATCTCATTTGCTCAAGTGTGTTTATTGCATCTGAATTTTTGCCTTTAAACAGTACTGCCTGGGGCTTCCCCAAAAGAGGAAATATGGCCAATACCTGTAGATGTAAATGGAGATGGCTGGTGACGGTTTCTAAGGGCTCTGTGTTTGGTGGGATGGAGCTGGGGCAAAGAGAAGGAATTGGAAATAGTGATAGTAACAGAATGGAGAGGACTCTAAGGGCTGTTTAAAATCACACTGGCCAGGGGAGCTGGAGGTAGCCAGCTGTCTAGTCTGTCTGCTTTTCTCTTCTGAAGCAGAGTTGCATGAAGTAGATCCTCATAGTGTGGTCTTTTACTTATATAACAAGGAAGATCATTCTGGGAAGAAAATCACAGAGCAAAGGTAAATATGAAAAAACAAAGACAAATAATTAGGCAGATGTCTCATTATTTGCAACAGATCATCCGCTGTCATTAGAAAGAAAGTAACTTCTCCCAGGGGTGAGAAGGAAATTTGACCTCTATAAAGATCCAGAATCCAGATGTCAAAAAAAGAGAGCCTCTTTCTCTTTTTTTCAAACTTTATTTTTAGCAAGCTTTATGTTTGTTGAAGGCTAGAAGTTAGCAAGGCTGAACCTAGTCGATGAGACTGCAGAGTACAGCAGATAATGGTATCTTTGATCAATCAGGCAAAGCAGATAAAGATGCACTGCAAAAATTGGCCTGTGAGCCACAGAAATATCTTTTTTTCTGTCATTCAGCAATTCTTGGGATTAGACTTGGAGAAATTAATCAGTATTGAGGTGGAAGGTGAGGGAGATATGGGCTGATGGCATGTACCTTGTCTGTAAGATGATGGCAGGATTTGGTTTAGTCATTCCAGATGAGGCTTCCCAGGTCACTGGAGCGCCCCTTTCTGCCTCAAAAAGGTGGAGTTGGGATGCTGTCTTCTTATTAGTGTCAGGTAGAAATCTTTGCTAGAAATAGAAGGATGGTCTCCAGGTACCTTGTTAGATAGAGAAGATGTGACAATCACAGCAGCAAATAATACAAAGCATTTCATGGCTCTGGAAAGACTTGGCTGCCTCATAAAAGGAGGGCTGACAGATTCAGCAGCCAGAACAACTGTACTTTTCTGTGCAGTTCAAACTTGTGAATAAACATGCAATCAGGCACATGTTTAGAGGAGCAGTCGTGCAGCTTTCTACCAGCTGCTAATGGCAACTTGGCTTTAGACAGGAACTAGTTGCACATTGCTGTCTTTCTGTTCTAAGGAACCAGTGTCCTTGGTGTTTGTCCATTCAGCAGTGATACCTGGTCTGTGATCACCTGCAATGCACTGACAAGCAAACACAGTAAATCATGTTCCTGACACCCTGTCTGTGCAGAAAGTGACTTTGGTAAGATAGGAGGGGTGACACAAGCACAGTGTGTAACTTCAGTGTTGGTGTTATGCCAAGCAGCATTTCAGTTAATGGGCTGGCTGCCATATACTGTGTGTTTATGTTGTACAGAAAGCTCAGATGGATCATGGTTGCTACCAAAATGCTCAGGTTAAATACCATGTAAAATATTTTAATGGGCATTGCATATATCTGCCACCTCATCCCTGCATACAGGTGGAAAGAGCAGAGCTGTCCTTTCCCTAAGAAAACAAGCTCATCTTTGCTTCTTGTACAGCCAGCTCTGCTCACACCAGGAGTGCTCAGACCTGGTGGTGTCTGCTTAGACAGGGCTGGCAGCTCAGCCACAGAACATGAAATGTGCTGTAAGAGACCCCTTGCAGAAGAGACAGTGACCTTTACACTGTCAATCAGAGGTACAAAGCTTATGTATGTGTAAGTGACCTCACTGGGCACCATATCAGAAACCTTGCACAAGGGGAGGCTGCATTGCTTGAGTGCACTGGGGAAGAGCTTGTCCTAAAAGGACCCTGGAGGAGAGCCAAGGGCCCGTGAAAGCTGCTAGCATCCAGCTGATGTGCAGCTGCACAGACACAGCACCCTGCAACTGACCACAGAGGAAGGGTCACCTTCACCTTCTCCCTTCCCATCAGCAGTGTGACTGCAGTTCACATTTAGCAAAGCAGAACAAGGTTGCAACTTTTTTTGGGGAGTGTCTCCATCCTCTTACCACACAACTTGCCACACCCAAGCCTTTTTCTCTGACTTTGTTCACTGAATCATAGACATTACCTGGGTGGGATCTGTGCTTTGAGTGAGATGTGTGGGTTTTTTTCCTTCTGGATGGTTAAGAGTGAAAGCTCTACAACAAGTAAGGAACAACAATAGTAATAAAAAGCAATGTAATATTTTTTAAAGCCCAATAACTCTGCACTTGCTCCTGCTGAGATACATCTTGCTATGAAGCTTATGTCACTAATGGGACTGTTCATTTCAGTGAGGCAAAGCAGCAGGGACATTATAATTAATAATGCTTAACAGGAAACAAGTTATTGTGCTTGGGGCAGTAGGGCAAAAACTGTTCTCTATTATTTTTTGAAGAGTTAATTGGTAGTAGGCAAAGATTTGCTGCGTTGAGCCAGCAGGTGCTGCTTTATGACTACATTAATGTTAATGATATCCTCTGGACACATATGAAGACAGGTTAACCTATTTCTTTCTCATTGCATTTCTCTGGGTGGCTGTGTGTTCTGGTTCCAGTGATTTTTCGAGTGCCACTGCAGAGCACTAGGACAGACAGTGACCCTAAATTTGCACAGAGGTTTGCAGGCAGTTTTGGAAAACCAGGTAACTTTTGTAACCTCCATTCACCCCAGGACAGACTTAGTAGGTTTAAAGTTGAGGGAAATGGGTAAGAGGGGCTGCTTCTCTGGCATAAAATCATTCCTAGGGGTTACATAACATTTCTAAAACTGCCTATTTAATTGTTCCTAGGTGTGCTTAACAATAGTACCTGGGTTCTAACTGTTTATTCTCTTACTTCATTGCTGAAACCTCTCTTCTTCTGGCATACCATTAAAAGAGTACTCTGGCACCAATTTAAACCCTGGGATGAGCAGATGTTAAAATTGTGTTCCTCTAAGCAAAGTGTGCCATGGCCCATCAAAGCATGGTATGTGCTAGAAAAGGTAAACCAGTGCTCCACAGAGCTTGAAATTATCTTGGTTCAGTACCACTCCAATTTTAAGTTTAGTTATGAGCCTGTATTATCTTTTATTTTTAATGTGCTTTTTTGCATTTCTAGTTTGGTAAAATTACACTGTCTAGCACTAAGCTTCAGACATCCTTCAAGATATTTATATCTTTCATAAGATGCTTGCTTTGCACAAGCCCATCAGCTCCAGTAAAAATCTGTGTGCCACTGTAACAGGCAAAAATGCTGTGGAAGGATAGTCTTGGGAGCTGAGTGTAGAGCTCTTTGCAAAAATCAGGTGACAGCACTACCGTTTGAGAAACCCACTGGGTAAAGATTGATTCTGAAAGCCAAATCTGATTTTTAATAAGATTACCAGATGGGTCCTGTGCCTTATTAGAAGCCTGCTCTTGCAGATCTAGTGATAAAAAAATGGGAGAACAAGTCTTGCATGCCTATAAAGACTGAGAGAGTTGTACTCAGCAGTGTTTGCCCATTGGAACATGGCTACAACTCCAAGTAAGCCATTTCAAAATTTCTTGGAAGATGATGCATGAGTAATCAGAAAGGGCAGTGGGGGAAGAGCCCATATAAAATCTTAGGATGGTTACAGCACTGGTGCCACAGCCAGAGGTTCAGCTCCTTAGGTCATGGGACTCTCTTTGAGAAACCTGATCTCCTGGGAGCTGATGGGGTTCTTCTGCCAGAGAAGGGGAAGAGCATCTGTGCCCATAGACTTGCCAGGCTGGTGAAGAGGGCTTTAAACTAATGTTGCCAGGGCAGGGAAACCTCAATCCATCCCACTCCTGCTAGTGTGATGCCAGTGCCAGCCAGAGATGCTCAGAGTCTGGAGAGGGGTCACAGGTCAGCAGGAGAGCACCTGAAGAGCAGCACAGTGTGATTCCAGCCACTCCAGCCAGTGAATCAGCTTAAGGGAGGGGAGCAGCTTAAATGTCTTTATCCAATGCAAGCAGCATGGGGAATAAACCAGAGGAATTAGAGAACTGTGCAGGCCTGCAGGGCTGTGATGGGCTGTCTTCTGCAGCTGGAGAGTTGGAGTGAAGGGATACAGGCTCTTTAAGAGGGACAGGATGTGGAGATGAGGAGGAAGTGTCACCCTCTATGTCAATGACCAGCAGGAGTGCATGGAGCTCTGCCTGGGGATGGATGAGGTGCCACCTTGGAGCCTTGGATCTGAATTAAAGGGAGAGCAGGGACAAGTGACATTGTAGTAGGGGTCTGCTGTGGGCTGCCTGACCAGGAAGACTGAGTGGATGAGTTCCTCTGGAGACAAGTAGCAATGATCTCCTGTTCACAAGCCCTGGTCCTTATGGGGAACTGATATCTGCTGGGGGAACAACACAAGAAGTCATAAACCATCCAGGACATTCCTGGAATCCACTGCTAGTAGCTTCCTTCTCCAAGTGATAGAGGAGCCAGTGAGGAGAGGTGCTAATGTTGGACCTTGTTTTCACCCACAAGAGTATCTGATGAGGAATGTGAAGCTCAAGAGCGGCCTTGGCCACAATGACCACAAAATTCCTGAGTTAGAATACTTAGGACATTGAGGAGAGCACACAGCAAACTCACCTGGACTTTGGGAAAGCAGACTTTGACCTCTTCAGGGATCTGTTTGGTAGAGTACCCCGGGATAAAGCCCTGGAAGGATGAGGGGCCCAAGAAAGCTGGTTAATAATCAATGATCACATCCTCCAAGCTCGGGAGCAATGCATCCCAACAAAGAGGAAGTCAGGCAAAAATGCTGGGAGGCCTGTGTGCATGAACAAGGAGCTCCTGGACAAACTTAAACACAAGACCTGGGTTTCCAGGTTCCTTGACAGTTCCTTGGATTTCTTACGCTGCTTTTGTGATTCTTCATGCAGTGTTGTTTACAGTATAGGGTCTAGAAAGTCCTAATGGAAAACTGTTTTTTAAAGGTGATTGCTTCCTCTTCTGTAGAGCTTTTAAAATAAAACGAAACGGTTAGACTCCAGTTAAACAGATCCTTATTAAACTAGGAGCTAGTCTGATGATGACTTAAATTGGTGCTACGTGGCCATCACATGTTATTTGATAAGCATTCCATTATAATTAAGAAGTGGCTAATAGACAATTAATATACAGGATTACACACTTAGCTAATTAGATGATTTAAATTTTTTTTTGTTAGATTAAAATGTACAGGACCCCATAAATCACTATTAGAGATTGTTTAATAAGCCTGAACCCTTAATTTTCTCCCTGTCAATCAGGAATGGAGCCACTGACTTTTCCTCTCACCCAGAGAGACTTGTCTCATGTGTTCAGAATGAGCTGAAATGCCCTAAACTCCCAAACATTGCACCTTTTTTGCAGGACCTCACAGCTCAAGTGCAGTCAGCAGAGCCCTAATCAGTGCAGTGGTGAGGGCCGAACATCACCTGGCTGACAAGCCAGCAGGGGCTCAAGTCTGTTTCCTGAACACTAATGCCTATTGCTGTTTGGGGTTTGTGGGTATCAGAGATCAGGAACAGGGTGTCCAGCACAGCCTGGTGGCAGGCCTGCCTCTCAGAGTGTCCCAGAGAGGCCATGGGGATACCCCATGCTCACACATGGCACACTGAGGTGACTGTACCCTTCCCTGTGTACAGAAGGAACAAAGATCTCCTCCAGGGGCAATGTCAGCTCTGCCTCCCTGCCCTCAGAACTGGAACAAGAGCACCAGTGGTCATTTCTTCTAGTATTTACTCCACAGTGAACAACCAGCTGTTTCAGCAGCACGGAGTGCTCTGTAAATTTTGATCTGTTCAGACAGAACTAGGGGAATGACAAGGTAATTGGGCTGTTTTTTGTTGGCAAGGCTCACAGAGGCACAACACACAGGGACAGTGTTGACAGGAAATGGCTTAGAGTTGACCAAGAAACTGCACATGGGTTTTGATGATTTTTTGTTTTAAATATTCATAACTAAAGTAGAAAGCAAGCAAAGTGAGAATGAGATCTAAGGTGGAACAACACAAAGCCTGGCACGTCTGTAAGATGTCACTTACTAGCAAAAGTCAAACGTTTTGCTTCACCCTGTAAACAATGTGTGTATTACAATCAGGGGATAAATAAGAGTGGTGTGTAGGGCTTCCTTGCTGTCATGCTTTCATGTTCAAGGCACTTTACAAGTAAGAACTAAATTCTCTTGACAGATTGCATCAGAAAGTCAGCATCCCAAACTCATTGAGAACCTGAGGAAAGGGGGGTATGGGAACAGATGACTTACCCAATGTCTAAAATAAAATTGGGATCAGAGGGAAGGTATGGAAGTAGATATTTCCACCTTTCATTTCAGCTCTCAGCTGACCCAGTGCTGACAGGAGTATGCAGGATTGGTGTTTTGCACAACATTGTGTGTGCACAGGTTACACTGAGGCATGCTGGCAGCAGCACTGTGAAGTCCCTGGAAGGACAATTAGTCCAAATAGGTGTTGACACAGGTGTGTCCCTCAAGCCATTTATCTGCCTGAAAAAAATTGATCTGGAGTTTTTCATTGCTGATTTTCACACTGCTGACCATCTCTTCCTGGGCAGAATACTGTGCTGAAATATCACCACCTCTCCCTCCAGACATTTCACTGCCTCAAAAACTGAGAAAACATAATTTTTACTCCCCACCCAGTTATTGAGGTCAGGAGATAATTCAAGAGCACTCAAATATGCAAGAGTCTTTTTAGTGACTAGGTGGGATTCACATCCAGGCTTAATGCCCTGGAGAACAGTGGATGAGTGTGTGGTGAGACCAGCCTGCACTGACATGAACAGAGGCTGGCATTCCAAAAGCACAAACGTGTTTGGCATGGTAGAAAGTGGCAGCAGACACTTCTGGTTTTATGAAATAAAGATTTGGGAATATAGCATGCTTTTTATTAAAAATACTCCAAACAGATTATTTTGACTTCAGACACTCTACCAGATCTTCTAACCCAAGAGCAAAGGATGGAAAGGGCTGACATCTACTGCAGGTACATGCCACTATCTGTAATAGAAAGGGGGTTGCTATGGGGTCTTCAGGGTCCTTCTTGCAAGATCTTCACGGCAGCAGTCCAGACCTTGCTCTTCCCCCCAGCTTTCAACCCATCACTGGACGGTGACCTCTTGCACCCCAGCATGGAGCATGGAGAATATTATATGAGTGTGTGTGGGATCACACACTCCTTCCCACTGGATCCTTTCTAGAACCAGATAATCTCCAAGAAGGACAGTGAAGACAGCTGAGCAGTCTGGTATAAGGTATGCAGGTAGGATGAGGAAAAAGCTTTGGTTCCAGTTAATACTTAATTCTTTGTACAGTGAGAAATCTTTGAGAAATTGAGTGGTCTGAAGCTGTGTGGACAAAGCACTCAGCTGGCTTCAAACCCTTCTTACAGAGCAAGGGTTACTTGTCTCTTGGCAGGGAGTGGAACACACTCAGCATTTTTTCTGCCTTTGTAATCTTGTGAATGACATCTCAGTCCTTTTGAGGGTCCAGCTCAGAAATCAGTGTAGCTGCTATAAAAAATTCTGCCATGAGCTCTTGCAGCATTTCCAATTCTGATGTGTGCATAAACACATCTGATGATATTCACTAAATTTGATCCAAATGTATTGGCATTTGAATTCATAATTTTCAGCAAGAAAATGACTTGGCAGAAGAACTTTACAAAACTTCAAGGAAAATACTGCATAAGAAAAGCAAAGGTACACTCACTACCAACTTAGTTCTCCATGCTTCTGGTCAAGCAGGCTTTGCCGGCTGATTAGTCCTGTGCTGCACTTGTCTCTATTAACTCAGTTTCTAGTCAGCTCTTAGACCTTAAAATGTTCATCAAAGGTCACTTTCGGTATCCATAGCCCCAGTTCTGTAGAAGTTCAGATTGGACATTTCAGTCACCTCTCCTGCAAACTGTCTGCACTGGGTAGCATCCTTAAATTCCCATCTGATGGCAGGCCGAGCACCAGCAGCCCATGATAAAATCTTTTCTCTTCTGAGGACATTTTTCTGTTTTCCTGTACAGGATCCTGGAGCTCAAATAAAGAAGGATGCTCCCTGGGGAGTTGCCATAGTAACCTGTGATGGTTTTTTGTTGTCTAAGATTAAATATAAGCAAGGGAGCAATTACAGAGAAGGATTTTATACCTGAGTTTATAATTTTCATATAACACCAAAGCTGAACTGTACCTCCAAGTTCCTAAAGCAATAGCAGTCACCTTGAGGCTGATGTCAACTTGGTAATTTTCACTGGAAAAGAAATTAAATGCTGTATTTATTATTCAAGAACCCTGATTAGAAAAAAAATTCCACTTCTGAAAGATGTAGCAAATAAGAAAGAATTCATTAGAAATGTAAAGATGTGGAAGTGGGAATGGCTGCTGCAAATAATATCTAAACCTGCAATGCGTGAATGCCCTGTATATTCTAATTTCTTCTTAATAGGGTTCAGTTATAGTCTGCTCTTAACTTATAGCCAAAGAAGAACTTTGTGTTGTCCTTGGAAAATAACTTCAACTCTCACAGCGCATACAAAGAAGTGATTTTTGAATGTATCAGTATCAGTTCAGCAACAAACAATCTGAAGATTCAGAATAAAAGCAAAATTTCTTTTAAGAGGGTGTGATGGAGAAAGAATCCGTCCAAACTGTTCTCAGTTATGAGCATCAAAGGGAGATCGGGAAGTCTGGGTTCAGGAAAGGGCATGGGAGCCGAGCTAGCAGAAAGGTCATTTCCATGAGAAATAACCCAAAAGAGCAATGCTGGGAAAAATCAAAACAAATCTTGTGAGGACGGCGGGGAAGGAGCGCAGAAGTGAGCTGCGCAAGGAGGCTGCGTAGAAGTTCCCAGCCGCTGGTCGGGGGGCAGGTGGCTGCTTCTGGGGCAAGGTCCCTGCCAGTGCTCACATCAGCCCCGGTCCCTGTCCCCTGCTGTGCACCCCGCAGCCTCTGGACACCCTGGAGCAGCGAGACCTCAGACCGGGCTGCTTGGCTCTGCTGTGGGGAGAGGGAACACTGCTGGCCTCGCTGAGAAGGTGAGCCTGTGCTGGGTGAGTAACGTGGTGCTCCCAAACTGCCCAGCCTGTGTTGATTTGGTGTGGCTTCCCCACAGCTGGCTGCCTTGCCCATCCACCCACCTACCAGCATTTCCTGGGACTTTTCAGAGATGGGGGAACATTTTTATGGGAGGCATTGAGAACTTGAAGTATCTCTCTGAATCCTGGGTCGATGTCTCCCTTGCAGTGCAAAAGAGCTGACAGAGCCACTGTCAAGTTTAAGTGTCCCTGAGATAATGTCCTTCAAAGTCATATATATTATGCATTTCTGTTTATCCTGAAAATGTGCAATCTAAACACTTTATCTGTAAGTGACTTCAAGAACTGTAGCTGCTTGTCCGTGATAGGCATGTGGGTCTGGGCTTCTAATGCTGATGTGTTCTGCATCTTCCCTGGATACTTAGGGGGTCTGTTCCCTCTGAGGCTGATTTGCCCCCTGCCCCTTCACCTCCCATCAGGCCCCCATTTCAGGGCTTTTGGGGAAAACAATAGGAGTAGGCACCCCGATGGTATGGGATGTGTTGGAAAGGCTGAAGGGGAAAGGGTGCAAAGGAGGGAGCGATGCATGACTCTGGATGTAGTGTAAGTGGAAACAAAAATGTCCAAAACGGAGTTTTCGGGGAAATCCTTTTTAGCAGAGGAATGGTATTAGGAAAACCCAAGTTTGACATGAGCTAAAGCAGCAGATGATGTGGAAGACAACCCTGAAATTTAGACAATAAAGAGGTTGCAATAAAATCAAATGTTATTGCAGACAGATCTATATTGCAATAGCTCTCTCCTAAATGAAGGAATTTTGGATTTTAAATGAAGCAGTAATTTTATGAGTGTTTGGACAAGCTTGGGAAAGGGGTGCAGGATGCATCTATGGATGTTGGCTCCCAGAAGTAACTTGGAGGAGCCTGGACATGCAGTGCTGTTTGGTGGAAATGACAGGGAAAGGGGAGAGCAACAGGTTTTGAAAAGAAGAGGGCAACAGTAGGACAGGGGGTGCACAATGGGATGGCAGAGCTGGAGGCTATGAGGGGCTTGTGTGTGGTGGCCACCCTCTGCTTAATGCTTGGGGTAGAGATATGAGGGCAAGATTCATGAAGGTTAAAACTCCCCTCAGAGACAGAAAGGCAGAACTGGGTTTTCCAGGGGACAGCAGGGAAGATGGGAGACCTCAGCAGAGGGAGAGGAATAGACCTGACTGAAATTTGACAAGTGACTTCTTTTTTTTTTTTTTACTCTCTAAAGAGGCACATTTGTGCTGTTAGAAACACTGTGCAGAAACCCTGAGAATCCCAACAATTTGGTTATAAAAACTATCTCATCCTCAGTTCACATAACTTCATCCTGAAAATCACATAAATTAGATTTTGGTTAAAAATGCAGAAAATAAGATTTTCTTTGGCACAAAACAATAATTGTTGATTGGTTGGGTGGTTGCTTTTTTTTTCCCATGTAAAAGACTGAAATCCTTAATTTGCCCCAGTTCACTCAAGGCTAGAAGGTGATTTAAGCTGCAATATTTTTGGTAGAGGGAAGGGGGGAAGAGTGTTCAACAGATAAGTCTGAGGTTTCTGTGTCTGAAATGAGAAGCTTTAGAGGTTTGGCCCTGCAGTATGGATTTTAGAGATGAGTTTTCTGATGATGTGAAAAAGACGCAGATGGACTGTAGGAAAAAGATAAGCAATCACTATTGCAGGGCTAGAAAGCAAGAAAAATAACAGAGCTATCAAAGGATATAAAGAGAAAGAGTGATGGGAGAAATGAGAATGAAAGATGGAGAATTATCTATGGGTTGTGACAGTTTTTGGACCATGGTGATGGGAGCTTGTCAAAAAACCATGCAAAGTGCAACAAAGCTGTCTCGGTTCTGATGTCCCAAGGCTTTGGTTTGGAGTTTCAAATGATCTGTGCGTATTGTGGATTTTAAGATCGAAAAGCAAAACTGCCACTGCATTTTTGTGGCATCCTGTTAACACAGGCTACTCAGCATCAACAAGAAAAACCTGCTCTCAAGGCCAGTTTTTTTTAATGAACCTTTAAAAATGCTTTATTTTGAAAAGTTTGTTTCAGCCTCATAACAATTTTTAATGTGTTTGTGTATCAGTCATTTGGGAGCAGGCTATTCTGAGGCAGAAAATATTCTTGCATTTTACTCCCTTACAGGTCTGTAAAAAATGAGGTAGAGAGATAAAGGAAAAGTCCATGGTTTTAGACAAAAGCTTTTAGTGCTGCCGTAGAGCTTCTTTATCTACCAACACCAATTTTCTCAGCTTCTATCAGCTAGGTGTCAGGTGGATTCCTTACCTTTCAGCATCAAAGGGGTAACATGGTTAGCTGTGAGAACTGATTTATTTGTTTGTTCCTGTCATTAACGTAGTTTAATTCTGATTTGGGATTTTGGCAGTAAATCCATGCATTCGTGTTCCCTGTTCTTTCAGCTCTAATCAAGCTTCTCCAGCCCCGCTGTGTCACCAACTCCTTGGCAGTGGTCAGTGGCCTCTTGCAGAAGTCCTGGAAGAAGCCTTTTCCCACTGTCCTCCTCAGTTTGCTAAAGAAGGGCCATGTCTGCCTTTGATCCGAGGAACCAGAGCATGCAGCGTACAGAGCCTGAGACAGAATACAGCACCCCTCGGGTGAAGCCAAGGGGTGACATGTTTGTCTTTATTGATGGGAAATGGCTGAATGACGTCTGCTGCCAGCCACCCCTTCCTTCCCACCAGAAACTCTTTAGCAAGAAGGCACAGACTGAGTGGAGCATCTGGGAGGAGGACAGAGCACTCTGGCAGGAAAACCAAGTCCTCTGGATCAAAACCAGGATGCTCTGGGAAGAAAACAAGGCCCTACAATATCTCCAGTCACAGAACAAATCTGTCCAGGTAATTTACACTGATGCTGTTCAGCAAGGCCTCAAGAACAAAAATAAGCCATTTCCACTCTTCCAAGAGAGGAACACAGGCTTTCTGATCAGCCCAGGCAACAAAGCTCTCCCAGCAGTCCAGGAAAAGAATGAAATCTTTGAGGATTTCCAGCAGGAGAATGAAGCACTCCCTGTCACCTGGAAAGGCCAAAAAGCCATCACAGTCCATGAAGAGAGAAAAGATGCCAGCTCAGGTCCTCAGAAGAACACTGACACCATCGCAGCTGTGGAAAAAGGTAACCCTGGCCCAGTCCCCCAGCAGAAACATGAAGGTAAAAAGAAGAGCACTGGTCCAACCCAGAGTAAGATCGAGTCTGCCCCAAGTACACAGGGTGAGCGTGAAATCCTCCGGGTTCTCCAGGACTTATGTGAGCTCCTCCACACCTTCCTGAAAATGAACCATCCCCCTGGGGAGAAACAGTGCTGTCACAATCTTTATGATGTGAACAGATCCTTCCAAGAAGATTACAATAAATTAAAGCTGCAGCTGAATGCTGTGAAAAACACTGTGTCAGACATTACAGCTCAAATGGATATGCTGGAAAAGGAGATCATTGCCGTCACTTCCCCAGTGTATGAAGAGGCAGGACAGAAGCTGGCAACTGAGCATCAGCTTGGAGAAATGTGCTAAGAACTGCTAGTTCAGTTCCTGGAAACCTTCTCTCTTTTTTTCAGGAAACCTAATAAAATCCCAATAGATCCTGAAGATATCTGGAGAACATCGTGTCATTCTGAAATTTTCTTGCACTACTTAGATATATTTCACCTTCTGGTTATATGGTGTGGGTGACTGTCATGAATTTGCCTAGTGTCAGCAATCATGTTTTTCAACTTTTTTTTTCAATGTTTCTGATAATAAGACCTAGATTTTCAGAAGGTAATTGCTTGAGGATCTAAACTTTGATTACAGTGAGAACTATGGGTGCCATCTTGTAGTCCAAGGACATACTCGAAGTCTCTGCTAAAAAAGTGTTGATAAATAAAGGAGGATCCCTCCTCCCAGACTGCATGGTGGGGCCAGAGGAGAGAATGGAGCAGGCAGCAGGACTTCTCCTGCATGGAACAGTGAGGTCCCTCTTGATTTCTTGGATAGTCAGATAAAGCAGGTTTTTAGCTGCCCCAGAGCAAGCAAGTAGGTTGCCAAAAGCAGCATTGTGATGGCTGTTCCATGGCTTAAGCCAGTATTTAGAAGGACATCTCTTCACACTCTAATGAACGAGCCAGTCTCCAGTGAACTGCTGACACAGGAGATGAGAGCCTGTTGATATGCTCAGGTTTGAAATTCTGATTTAGTCTCAACTGTGTGGCCAGAGTGGCTGCAAATGCATTTTCCTTTGTCTTGGACAGTCTGGATGCAGTGCACTTTGTCACAATCTTTCAGGCAGAATATGGCAGCCTTTAGGTAATTTGACAAGACAGATGCAGGGAGACTTCTGCAGAGCAATTTTCGGAGCATTACTGTAAAGCAAAGGAGAGGTTACAGTGGGGTTTATCTCTTGCAACAGGACCCCAAAATCAGGTTGTCACTCCAGTTTAAAGGTCTCTAAGTGATTTGGCACCGGATTACCTAAAGCATGAACTATCTTTCACCTTGTGTTTCACTCAGACGACACCATGCCAAGTACAAGTGATGACTGTTTACTTCAGAGGCTTAAAACAGCAGGTATTTTCTTCTGCTGGTAGGGCTTTGGGATGCTGAGGCAAATCTCTCATGCATGAAGTTAAAGGGCTGGCTCTCAGTGGTGCAGGTAGGGCTGCACGTGTAAGGATCAGGTGAGAAGAAGAGGAGCAATGTTCATTAATACGTAGATGTGCAGACAGCAAGTTGCTCCTGCTCAACGACTGGATCACAGCTATAAATAGATAAATACCTCAGCACTATGCTGGGGAACATGTTGATGCTTCTGTGCCTTCAGAAATGCTGCTTTTCTCTTTGCCATCTCCCTCACCCGGTTTGAACTTAATGTTTGGTAAGAGGAGAAACAGGACTATGAAGACCCTAACGCGGAGGTTCAGAGGGGGGTGGCAGTAGTAAAAAGCTCTGATCATGTGTTCATATCTTAACAAACTAATTTGTGTCCTGTTAGAAGAAATAAACCATTCTGTTGCCAGTGGTCTGGGTACTGACTCCTGCCATGTCCTTATACATGGGCAGGAAAGACACTTGGGAGTGCATCTTTCCACCAGGCGTTTGGGAGGAGTCATCTCATGTCAGGTGTCCATCCAGGACAGGACATCCAAATCTCAGCTAGTCTCCCTGGGCTTCCTTTCTATCCTGTAGGAAGGAATGGGAACGTTCAGGCTGTGATTCATCTGACTCCTGTTAGACTAAAAGTAGGCCGTGTCACCAGCTGGAGTCCCTCGTTTCTCTCTGTTGCCTCTCTAATTACTTCAAGGACAATTAGCTCCAACTTAGACATTTGGTTTGGAGGTCTCTGAGTGAGAAGCTTGGCAGTCCCAGGCAGAGGAGGTGCTTCATCAAGTGGTAAAGTGGCACAAGCTTGGGAATGTGTCCCAGTCCCTGGCTTTGCTCTCTGTGAGATGCCTTCATTAAGCAGCTGACTCAGATCTCTCCATTCTGTGGTGAAATTATTCCTTTGTGAATAAAATTGAGTTAGTTTGGGCACAGCTTAGATGTCATGAACACATGCAGGATCCTGAGGGAAACACACTACTTCTCCTGAATGCTAATGATGTTCCTGGAGGGAATTAGGTTTTGTGAGCCTTTTGCACTTCGATCACTTCGTTGGCTCTTTGATCTTCCTGGTTATAAAAAAGTCTATACCTGGTGTATGTTTTTTGGCATCTCTCACAGAGAAGTTGAATTGTTCATTCCTTGAAGGTTTCTCAAGACTGTCAAGTGAGATGATGATGTCCATAAATGACTGCCCAGCACCTAATCTTGCAGATAACCCTGTGCTATTCAAACTCTGAATCCCAGAAGGTACCAAATCTCTTGTGCTTATTTGGTTACAAACCAGAGCGAGTTGGTGACAACAGTGGAGGATCATTTCTGGGTGGTGCTGGAAAGGCAGATGATCACGAATATTTCTTGATCTGTTAATGCTGAGGGCACAGATGGTGAGATTTGACAGGTTTGCCTGCGAAGTGCCACAGGACTGCATGGGGAGGGTCCTAAGCACTGCCCATTTTCTGCATTGTTCCGTGTCCCCAGCCAGTGCCATTAACCACTTCAGTGGGGCCGTCCTACAGGTCTCCATCTCTAATGTGTGCTGGTGAGAATGGTTGGACTCACAGCTTTTGCATGCTATTTCAGGTACAAATGGAAGAAAAGTGCAACAGCAGGTATTTACAGGAAGAACTTATTAATTATCATAAAATTTAGGCAGATTTGGGGGAAAAATGGGGAGGGTAGGTTTAATACATTTTCCTGGTTGGTTCACTGGTTTACAAGTCCCTGGAAACTGGTAGCTATTCTGCCTTGAAATGGATGGAGGTCATTCGTATAGTGCATAATTTACCTTTTGCAGAGAGACAATCTTTTCATCTCTCTCCTTATTGTTGCTGATTAGCTCCTTATTTTTGCACTACTCATCTATCAGTACTATTTTTGGAAAGCTGGATTTTTGGCAAGGTCACCATCAGCCTCTTACTTCCCTGTAAATTGGATTATTGCCTCTAGTTGGGCTCTGTGCAAATGCTGACTTCCCTGTTCTCATTTCTTACTAGACAGTCTAATACATCTGGGTTTGTACTGTCTTCATAGAACACTCACCCCGGCCTTTTGTGCTCATCTTGGCAGCCCCACCACATCCTCCCATCCCTAAATTGCAATTTAGGAATTTTTTTCAAAGTGTTATGAGCTTCCTTGAGCCTTGGCTTTCTCCTGTTAACTGCTGAAGACAGTTTCCCCAGAGTTTTTTGCTTGTGGTTTAATGAAGTTGAGGATGTACTACAAAAGCTGTGGTGCTAGCCAAAAGCCATGCTCTCCATGGTGGTGCAGACTGTTCGCTGATGTTCTCAGCAGCCCAGTTTGCTCTTTCCCAGCCAGTTCCAGTTTAGCTCAGAATTAGCCATAAGCGTACATTTGAATGCAGGATATGGTGGGAGTCTTTCACTCAACCTTTCTGCTGTACCAGGACCAGTCATCTTCTTTTTTTGACATCCAATTTGAGCACAGACTACTCAAAATATTCCTGCAGTGAGAGGCAAAGAAGAGGGGGAGTAACTCCTCAGATAAGTTTCATGAAAAATTCTTTCTTACAGTGGCTGTTGGCTGGTTTTAAAGCAGACAACTTTAAAACTTTACCACATTTTCCAAAGTGGTATTCATCTCACCTAGATGGAGGCACTTAAATGAAAGCAGTAACTGAGATCCATGGCCACCTGAGGTCACTTCTGCAGCTGGTGGAGGCAGGCAGGAGTGCCAGATGTACAGGTCTTTCCCTGCCAACTGCAGAGAGCCTGGAGCGGCCAAGGTTAGGTGGGAAGAGTCGAGGCCTGAGAGATGGTCACATCACTTGATGAATGCCTGAGAGCTTTGGAAGGAAATAAGGGGAAAAAAATGCGAGTTTATGGCTTTTGGAATAAGGGGCAGACAACTCAGGAGGAACACTACGATGTTGTGGGGTTATGCAGGGAGAAAATTAAAAGGGTCAAATCCCCTACAGAACTTAATCTGGTTACTGTTATAAAAAATGTTTCTGTAAGTTCATCAGCAACAAAAGGAAGGCTAAGGAGAATCTTGATCCTTAAGTGGATGTGGGGGAAACATTGTGACAAAGGATGAAGAAAAGACTTCAGGTACTTAATGCCTTCTTTGCCTCAGGCTTTAATAGTAAGATCAGTTGTTCTTAGGGTACTCAGGCCTCTGAGGTGGAAGACAGGAACAGGGAGCAGAATGAAGTCCCCATCACCCAAGGATGGATGGCCAGTGACCTGCCTCATCACTTAGACAGATGCAAGTGTATGAGGCCAATTGGAATCCACCCAAGGATCCTGAGGCAGCTTGTGGAAGTGCTCACCAAACCACTCCCCATCATTTACCAGCAGTCCTGGTTAACCAGGAGTTAACTCTCTGACCTCCAGTCAACCGGAAGGAGGGTCTGGGGAACTACAGGCCTGTCAGCCTGACCTTGGTACTGGAAAAGGTCATGGAGCAGATCCTCTTGAGTGTCTTCACATGACACATGCAGAACAACCAGGGGATGAGGCCCAGCCAAGATGGGTCTGTGAAAACCAGGTCAAGCAGGTCCTGCTTGATCAACCTGAACTTCTGTGACAATGTGACTTGCTTACTAGCTGGGAGAAAGGCTGTTATCTATGTTGACTTTAGTAAAGTCTTTGATGCAGTTGTGTACAACGTTCTCCTAGAGAAACTGGCTGTTCACAGCTTGGATGGGTGCTTGGTTATAAACTGGTTGGATGGCCAGGCCCAGAGAGTGGTGGTGAATGAGTTATGTCCAGTTGGTGGCCAGTCACTAGTGATGTCCCCAGGGCTCAGTATTGGGGCTGGTCCTGTTTAATATCTTTACTGATGATCTAGATGAGGGGATGGAGTGCATCCTCAGTCAGTTTGCAAAGGACACCAAGTTGGATGGGAGTGTTGATCTGCTGGAAGGCAGGAAGGCTCTGCAGAAGGATCTGAACAGGCTGGATCAATGGGCTGAGGACAGCTGTGTGAGGTTCAACAAGGAAAAACTCTGGATCCTGCCCTTGGGTCAGAACAACCCCATGCAGCCCTAGAGCCGTTCATGCAGCCTCAGAGTTAGGGATTAGGCACCAAGCAGGTTTTTAGCATTGCATCTGAGGCTTCTGTCCTGTGCCATTTGAAGCCTGTGGCAAAATTCCAGCTGAGCTGAGCGTCAGCAGGGCAGAGGATCATAGGCAGATCGCACAAATAGTACAAGGAAATCTCTCCAAATTTGTTGCAAATACATACCTTTTGGTTTATCAGCCTTTCTGGGCCTCTGGTTTAGTAGATTTTTTTTATGGTTTTGGTGCAAAAGGTAAAATCACAAAACTTTCAAATCATCAGAAAAATATAATTGGCAGAAATGTTTTCTAAATGCAAATTGAACATCTTCCTTTTGATCGTGGGCTATGCCAAAGCTCTAACATACATCTTTGATCTTATGGCAGTGTCTGGAGAAATTATGGGATTCTAATATGGAATAATAGATTCTCATCAAGACTTCTAGCTTTAGGAAATTGTTTAATCTCCATTCTCAGTGGCTGTTTCTTTGATGCAGCTGTGACTGAATGGTCCCAAGTGCTGAAAAACAGCTCACCAGCTCAGAACAAAGCTGATTATGTAAATTGTGCATTAAGATTCGGTTTCAATTTAATTTTATTCTGTAAATAAATATCTCATTAACATCCATCTGTTAAAAGTCAGGTAAAACATTTTCAAAACCTCCATTGCTATGGCAGATGTGACTGTACCATAAATAGCGATGGTGTGGTGGTATGAGGATGTCAAAGTATAAACTGTGAAGCACGCTTTAAGAAGTAATGAAGGTGATAACATTTAATTATAACAAAAGAGACCTTGTCTGATTGAGACAGACAGGGCTTCCATTTGTGTTGTTCTGTTTGCATTATGCAAAATGCTTTCTCTGATCACCATCTCCAAGATCACTAATAATTATAGCTCATTAATTCACTTAAAACATGAAAACATTTCAGCTGCCGAAGGTCATTACTGAATTATGTGCAAGCCTTTTGCTTAATATCTTTTTATTTCAACAGCTTATTTGAGCGTAGTCATTTTCCCTTGGTCTAGCTGGTACTTCACCGCCAACGCCGTTAATAGATTGTACTGATCAAGAACAGAATGATGAACCCTGTCAGGTTTTCTAAATTAGTCTTCAAAGAGTATGAGAAGGTTCAAGTGCTCTTAACCCATAGCTATTTTTAACTATTTTAAAAGTCAGAGATTTCATATGCACTGCAAAAGAGCACTTGACAAGGAAGCAACCAGGGGATTGGAGCAAATTTTACTTGTACTGGAAGTACAAAACTGTGTGTGTGTCAGCTGGAGATTAGGAACAGGTTCCTGATATATTCTTAAATGTCCTGAAGGAGGAATTGTAACAGTCCTAATTTAATTTCATAAAGAGAATGGAAAATTATTTTCTATGTCACACACTGTAGGGAATGGTTAGAGGTAGTGCATTGCTGTACATCTCCAAGACGGAACAAGCAAGGAGAAATTACAATTCTTCAAGGTACTATCAGACTCGAGCACAACCTTCCAGTGCTCTGCTATTCTACCTAAGCTCCTTGTTTATGGAAATCTGCGCCATATGTGCAAACCCTTCCTGCTCGGCAGAAGCAGGCCTTAGGCATAAAGTGACATGCCTGTAAATACCTAATTGTTGATACAACAAAATGCCATATGCCACACAAAAGCTGGCAGTCTAATTGCCAGTAAAACCAGTGTGCATTAACACTGCATTGAAACCTTTTTATCAGAGAAAATAAAAGCAGAGTCTGGTACCAAGTTTCAAGAACAGTTTACTGCTCAGTTTGTTTGCAAATCCAAGACAGCTCAGTGTACCCTCCAGGTATCAGATATCACCAGGTATGTCCTGAATCCTGTCCAATTTTCCAAAGAAAGTGTGAGGTCATGGGGACTGTAGATGCAACTGAAGATTATGACTGATACAGGCTCTTCCCGTGTACCAGTACACAGAAATTCTGACTGTATATTTTCTCAGCTATCTTAGGCTTTTATCAACAACTGGATTTTATGGTGGTATGGGTGCTGGACAAGGAGCAGAGGGCCGTGCAGATTTGATCACCTCCCATGTTCCCTGCTGTCACAGGTGAAGTTGGATTAGAAAGGGAGGTTATCCCACCCCACAAGGCTAGAGCCAGAGCTCTGACTGGGCATAAGGACCTCTAAATGGTCCTGAGCTTTGCTGTATTTCAGCAATCCAGGAAGTTGTTGGATAAGGGCTATGAACCATAGAATCATTTGGGTTGGAAAGTACTTCTAAGGTCATTGAGGCCAATCAAGGCCAGCATGGATCTCTCTTGGATATCCACCCATGTCTCCCCTTCTCTACTGCACCTATAGGCACATCTTGGACAGAAACAGCTTCTCCAGCACACATCCCCTAAGACTCCCTGGCTGCAAAGATACCAGAAATCTGGAGAAACTGGACTGTAGTAAGGGAAGGTACATCTAACATTGTCGCTACCAGCAAAGCTTTGCATGGATGTGGTCTGAGAGACCATGAGGGATTTCTTGGCTCTGATACCAGCGTGAAATACAACACGCCAACGCAATCGTGGTCAAGAAGGTTTGACACTCCATTTATGACATTATTGAGGCTGATGTGCTCTGCTAAGATGGCAGTGGGGGAAGCAGCAAGTGACACTGCTAGAGAACATCTCCAGAGCTGGAGCATTATACTGACCTAGATTGCCCAGGAAATACTCTTTTTCTGGCACTGACACCAACTATTCTGTAAGTAGAAAAAGCTCAGAGTCTTCAAGGGAATATAAAAAAAAGAGAGCATGGATGCACACAATCCATGAAGCTGCCCCAGGCAAATATGCAGTCACAGACAAAGCATTTGTTGCACAATCTATAGTCTTTTAAAACATATCATGTGGTCTGGTTTTCAAGATTCAGACACAAAACTTAACTTGTCTTAAAAAAAAAAGAAAAAGCATCTCTCTCCTCTTACTCTTGACAGCCCATGTCACAACTTGTCTCTGCCCCTCTGCTCATGATATGACATGGTGGTTATCCATTTTCTCACCATATTCCTGATCTCTCCTCAAATCTTTGTCCCCTCCTATCTCTTAAACCTCAAAAGCCTTACCTGGGACAAGTTACCCTAAATCATAAAACACACATGTTGAAACTGACACTTTTCTGAAGGATGAGGTTCCTGGGGACTCTTGGATATGTCACTGCTATTGCTGGTATTTGAAACTGGGCTTGGATTTCACATAATTTCAGGGAAGTACTTGAATAAAAAACTGATCGGGGCTGTTTCTGTTATATTTATTTATTTTTGGCAGGGAATAAAAAACTTGCTGTAGCTGATGAGTTTTCCATCTTGAGGCAGGCAGAGAACACTCAGACTTCTGGGGCTGGGTGGGCTTGCTGAATGCCCCCCTTCGCCCCACACTCCCAAAGGGACATTTCCAATTCATTTTGTGTTCCCTATCCAGAATGAAAATCTTTTTAAAAGAGGATTTTTAGAAGACACATGTTATTCTAATCAGATGCCCCTGTGAACTTCGCAGCAGAGAGGCCAGGGACTGTTGGCAAGCTTTATTGAGTATGACTTTAATGCATTAGATTACAAAGCACTCAATTTAGCTGGTTGTTTTTCCTGATTTGCTTGGCTACTCCAAGCATCTTCTCCTCCCGCTCCTTTATTGTGATGGAGATGCCACGAGGCTGGCATGCAGAAAAGGCTTTGTGTCAGCATATTCAGGGTCCTAAAGGCAAGATGCATCTATGATCGCATAGCACAATGATGAACAGAATTCCAGGGCTTCCTAATTAACCTGTCTAATTTATCTTCCCTCCATATGGTAAATCGCAAGTTAAATACAAGAGAGGGGTAACTCAAGGCCTCTTTTTCAGAAGGTCAGCCTTGCAATTTGCACAGACTCTTTCCACTTTGGATTGAAAAGCAAGCTCAGATAAAACTGTTGCCACCTTCAGCTTTTTGCTGGGATAAATGGGAGTGGGGAGAGGTGCAAGTACACAGAGAAGTATTTTGCAAATGCAAACACTGAGATACAAATTTTACAGGCAAAAGGGAGGGCCAGGCCTTGCCCTGTTTGAAATGTTTTCTCTTAATAATCTAACTTCAAGATTTCTACCACTGCAACTTGTAGGGTGAGTGCAGCCATAGGGCTGTTGCTCCAACGCAGTGGGACTTGACGTAGATGTAGCTGAGAAGTGCATAGGTATAGAGGGCTGTGCTATGCTGGTAAGACCTGCCACCTTCTTTTAAACTTCGTTAGTTCCCAGCAGGACAGACTTGCTCAGACATGGAGCTGTACTAGTTTGTCTGCATAGAAAAAGCAGCCAGGTATGGCTGAAGTCCTTGTGTTTGCCTGTGCCCAGCTGAATTCTCCATGAAAAGGGAGACATCACGTTAGTAAAGTTGCTATGTTGCGATTCAGTATGGGTTGCAAAGAGTCTTTCTCCCTGAAGACGAAAGACATTAGTTCTGGAATTGCAAGGAGCGATTTGCAGGGTGTGTGAGGGAGGCGTGGACTTAGGCAAAGGAACCGATGACAAGCCCCTTTCCCAGGATTTGCACCCTCCTGGCATGTCAACCCTCAGATTTCAAAACTTTACCTCATCCGCTCCCTCCTTTGAGACCCCAACTGTCTCACCGCAGCAGCACCCAGTTACAGCTTTGTGCTGCTCCTCTACTTTGCTGGAGGGGATCACATGGTTTTCTAGAGACAAAGAAGGCAAAGGAAGGGAGAGGGAGAGGGACAGGGACAGGGAGGGAACTGTGGGCCATCCCTAGGACTTGCTTCCAGCCTGATGGCTATGACAGAGGGACAGTCAGCACCCACCTGCTCTGGGAGAGATGGGGTGAAGGCAGAGACCAAAAGGCAGCTGCCTGGTAAATTTTTTTTTTTTTTTTACGGTGTTTTAATAAAAGTTATCCCCAGTAACAGTCTCCAGGAAAGGGATTTAAACGTATGCAAAGCAGTCTGAAGACCTCTCCATTTTACCTTAGGGCTAGACATGCCCTGGCAGATGGCCAGGCTCCTTGACTTCTTCTAGGTCTGCAGAAAGAGACTCAGCTTTAGCTGCCTGCTGCATTCAGCTTTGGGGAAATGAGTCTTGGGCTGCAGCACTGCAGCCTCTCACAGAGCTTGAGCATCACTTGTGATGATCTTATTTGCTGGGGGATTGTTCATCTGCAGCCATAGCTTTCCTTTCTGCCTGGCCTCTGACTCTCCTGTTATTAAGCTAACCATTATGTGTGCCATGTGAATACCCCAGGAAATACAATGGTTGGAGTTTTCCCAATCATTCGAGCTCTCTTGCTTCCTCAGCACCACAGCTTTACCATCCCATGTCTATTTTACCAGGTTGTGCTGCCACTAATGCAGGCAGCAAGAGTGAAAATAAGGCACTCGTGCAAATACACGTATCAGAGGTAAAATGAAGGTGAAGAGGCACAGTCCATGCTTGGTTAATTATTTTTCTGGATCATCCGTTTCAAACACAATTCCAACTTATTACACATAAATATATAAAATATTTGTAAGCCACATATACGCATGTGTGCACACACGCACACATGCACGTATTCGTATGGAATTCAATGTAATTTATTTCCAGATCCCTTAAAGGTGTCCAGGGATAAACAGATAAACAAACAAACGAACAAATAAATATTTCCTGTACAAGATGGAGGGGTTTGATGTTTAAAAAGTATAATTATGTGCTCAAGCATGCAGCAATAAGTCTGGTAACAGATAGTCTTGAAAACACAGACCCAATAAT
Organism: Dicrurus megarhynchus; assembly: GCA_013399195.1. Taxonomy (NCBI): domain Eukaryota; kingdom Metazoa; phylum Chordata; class Aves; order Passeriformes; family Dicruridae; genus Dicrurus; species Dicrurus megarhynchus. The sequence goes on from VXAD01008756.1 coordinate 2,289,800, forward strand.
ACTTACACGGCACTTTGAAGCTTCACAGTGAGCTGAAAACACAAATAAATCCCATGAGCTGAACAGCTTGGTAGCACTACCTGGCTCTTTCAAATGGATTATGAAGGAAGAAATGCCACCACTATCAGCAAGCCAGCTTCATTTTTTTCACTGAAGAAAGAAATCAATGACTTGACCTCAAAGCTGAAAATACGTGGTTCTCAAGTTTTAAGGAAAAGACAGGCCTACCCCTGAGGAAGACTGTGGGAACCCATCATGACTTTGGTCTCCAGCATGGGTGCAGGGGGTCTGCTGCCACCAGTACCAACACTGGCCACCTGCAGCAGAACCCCCCAAGTGCTTATTTCCTTGGATATAAAGAAAGCCACAGCAACTGCTTTAGAGGTAAACATATACATTTTAAACTATAAAGCTGGATGAAAGGTCTCTGGTTCCTCGTGCTAACACATTTGCTGCTGCAAAGCCCATCTCTCTGCATAAAATAAAGCTGGCAGTAGCAAAAAATTGAAGAGGTTCCACACTACCATTAGTTTCCCTTCTCTATAGGAAGAGATAGCTTTAGCACAGACACAGTTTTCCATCCTGGGAGTGTTTACAAGCCATTCTACTAATAACCCATTGAATTGTAAATGCACATTTGTGTACTCTGCTGAAACAAACAAGTTCGGTCCACAGAAATTCAGCTGGCGAAATCAAAGTGAAAAATAAAAAAGGTGACTGTTTTTGGGTCATCTGTGACAAGGACTAAAATGAAAATCTGTGGTATGACATTTCACTAATATAAAACTTGCAGGAGAGCTAGCAAGAAAATGGTCATGAGTCAGTGGCACAGATTGCTTCATTCCTTTTGGCTACATGTGCATGGACAGGTGTCTTGGGGTGACTTTATGATGTGTATCCCCTATCACTGCTCTATGCCCAGACATGATTCCCGTGCCTTTCTGTGTCTTTAAAACTGGTTGCGAGGGAAAGAAAAAAAGCCAGATGAACTTTTCAAAGCAGTCTGTGCTCCAAGGACACTTGCTCCCAGTTTGTGCTTCTGGGACTGGTACTACTGCTGATGCTGGAAAATGTTTCTGCGTGATCCATGTTTGCAGTGTCATTTCCCAATATGAAATTTGCTTTTAGGTAAAAACTCTTGGAGAAATTAAGTTGCAAGCAGCCAAGCTTGAAGCAATACTGCAAATGGCACTAAGGGTTCCTTGCAGTATTATATGTTTCAGAGCAATATACTTTAGTTTTAAGGGCAGATGACAAAAAAAAAAAAAAAATCTTTGCTGAATTGTTCACTTCTTCTTTAGCACCTTAGATACATTATAACATTTCTTGCACTCCTTTCTCCTCAGAGTAGATCTTTAATTTTAAATTTCAGGGTATGTTGGAAAGAAAAAAACCCCAAAGCAAATGACAGAATAAATCTACTGGGAAAAATAAAATGATGGATGGTCCCTCCAGTGACTTCTGAATGTTAGAGGTGTCCACTTGATTTCGTGGGTAATACAGTTTTGAAATGGTCAGAGCTACCTTGCTGTATTACAGTCACTGCAGTTCAGGCATGAAAGTTTGGCTCTGAGTTTTCACTTTAATCTTTTTAAATCCAGAACAAAACGAACAAACAAAAAAAGAAACTATAAAAACATAGGGGAAAAAAAAAACAACTCAGGTAATAGCATTTCCTGGACTTTAGCATGTCAAAGCACACAGCCCCCACACCGGAGGCTCACACACTGTTCATCTGAGTGAGCAGTAAAAGTGGAGACAGAGCACTGAGCATAAAATTAACAAAACATTTCAGTCTGACAGGGCTGAAGTTTACTTTTCATGCAAAGCATGACTAGTACTCAGAAAGAGGGCACCATAAGTGACAACCCTCCTGGATGCCTTCAGTCTTGTTTTCTCGGTGGTGACCTTGGAAAGCAATTGGATGTTCTCCTAAAGTGCATGCCATAGCTCAGCAAGAAGTTTTGAGCTCAGCGTACTTAGTGAAATCAAGGGAACCTTAATTCTGTCTAGGGTCTCATACTAGGCAATTTGTTCCTTCCTTTCCCAAAGATTTTTGAATTTTGGACCAGCAGTGGCTGACACCAGGAGTTTTAAGTCTTTGTCACAGGGAGTTTCTTCCCTGGCTAACTACCATGATCCAGCTCCTTATGGGGGACCAGAGCCAATATACCTTATAGAAGTAGTTATCTCTCTATAATTACTGCAGAGCTGGGGACAGGTCAGACTCCAGGAACAGCAGTAAGTGTCTCTTTGAGGCTATGTCTTTTAAGATGCACACAGATTTAACCATACTTCTCACATACAGTTTCTCTATCATGTGGGGTTAGGGAGATGTGATCCAAGCAGAGGATCATGGTGATGCTGTCTCTGTGGGACAGGGGAAACATTTTCCTGCCTGACCCTCTGTACCTACAGGGTGTTATAAGGCAGGCTCAAGCAATCTCACTTGGAACTCTAGGATAGAAACCATCATGATCTGTCCCTGAAACACTGTCTCTCTTGCTCCTTCCCTGGGTCCCTGGGCATTTCTGGTGCCATCAGCAGGGAAGACTCATGTAGATTTATACCCCAGCTTCACTACAGGAGACTCCTGGGAGGACTGACCAAATGTGTCTGGATTCGAACGGAAAGTTTCCTGTGGAGGTTTCAAACTCAGATATGACCAGTGGTATCTCCAGTGAAGGCAAACAGGCACCTTCAAGGTGCAAGGCCTCTCCTAGCCCAGAGGTCCAAAAGCAGTCAGGTGGGACAGATGATAAATGCACCCGTTTCTCCCTGCAGACAGTTAAAGTGGGCTGAGAGAGATGACTGCTCTGTTGGCACCCCAAGCTAGGCGAAACAAACCCCTGACCCTTCTAGCCCAATTAGCACCACTCAATCCCTCCAGATCAGCTTCACTGATGGACAGCTAGGATGTTAGCATGCCCCAGAGGGGGGTGAAAGCACTGGTCACTTCCTAGCAAAGGCAAAACCTCTGTAAGGTGGGCATGAGTGTTGGAGTGAGAGCTCCTCTGGACCCAGGCCCAGAGGAAAGCCAAAGCACAGGGGTTGAATTAAAACCTTTGGATAAGGTGAGATACATGAAGTCACACCAAAGTGAAACAGAAATATAGATTTTTAACTTTTAGTAGAAATATATGCTAAGTGCTTTAAACATTGAAAAGCTGCAGCAAAGAGACCTTAAACACAGTTCTTACTGCAGCACTGTTACCTTTTCACAGAATTTCTTTACTTTAGACAAAACACAGATGGAACTATACTGTTCACATTTTTTAGATAGAGCGTTCACATAAACAGTAAGAGCTGATAGAAACTGTATATGCAAATCTGTGTAATACCTGTGTAACACTTGTGTAAGATTTATGAATGTTAGAATTAGACCAGGATAGGTTAAGAAAAGAAAAACTAGAATCGTGTGTTAATTTCATTGGTCAATTAACAAATATAATCCACACTTCTGTAAGTTTAGAAAAAAAGCAGAAGCAGCTGTTTTCTACTTGCTGTTTGTCTGCTGCTGCTGCTGTTACTGCTTGGCCTTATCATGTAACCCCTTCAAACTCTACCTTCAGAAAACTATGAGACTATGAAATAAAGAACTTTAGCAGGACAGCAGCCTCCTCTGCTCTTTCACCCTCATCCGAAAAGGGAGGGTATCCCATCAAAAGCTCAACACGAGTATGCATGTATGTGTAGTAATAAAATCCTGTGTATTACTGGGTTTATACTGAGTGCCTAATAAGGAGCAGGTGCTCCTGGAGGGCAGGGTGCACTACCTATGCCAAGAACCTCAGCTCCAGCTCCAAAGGAGGAGGGCAGGTGACTCCAAAGATTGAAATAACTGAACTGTGATATGATGTGTCACTAGCAGCCAATGGACAAAGCAGGTCCGAGATCCCTGCTTCTACCTTTGGTGGAAAGGGAGTGGTCAGGCTCTAGCCTTTCATGCAGGCAGACAATCTTTTGTACATCAAACCATGTTTCTTTCCCAGGACAGTTGTAGCTGTGGCCTGTAATGCATCATTCACTGCCCTCATGTGCACACCTTGCAAGTGCATCCCACCAAAGACAAATCTATTCAGAGTAGTCGAATCAAGGAAATAATCATTACCTGTAAAATTACTGCAAGCTGATTTTCTCATTAAAATTTCATTAATGCCTTTGATTTTTTCCCTGACTGTGCTAAATCCCATACTTTTAAAAGCATCTCATTCCATTATATTTCCATTAACACTAGCCACCATATTAATAGCCTAAAAATACAGGTTGGTCATTTGTGCTGCTAATGAGCATTGCCCTCCCCTTCTCAAAACACAGTTAAGCTGTGAAAAATAAATATTAGTGCTAATGCTTTGTATTCCTCCCATGGACATGTTTTAAAGATATCAGCAGGGTTTCCAGTTGATCACAAAGGTCTCATCTGTGTTTGGTTTGGAAACCAAGCCACAGAGACTTATTATTGTCTCCATTTGAGCACAATCACAGCTGGGCTAACAAAAAAAAGTGTCACATCAATGCAGGCTGCTACTTTGTCGTCATCTCTAGGCTTTGTGAAGGGTTTGTTCACAGGCAGAGACTCATTCTGGTGCCCCCAGCAGGCCCTGCTGACCCCTACAGTGGCAGTCCCCTGCCCTGTGGTGACTGCACTTCTCCAGGAGGGTTTCTCTGCTCCACCTTGTACTCCAAAACAGGCCTTTTCCTGCTGAAAGCTAGCAGTCCCATATGGAGGTACTGGTGAGCACAGTGGCTTGAAAAACTTGAGTGAAGGAAATTTGTCAAGGACGTGCCATGCTGTGAGGAGGAAGTGTTGATACCAGTGGGAGCTGGAAAAAGCCCCTCTGCTCTGTACAGTCCTTCCCTGTTAGTTGCCTTGCACACCTGCCTCTGTTCTTGCTAAGGTGTCAGCCAGGAGAGGATGCACGGGGCTCTTACTGGACCCAAGGATGGTGGAGGACACCAGAGAGGGGAGTGTTTCACCACGTACCAGCACTGAGCCTCTTCTGAATGCTCACACCACCAGCTGCCAGCTGTGTTGTGGGGCTGCCTCTGTCCCTGTCCCCACAGGATATTGGCCATTTCAGGCTCTGCAGTGGGCTGTGAGCTCCTTATTGCAGAACACATAATTGCATCCCTTCAGAGTGCTGCTGAGAAAGCTGCCTTCACGGCCTGTCCTACTGACATTAAAGGCAGCTTTTAGGGACGTTAAGATTTGGCTGGATCAGGAGCCTCAGAGGCATCAGGATCACACCTGGTGCATGCAGATCATGCAGAATAGAATCCCATTAGAGAATTGCTCCTAATGGCCAGAGAACCAAGGAGGCAGAAGTGCCCTAGCATGCTGGCATCCTCCCTGACAGCATGCCTGCTTGCAGATGATTCACACCGGTGTACATGGAAGCAAAAGTTTATGGATTGCTTCAGTGTCTTGAAAAATGCCATATAACCCCCAAGGGCTGGAAAAGGACCCCTATGTTTGGCCTCCCTGGCAGAGTGGGTAGTCTTAGCTTGCTAATGAAGCAATCAGAGAGCACAGAGCTCTGCTATGCCAGTCACTGTGCAAACAGCAGTGTTTACCTTCTTATGGTTTTCTAATTAGGGGCAGAGGAAAAGCAATATCCATGCCCGCTGTCTCCTGAGAGGAGATTGAATTTTAACACATAACTTAAGGAAAAGATAGAGTTATCTTTTTTCGGGACCCAGACTAATCTTCCCTTTCCACAGGGAAGGATTAGGGTTAGGGTGGTAGGATTTGCAGTTTTAATCAGAGGAGACTTGACAACTTTCATTGTCTGCTCCAGATTACTCTGGCGTCTCCATATCCTCCCATCCCTTTGAATAATGAGGAGCCGTGGACTGAATCCTATCTTAGTGATACTGCTGGACTTTTATGGCTTTGTGAAAATTGGCAGTAACTTAGGCTGCTGCCTCTCCTTTCAGAGAAAAATGGAGGTTTTGTTGGCTTTGAGCTCTTGCCCTGCTCCTTTCAGTGACCCAAATGATCTGGAGAACTTAATAAACCTTTTTCTGCTGGTGGTGAGAACAGCAGGTCCAGTTCTGCCTGATTTGATGGATGATTGATAGAGGGAGGAGAGGAGAGGAGAGGAGAGGAGAGGAGAGGAGAGCTCAGCAGTGGAGTCTGTCTTTCTGACCTCTCAATGGGTTTAAGCCCCTAACCTCAGGAAGCCCAACGGTTTAAAGGGAAAAAATACTTGTATTCTTCAGGACTAGATGATTCAAGAAATTGATGAATTATTATAAATTCTTTGTTTTATGTGCAATAGTAATGTTGTTAGTAGAGGCCAATGTATTTTGGCAAACTGCTATTTATTTACACAAAATGAAATCTCATCCCCCTTATTAAAGTAGAAACAAACATACCTGGCATTTTCCTGCCTCAGAAATCCATTCTGCTGAGTTCTGAGACCAAACCCAGTCTCATCTCTGTCTTTGCATGGCCAGTCTGCCCCTGCACCACTGACTTCGTTGCTGCCAGCGCCCTCACAGGGCAAATCTAAGGGATCAGCTCTTGCTTGTGCAATCAGAAAACCCAGTGACCTGCATTACCAAGCAATGATCAGACACTGAGATGAAGATAACTGTCTTGGTAGAGGAGCTAACATAGTGTCCATCTGCCTGACAACAGAAAGAACCTTAATTTTCCTTTCAGCTGGGATGGCTGGGAAAATACATTTAGGCTAGTGGCAGAGGTTTTTTTTCTTTTTAATAAAAAAATGTGTTTTTTACTATCTTCTATTTTTTTTTTTTCCCTGAAGAAGGTATTTGTAATCATGTATTGATTTTGATTGTGTTTTCCCATTCTGTTTTAGTGAATTTTGAGGCGGACTGTCTGGTTAAATCCTTGAGGGAGGGAGACAAAGGGGGAGAAATACAGAAAGACCTGAAAACCCTGACCTTTTCAATCTTCCAAGGCACCTTTTCAATCTGCTTTGACATAATCCTCTGCTGTGAAAACCATCAGAAGCTCTGGGATTTCTTCTAATGGGGAAATTAAAGCAGATTTCAGAACTTCAAAAGTTATTGTGACACCAAAATGCGTTGCCACCCTCCAGCCACCCCTTCTGCCTTGCCCAGCCAGGTGCTTTAACCTGACCTACAGCTGGCCTTGGGCCTCAACTCACCTCTGCTGGCCACCACTTCTCCTCCTCCCACTCATGAGCACCTCATCTTACGTGTGGCAGGTCTCTCCCAAAGATGCCAATAAGCATCCCCAGAAGAGGGTTGAAGAGAGGAGGATGTAGGGAATGCCTCTGTGTGGGAAGCAGAGTGTGTGTGGGAAAGAGCCTGCCTTTAGGCTCTTGGAGGCAAGACACATGCAGCAGGACCCAGCAGCTGAGGAAACTCATGGCTCCAGTTATCTAGATTGAGGCATGGTGAGTAAAAGACACCTGGATCCGAGCTGGGTGTGAGGGTATGTGATGTATCACATGAAGACCTCCTGTTTGGTAGGGAAAATAGCCCTGAACGATTTCTCAGGAGCAGCAGTGATCCAGAAAGGGAGAAAGCACGTGCATAGTAAAAAGGAAATAATTACTCCCTCAGCATGGGTATATTTATACAGATTACACACAGATGTGCTTATGTTTGAGGTTGGATACTCTCAGCCTAGGGATACAAGAATGTCCATCCACTGGTGTTTGGGGCTGCTCTGTATTCCCTGAAGTGTCCTGATATGGCCAAAAATGGCCCTCAATCTGGTATTGTACTTCCTGTGAGAAAACACCAAAATTTGCACAAGACTCGCTTGTAATTGTTTTGTATCAATCTCAGCCATGTCAGTGATCCTGCCAGCATGAAAATTGACCTTTTTCCTATTTCACCTCTGTTGCTTGATGTAGGACTGATCAGCTTTCAGTCAAAGCTGGTATTTTTATAAACAAATCTGGGAGCAAATTGAGTTTGCGTTCAGTCTCTTTGTCTATAATGTAGTTTTCATTGATGCAATAAGTTTGCAGAATTAATTTCTTCTGAGAGTCTTTATTTGTTAACAAGAGCAAGGCTATTGCAGTGAAGCATTTCTACTAGCGTATTTTAAATACAGAGATGTTTTAATCTCGCAGATGCTCTCATTAAACTTAGTGGCTTAAAATATGTGACTCTGTCTGGGCAGTTGCAGGCATAAAGAATTTATTTGTTAAAAAACACTCATATCCTTCCTGAATCCACCCTTGGTTTGCCTGTAGCTCTGGGAAAACCAATTTTTTTTTTTTTTTACAGATGTCTGCAGCCTCCTGCATTACCCTGTCACTTCCAGAAAATAGGATTTCTCACCTACAGATGGTGAGGAGAGAGGAGGATAGCCGTGAACATTAGGTTGAAATTACTTGTCAAGTTTGATCAATTCACAGTAAGACAAAAATCCCTTTTGAAAAGGCATAGTTGATTTTTGAAGATTAGTGGCAGTGTCCTCGCAGCTCCTTTGTTTGGGAAAATTATACAAGGGTGCAGTTTATTACCTAAACGAAGGATACATTTGCATGTAGATGGTACATAAATTATTAAATTCTGCACTGGACGGTGCAATAAACAACCCCTCTCCTGCACACACGCACACACAAATACACACACACCTTCACCTACCCAGGACTTATGGTACAGGGGGTGGTTCTTTACTTCGCGTTTTCTTTTCCCTTTTATTGCCCTGTAAGTATTATTATTTGACAAAGCACTAGGGAAGGAGTACATGAATCTATTAAAGATAACAAAGCTCCATTGTGACACCAAACTCGTGAAAGCAGACAAATAAATCTTTCATAATGTGGAATAGCTGGTCCCTAGCTCTTCAAGGAAAGAAGAAACAGTGATCTTGAAATGAACACTAATCTGAATCCTGCTGTTCTTGGGGTGACTTCTTGTTGCAGCAATTTCTCCTTACAATTTAGTCATGCCAAGATGCATTAATTACCATCTGTGTGCTCTGTTTAATGGGAGCATTAAGAGACAATACCTGTTTTGTTCCCTCCCAGAGTAGCACTTATTCCTATAAATAAGGAACATGAGTGAGTGTGTGAGATGAGCGTGCCTATGCCAGAAAACACAGAAAACAGTTCCTGATCTGCTGCATGCTTTTATGGTCCACCAACACAGACTGCTAACAGGCAGGTAGTTGGCTCTCTCCGACAGGGGAAAAAAAGTTTCATGAGTACTTATCTTCCTGCTCTGATTTTCAGCCTGGTTTCCTGCAGAGGCATAGTTTACACAGGCCTGCATCATTCAACGTCCTTATCATGCCCAAACCATTGGACAATTTTGCTTGGGTGCACCAGAGCTCGGGATGGCTCAGCCTCACCACCAGCAGCTGCGTCCCACTCTGGATTTGGGTTCTGTTGTGCCCGTGCTCCTCACAGACAAGAGCAAGGCCTTCCCTCTGCCTTGTCTCTCTCCCAGGGTGGTGGCACGTCCATCCCCAGAGAAAGTCTGTGTATGAGCCAAATGGGCAGACAAGGAATCAGTGGTGTGCCTCAAAAGCAGGTGTCCCAGGCTAACCTGGAGCTGCCAGGTGGGTTTTGGGTGTAGAGGTGACCAAGCTGAAGACAGGGAGCTCCCAGTGGTGCCTGGAACAGAGGCAACAAATTGGGAAAAAAAGTCAAAGTTCTTCTTCTTAAAAAATATCCTGAACCTCCATCTTGGGCTGTGTGGAAATCCACCTGAAGTGTTAAGAAAGCCTGCTCTGACCCACTTTGTTTGCTGATCACATATGAGCAGCCTCGGGAAAAATAAAGCAACTCTTGCTTCTAGTTGTTTTCTTCTTTGTCCATTACAATTTCATTTTCCTAAGATTAAGGAGAAAAAATTGAAGACTCAAACAGCCTCTTGTTTCCGAACATTTTGCAGCAGCAGAAAGAAACAAAATGAAACAACCCCTTAAATTATTGCATTTTCAAAAAGAATCATCATCTCATTGTGCAGATGGTATGCGCCAGGCCCTCATTAGCATCCTGATCTATTTTTAGCCCCTCTTCTTGCTGCACATGAAATCTGTCTGCATTAAAGGAGTTACCACAACGCCTTCCCTAAACATCACTTCAGCTCACAAAAGGCACTCTGCCCCTTCCTGCCTTGGGTTTTAAGGCAAAACTGACTTCTCTGCAAACCAGTGACTGCGCTGCAACCACCAGTGTATTTGTTCATGGGTAAACAGAGGAAAATCACCTGTCACATCTCCTTCCTCCATCATCAGCAGGTTTTTTTGTGTCTTTTGTGAAGAAAGTTGTTCATCCTGAAAGCAATGGAGCTCTCCTGTTTAGATTTCTGTGAAAGAAAGGCTAGGATTGCTCTGGCAGGCCAGACAAACGAGGACAATGAAAATCAAATTCTCTGTTTGCTGCTAAAATGGAGCTCAGTGCTAACCCACAGCCCAGGATACTTCTTTGGTAACCTTTTTTATTGTCAGCTGGTAAATTAATGACCTTCCTTGGCAATTTTAACATATGGGAGCAGTGCAAGCACAAGGTACCCTTTGGTCCTAGCCTGTGGTGTTTGGGATAGGTTTCAGTCTGGTTTTCCTGGAGATTTGAGCCCCCAAAAGAGTGGAGGTTGATGTGAGCAATGTCAGGATTTTATTCCTTGCCTCCTGAAGTCGATGTCTAAATACCTGAAATAGATCACATCCTCAAAGTGCCCTACCTCCACCCTCCAGAAGAGAAACTATAGGTGACCTGAGCAAATGCAGACATTTATCTTCCACTTGTCTGAAATCAAAGGGGGTGACACCCATGCTTCGTGTCCAAGGGGAGAAGCTGGTTCTTGTAGTCCCTTCAAGTCCTCTTCTATTTGCAGATACATCAGGGAACTTCAGGTGCCTCCACTCTGGATCAGATACAGCTCTCTTTCACTTTTTTTTCTGAATTATTTAACATGAGCTTGATGTCCCTCACAGCTAAGTTCCAGAGGAACGAATGGTAATGAGGCAGTAATTGGTATGAGAGACAACAGGTCAGCTGAAGGTATCCTGCTCTGAGAAGAGGGTGGAGGTTGCTTCAACAAATCATGAATATTCATCTTGCATGTCTGGTCAGTTTTGATCACTCAGCTCTTTTCAAGGCAATTCCTATCAAGCTTCATGAGTGCCTGAAACAGGTTCTGGCAATAAGAAAGCAAAGGAAAAAAAACTGATGTTAAAAGGAATTGACAGGCAATAGGGTTAGAGATCCTGCCTAAATCTGATCTTGCAAATAACCAACCTGAAGTTAAGCAATTAATCTGTGAAGGTCCTTGATAACTTGTGTGGTTATGCTAAAGTATATTCCCTGTTAATCGTCCAGAAGAAAAAAACCCAAATAGACAAAAATAGATGCCCAAAGCCTGCAAGAAATGAGGAAGAGATTAATGTTGTTTCCATTTAACGAAATGACAGAAAGATTAGAAAATGCCAAGAGCTCCTTTTTTTGTTGCTCCACAGGACCAGCTTGGGCAAGACACAGGTCCAAAACTCTGATTCCTATGTGGGTTTTCAAGCTCCTGCCACAAAGTGCAGGTGGTGCTGAATTCAGCTCATGAGGGCAGCTGGGGACAGCCCAAGCAGGGAGTACAGGGACCTGTGTTTTGCCTTTGGTGATGGTGGCACTTTTCTCTTCAAACCAATTGTGACTGTAGATGATTAAATGTGGCAAACAAATTGCAAGACAAGGTTTAGCAGACAGTGCATTTTGGCAATGGTTCTTTTCTTCCCAATATTTCATTTCAACTGTCTCATGATGCACCACCCTTTCCATAAAAGTAGCCCTCCAATGCAAGCAGGTGATACAAGCTGAGAATGTCAAATAGGATTTGCATGGCACACATTGGGCAGTGTTTTACAGATATCAAGAGAAAGGTTTATTGCTGCTCTTTTATGTAATACATCATCATAAGGATTTCTAGAAGATTATATACACGGGTTCAGATTAAGAAATTCTCTCTGAGGTACCATTGCATGTTAAATTAGAGCACTTCACGCAATGTAACATGTTAAGTCAAACTCAAATATTTGGGAGGACAGTGGAAAACGAACAAAAACAAGTACAAATATATGTCAAAATATGTGTGGAGAAAAACACTGCGTGGGATTTGTACAGTAAATAACCTATTCCTATGTTACTTTCCTTACTTAGATACAAATCTGGCATACCTCACCTGAGTTCAGGCAGGTTATTTGTGCTTGTCTTCAAGTCTGTGCTAGACCAATGGCATCCTGGCCTGTATCAGCAACTGTGGCCAGCAGGACCAGGGCACTGATCTTTCCCCTGCTCTTGGCACTGGTGAGGCCACACCTTGAATCCTGTGTTCAGTTCTGGGCCCCTCACTATGAGAAGGATTCTGAGGTGCTGGAGCCTGTCCAGAGAAGGGCAATGGAGCTGGGGAAGAGTTTGGAGCACAAGTCCTGTGAGGAGGGGCAGCTGAGGGAGTTTGGGTTGTTCAGCCTGGAGAAAAGGAGACCCAGGAGTGATCTTATCACTTCTACAACTGCCTAAAAGGAGGGTGTGGCCAGGTGGGGGTTGGTCTCTTCTCGCTGGAAACCAGCGATAGGACGAGAGGACAAAGCCTCAAGCTGCCCCAGGGGAAGTTCAGGTTGGACAACAGGAATAATTTCATTATGGAAAATGTGGTAAAGCAGTGGAACAGACCTCCCATTGGAAGTGATTGAGTCCCCATCCCTGGAGGTATTTAAAAGATGTGTAGATGTGGCACTGAGGGACACGGTTTAGTGGTGCCCTTGGCAGTGCTGGGTTAATGGTAGGACTCAATGATCCTAGAGGTCTTCCCCAACCTAAATAATTCTATGGTTCTCTAAGGGTCAGCCTTGCACTGTTCATCCAAAAAAAGAACAGTTTCAATTTCTCAAAGGATTCATTTTCTTGACATAATAGCACAGTGATACTGCTTGATTTTTGAAAGAAGAAATGGGCTTTTGCAGTTCTGTCATTGATGCTCACAGATGGACACACCTCAGCGTCTCAGAGGTTAATCTAAGCATTTGGATTAAGTGACCTGAACTGTCATTAGTCATGCAGTAGTCACCTTCCAGGGAACCCTCTCCTCCATAGTCCTCTGCCAAGTTCCAGGGATGCTCACCTTGCCAGCCCAGCTCCAAGCACTCCTTAGTGCACTCCTTGGTGCCTCTTTCTAACTCACTGAAACTGGGAGGATCTCTCAGTCTCTCGCTGCTTTCCTGACTGCTGCGCGATTTGCGAGGCCCCGCTCTAGTTTGCCTTAGGGTTAAACATGTCTATCCTGGGAAATGACACTGTGGTAGGACACGTGGCATCTACCACAAGGCTGAAGAGAAACCCAGGATCCCCTAACCCTCTGGGGATATGAATACTTGTGCAATTATGTTGACATAATACAGAGGTGGTTTGGGTTCACTTTTTCAGCTGGAAAATATTAATTTTAAAGGAATTAAAGAGAGGGCCTTTAAGCATTGGAAGGGGATGAGATTGCTACCTCTGGAGGAATAAGGATAGTTTTGTGGGGTGTTTGGGCTGGGGGCAAGGCTGCTTGCCAGGGAAGAAGCATGGGGGTGGGGTAATGAGAGGACAGCCAGCTCTTCTTGTGGGTGGTAACCCCATACCCCATGACACTGAGCTGGAGCTGCAGCCTGAAGACTGTGGTCCGAGGGACTGAGGATCATGATCGGGATCATGCATCTCCTGAACACAATCAAAATCTCCCCTAGATGAAGTGATCTGAATGTGGTTATCATCTTTGTATGAGAAGAGAGCAGTAAGCCATAGGTGTTTTAGTGATAATGAAGATGCTTCCCAGCATCACCACTGTTATTTCTTCCTTTCCCTAGAGGACCTGAGGCCAAAAATTTTTGAAGCTCTCCTGATCACAGCTTCACATGGGAGCTAGTCAAAAGCAGTCTCTAACTACACAGCCCTTTTCTGACACACTCCCACCTGACTACAAATAAGCCCCCAGTCCAGTCCGATTAGTGCTTCTCTGATCAGAGACAACTCCCATCGAGTCTTTTAACATGCAATTATAATTTGAAAGGTCACTCTGGGAAAACTGTGCCATGAGGCTCCATGTTTATTGACTCCCTTCCCTGAGCAATTTGCTCAGTTTACATGTAATGAATAAGAGCTGTTCTTGGCTGCTGCCCAACCTGACTGGTCTAAAAGCCAAGCTGTGTCAGTCTTCTGCCAGGGCATTATCACCAAAGCTAAAGGTTCCTCCAGAAAAACCTCTGGACCTAGGAGTGCCTTTTTCCTGTCACCTTTGCATTTGGACATGTTACCATAATCCCCATTTACCATAATCACTATCAGCATTCCCCATTCTTGTTTTGAGCTGCTGATGAAGTCCACTAGTCCTTGTACCTGAATTAAATTTTGCTATAATTTGTCCTACTGTCAATTTTCACCTGCAAATTAGCTTCTGACTTAGCTGTGATGGTTCAGACCTGTCTCTAGAACTGGCCGTTGTGTCTGCTCAAGGCAAACAGAAGAGGAGAATGGGGTTTGTTTTGTTAGGCAAAATATCAGTCTTGTAGGTGGGTGCAATCTGTAGGGTTAATTTAGCTCCAGGATGGGCAGCTCACCCACCATGGCTGAGCAAGTGTCTTAACCTGGCAAAGCAGTGGGGCTATTATGGCAGGATGGCTGCTGATGCTTGTGCTGGCTCGTGCTGTAGTCAGATCACAGACCTCACAGCAGGTGCAGAGTGAACATAGCTGCTTTACAGGTCTGGGGCGGGAAGGATCACTCTGATCTCATGGCCAGATGGTGCAGAGGGGTTTCTGCAGCAAGTCTGTGCCTAGAGGAGTATCATGAAGTCTGGAGAAGAGCTCTGCTGTGCCTATAGAGGAAAGCAGTCATGGCACAGAGGAACTGAGAGCCTAGAGCGTGGCCCATCTGCCCTGCCAGCCTTCGAGGCTGAATGGGAAGTGCAACCACCACTGCATATGGAAACTTCGTAAGTCATGGCAGGGCTTTCACTTAGGTTGCAATTTGAGTGAAGATGAGTGTGTTTTGCAGAAATAAATCCTCTGATATGTGGAAATGTGACGTTACGGCTCGTATACAAAGATTTCTCTGTATTTGAGTCTGTGCTCTTCGGTGTTTCTCTCTGTGGGCAGCTGTGGGCCCTCCAGGATGAACACCCCTGTGGTGCTTCATTGCAGGCCTCAGTGCCTGCAGATCTCCATGGCTGCTGATTCAGCTCTGGTTCATCCAGGTTTCCAGCTGAGAGAAGAGCAGTCAGGAGGCATGGGTGAGGTGTGATCCAGCACAAACAGCATGATTACGTGCTTGCCCTCAGTACACTAAGGAGACAAAACTCCTGAATGCAGAAATACTTTTTCAACGTGACTTCTCAGTGTATACACAACCACCAGCATGTGTCAGTCCTGCATAATAGGCTGTAAGGCTGATGAGTTTGCCATAATCCACAGTCTGGCCACCAGCATCAGCCAGTGCAGACGTACACTGCTGGAGGGCCCAGGTTTAATCTTCACTGCTTTTCAGTGTGGGAGTTTATCACACACAGTCACTGTACAATTGCAACAACAATTTACAGTCTGCCAGGAATCCAGCCAGTCCTTCTCAGACCTGGGGCTGTCCCTGTCTTCTGCCAATCCAGCAGAGGAGTTGCGTGAAGGCTTATCCAGAAGAAGCTGGATAAATCTCCTTGGCAGCTCTCACACTGGTCACACCATCCAGTGGATATTTATATTCTTTTTTTTTGGAGTCCTGATTAAGTATTTCTTTGTGAAACCTCTGGAAGTGACAGAGCAGTAGCTGTGACATGCCGAAGTTCAACCCCCTCTGCCTACCAGAATTCCTTTTCCAAGGACACATGCCACAAAAATCTGCTGCCCAGAGGCAACAGCAATATATTTCTGTTTCACTCAGGACTCTCGTAGCTGATTTTTTTTGTTCAGCATTGCTTTGAATAATCAGGGTAGCCCTGAGACTGTCACTCTTCTGGATATCTCCTTCCACACCTCAATTAGGCAAAAACACAGGCCTTTCCTGAAGCTCACTTTGAGTAATGACCCCTTTCAGTATCAGCTGCTACTTTTAAAGATGTTATCAGCCCTCACTGTGTTATTATTTTATGTTAGTGTATTATACAATTATTCATTTATATTACTGTAGTTCCAAGAGATCTCTCTCTGGATCAGAACTGTACTGTGGAAGTTGCAGTAGCACCTAGCCATATTTTGTAGTCTATTGTCATTGTCAGAAGCCAGAGAGGAACCTGTATCCTGAAATAGGAAACATTTGATGGAGATAAGAACGAACCTAATGTTTGTGATGTGCCAGATCCTGTGCTAATTCTCAAAGCTAACTCACATTGAGTTTGGCTGCTGTTAAACTGAACCACTCTAGAATGGTAGCATCCAGTTTTGTGGCCCAACCATTTGCCACAGTTTGTCAGGAAAGACCCAGACTGATCCCTGTGGGTTTATCTAGTGGCCCTGCTGTGAAAGGCAGAGGCAAAGACATAAGGCTTGCTGCATCCCTTCCATGCACTCACGCCGAGGAGCCTTGCAGAGCCACTGTGGAGCCTTGCTGTCTCGTGCCCTGAAACCATCTAAGCCTAAAAGTCGATATTCGTAGATGTTTAGAGAACAGTCTCAGAGTCATCAAAGGCTTCAAGCCAGCTGCTTGGCAGCTGTTATCTTCAGTGGTTGAGGCAGAGATTGCAACACGAAGAAAATCTCTACATAGGCTGTGCTCGCCAGTCTGGATTCACCTTGAACAGGTGGGAGTTGTAGTGCTTTCCCCACAGTCTGCTCTCCAGGCAGTCTGGTCTGTACATGACAGTGTTTGCTTTACTTTTTTAAGTGGTCCCGTTTAGCAGAGAAACAAAGAATATCAGAGTTTTTCTTGAACTCAAGCCAATAGAACCTGACTGGCAGTGAAATATCTCTTGCTCTGCAGACATCCAGTCTCAGCAATAAGAGAAGTGCTTTTAAGATCACCTGAAAACTCTGCCCTAAATCTCACGTTTGCATTTGAATAAGTTTATTTCTTTGTCTAAAAGCTCTGATTTTTCAGTCTGTACTGCATGGATGTTGAAGCACTTCATCACTGTTGCTATGAAAGTTCAAAGCCATTTATCTTCAATAAGGTTACTTGATGCAATTTCTAACAGCAAGAACCTCTCTGTCCTGGAGCTTTCTACAAGATTAAGTGATGTATTCAGCTAGGCAGTATCTCAGGAGGATTTTCCCTACCTGGAAGATAAAGCTCATTCTGGTTGAAGGACAGCAGGCTTTGCAATTGGTGTTTCCCATTTGCCTTCCACTACAGTTTGTTAGTCTCTTTCTTGGAGCCTGGCATCCTTTTGTGTAAGTACTGTGAGAAGAGCCATCTTTGCAGTGAAAGTTAGTCCTCATCCTTCCTCTGAAGATGATCACTGCCTGCTAATCCTTCTCATGTATTTTCTGGAGTGGCAGAGCCCAAAGGGAGATATGAAAGCTATGCATTAGTCTATTGCCTTGTGGAGAGAGAAAGAATCAGTGCTTGTAGTCCTAGCCAGGGGTATGAGGTAGAGGTTTAACATGATGTTCTGCCAAAGACTTTTTGTGTGGTTTTCAGCAAGTACTTTCCTGTCCTGGCTGGGGCTATGCAGGTGAAAGACAGCAAAACTCTCGGGTGTCAGGACTTGGAGGAATCATTAGCAGCTGCAGGTAGCTGGGTACCCACCAAAGCCCAAGGAGCCATCAGGCAGGACTGGGGCTGGGTGTTTGCACTCACAGTGCAGCATCATTGTGCAGGACCATTCACATGCAGACCCAGCTGCTCTGATCATCTGAACTGCTCCAGAGACAAGGTTCCCAGGAGAGGAGAGACCCTGCAGCTGGGCGGAAGGTGCGGATGTGAAGAGAAACTTCTCTACACAGAGCCTTAACTCCCATTATTTGCTACACCAAGAGGTCTGATAATTTTTCTGGCAGCCCCCGCTGTGACTGCACTCCAAGGGCTTCCTGTTGAGTAGTTTCTGCCTGGAGGATGAGCTCTGCCCCCAGCTCTATGTGCATGCCTCTGGACCCTGCAGGTGCTGCCCTGTGCTACCCTGCTGTGAAACCCTCTCTGTTTCTGCAGGCTCATCTCTGCAGAAGATGAATCATACTGTTGTGTGAAGAGTTCTGGTGATGACACATGGCAATCTTTGTTTTCCACCATTCACTCTGATGGTGTGAGCAGGCAGAGTTTATTGGACTAAAAAAAAAAAAAATTAAGGACTTATGCTTGTGTCTGAACAGTTCAAAATCTGCAGCTCTTCCATGTGAGAAGGTGTTTTTGATTCAATTGCAGAAGAAGCACATCTGAGTCTGTTCTGACAGACTCTTCTCCAATCAAAGTGTTTTCCAGATGTGTGTTGGGCTGGAAAACCAGACAAATCACCTATGCGACAGTACTGTCAATTGGATTTAGTTCCTCTGATGCACAAAAGAGAGCCAGGCAGTAGCATCCAGCAATTTACTGTAAGTGACTCATTTTGCTATAACCCTAACTTGTCCAGAATCTACCACCTCTTGTTCCTTCAGTAGTTTACTGCCCTGTGTTCATAAGGGTGGTATTAAACAGAGGGTGTGATATCAAGTCCAGTGAGAAGAGGACTACTGCCCTACTTCTTAACAAGCCCTACAGCCTGCACTAGCACAGCAAGATCCTTTCTCATCTTCAAGATGATGAGACTCAGGATGCTTCAGCTGATTTATAAGGAGTCATGGATATATGATGTGAGCTTAATTCATAATGGGATTGAGCTGAAAGCACTAATGCTGTTTTACTGCAGATCTGACATTAACATTCACACGGTTTCTGATGGATAGTGCAGAAGAACCAAAGTAGGTTTTCTAGCGGGTCTGGTAGCAATCCCTCTGTCTCAGCCTGATGAAATTATTGTTGCAGTTCGCTAAACTAAGCACAAGAAAATCCATCTGTGAACAGAGATATATAAAAATCCTAAAAATAAAACCCCAAACCCAAAGCCAATATTTTGTCTATGTAAAAAAACCAAAAAGCAGCTGAAACACCACCAAAACAAAGACGGAACACCACTCTCAGGTAGGTAGGAAAACAGAATTTTGCAACAGCTGCATAGAAAATTTTCAAGACCTCATTTTCTCCTTCACCACATGAAGGGTACTTCCGTACTTCAAACAGATGTAGGCAGGAAGGCAGGAATTCAGATTTAATACATTATAAAGATGCAAAATATTAGAGTACAAAATTAGTTTTAGAAGCCCTGATTTCAGACCAAATTGAGGAAGCCCAGCTTCAGCTGCCTTTCAACCATAAGCAGAGCTGTAAAAAGTGTTATACCATGAGCACTGAAAGAATGCATGCAAACTGAATTTCATTGTTGATCCTACTTGCCAGCGTTTTGGGATTTATGTCCTACCATGCAGAATATTTGCTTCACCTTTGCTTTATGGCCATATAAGGTTGCTCATAGGCTTTGAATTATGGCAGAATTAGAATGTCTTCTATGCTAGAAAGTCCTTAAATATACCTTAGAATATTTGCACTTCATGTTGAGATGCTTATGAAAGCCGGATTTAGGCGACAATATCTCATTTGTCCCCAAATTATGTCCTCCTTTTCTTTACTGGGAATCTTACTGGACAGATTTCCATCAGTAGTCCAATATATCTGGACTTCTGAAATCCGTGCCAGCATTGGGTCTTTGCAGATGTGGAGAAAGCTGATAAAGCTTTCTTGGTTTGCTGGTTTGCTTCAGAAAGCAGTGAGGACAATTTAAACAATGGCATCCAGCAGGCACAAGTGTGAGAAAGCAAGGAGTGCCATGGGCTCTGCAAGTCAAAGGGTGAAACCACAGTTAAGGGCTTGGGAATGGGCTGAGAAAGGCAGCTATCAGATGAGGGGAGAAGACTGAAAAGGAAATAGAAAAGCTGAACTGTTGGTGTGGCCACAAGAAAGCTCTGGGAGAAGAGCACATGGAGGAAGGTTATGTTGGGGAGGTCACATTTCCACTATGCCACCTTCAAAACTAGGGTGATGACAAGAGATGGAGATACCCATTCCAGAGAGCTGGTACTGTCACACTCATCCTGCCAGAAATACACTGGTCCTTTGGCAAGGACCGTGCCCCAGAATACCTACATTTCAGTAGATATTTCAAGAAAAAAAGGTGCCAACTAACAAGAAATAGATAAACTGAAAAAATGAATAACTAAGGAATATACCTCCCCCTAGAACTTGTGCTCAGTACAAAAGCATCATTACATTTGGTCTCTAGCCCAGTGTACGAAGAGCTCAGGAAGTTTAAGCTAGAGGAACTGGTTTTATTGAGGTTTTATTGCTTTTGCTTTGTTTTAATTCAGCAGCAGAAAAATTGTTAGAGGAGCTGGAGAAGCCAGTTTCAGTCCACAAAAACACCAATGATTTATTTATTGCTATCATTTAGGGAAAGGGCAGCATTTGCTGGTTCTGAATATTTAACATCGCTGGGAAAAGCCAGCCGCTCTGAAGCCTGCGTGTTCCAGTGAGGCGCTGCAAACCAGTATGCCACCCTCAGCCCCCTAAATTCAGAGCTGGGAGGGTTGGGAAGCTATGCTCCAGTACATTCTTACAGAGACTGAGACTTCCTCAGACCTCAGCTTCTGTGGTCATGAGCAGCCTGTTGAAGAGACCCTTGCTCTTCTCTAACCTGCTGTGAAAGTCCAGGTAAGGAGGTGAGGTGCATCTATGCCTCAGAAGGCATTTACCTGCATGGCATTCATCTCAGGAAAACTGCAATTCATTTTACTTCATGCATCATTTATAATAATTCTCAGGAGAGCAACTGGTGGGAGAGGTCAGCATCAGTGTTTTTGCCTACCCAAAGCTAGAGGGAGATGCATTTTGAAATGCTGAAGGACTGTTCTTAGCTTGTTTTCCCCCTCTCCTTGGTTTTCCGAGGGACCCAAGCTACGAGCCTCAGTCTCTCTAGATACTAACTGACCCAACCCACCAGATGTTTCTTGAAAAAGCATTCAGGAGCAGCCAGACCACAGCCACACACAGGCAGAAGGGAAAACAGGAAAAGACAGTTTCCCATGCTTCTCATGTGTCACACTATCTCTTGAGCCCCCTCCTTTAACACGTCACCTACTGCAGTGGGATTTCACCGCTGCTGTTGGCTGTGGAGGAAACAGGCCTGACTGCAGATGGGAATGGGTGACAGGAGATGGCCAATACCTGCCTCCAACTCTCCCCTAAGGAACCATCCAAGGGAGAAGCTCTTAGAGAAGTCTGTGTCTTTTTGTGACCATCGCTGTTTGTGAAACACCCTCAGGAGAAGAAAGTGACAGTCACCCCTCACCCTTCCCCCTGCAAGATATATGGAAGGGAAAAAACACTGAGTTTTTTTTTTAAAGGAGTGCATTTCAAATCTCATAGCCAATTTGCAAGCAGATATTCTGTCTATATTGCTTTAAATCAATGTTTAGCAGCACAAACTGAGGGTCTAATTGGCACAGAATTCAATAGCAAGATCAGTACCTAGCTTAGGACCCTTCTTATACTTTTTTATCTGAAAATCTCTTTTTGAATGCTCAAGGAAATAACAACTAAAAAAAATGAATGCCCCAATGGCTGGGTATGGTTATATCCATCCTATGGCCAGACCGTCTAGCAACCTCTCCCTGCTGTTTATGACACAAGAGTGAGATTTAACCATGCTCACAGTGACCACCCACTAGCTGTCATTCCTGATTTACTGCAGGATGAGGCTTCCCAGCCCCCTGCTCAGCAGAAGGGGCGACTTTTTCTTCTAAGCTTTCACCATTTGGGTGGTGAAGTTGTTTCCTCAGAAGCTGAAGAGGGTTCTCAAACTGCCAGCTCCCACAGGGCTTGGTTGTGCCCACAGTATAAAAGCTAAATCACTATCTCTGATACGGAAACCTGGGTGCTCTTGTCCCTTAGTGGAATACTTGACCTTTCATCAGGCACAGGGTCCTCCTGACAATTAGGCAGGCAGCGAAGGAAACGTATTTGCATAGCGTGGTCAGACCAAGGGTTTCTGCGAGTCACCTGGGGGCACTTTTCATTAACAAGTGTTGTTTCCAGTGCTGCTGGGGAGCGACAATAAATTGATTAGCCTCTTTAAAATTTCTCATAAAATTGTATTAGCAAAACGGTAAATACATGACACAGGGACCGTAACCACGGGATGTTTACATAATGCCCACTGTGGACGAGTACTAAATACCATAAAAGACCTAAGACCCCCCCCAAAAAGTCTGTGAGTTCTGGCTCTCAGAAGGCAGCTAGAGCACCATTGTTGTTGCTGTTGTTCCTCTTCCTCCTCCCCCTCACATTTCAGCTTCGGAGCTGTGAACTTTGCTGGTGGTTATTGCAATTCCTATCGCTAGGCTTCCGTTGTCAGAAAAGAGTTGAGCCAGGGAAGTGTTCAGCACAAGGCAATCCCCGTCTGAAATGACAGAGTCAACACACTCCAGTATCGACCTGGGGGTCGCCTCCCACTTGAGGCGCCTCTGGTTCCTGTTGAGCTCCAGCCGGTAGGTGAAGTTGTCGGCTTGGGTGGGCGTGCCGATCAGCATCATCGTGGCGAAGAACTGCGGGTGGCCCTCGTACTTCTCCTGCTTCCTGAGGACCAGCAGGAACTGGTGGCCAAGCCAAGAGTGCATGATGATCCAGTCCGTGGGTGCGGGCAGGTGCATGTCCGTGGCCAGGAAGACAATCTCTGCGCCCTGAAGGATGTTGATGCGGTGGGTCTGCCTCAAGTGGGACACCACCACCTCCAGGTGCCCTTCCCACGGGCAGGAGAAGAGTGGGCATGTGCAGGGAACCAGCTGGGGGTCATGCACCGCTTCGTGGTGATGGCAGGGAGGAAGGATGCCTTGCTCCGCGGACGCCTGCGCAGCTGCACAGCGGGTCGGTGCATACTACAGGAAGAGAGAAATTACGTGTGAGAGCAAGTGGACCAGAAACCAGCGCAGATATGCAAGGTGCAGACCCCACAGACATCAGTCATCCATACTCCACCTAAAGCAGCATCAGTGGGAATGCAGGGAACTCAGAACTCTGGGAATCAGAGGCAGTCCTGACCCGGATCTGCACAGCAACGGGAGATGGCAGTTGCCTTCTTCTCCAGGAGAAGAGACAAACTGTTTGCGTCATGGTAAGTCACTTCAAATGAAAATGATGTATGTGTTTAAAGAGAGATTTCATTAGTTCAGGGGGAAAAATCTGATTAAAAGGAAAAAACAATCCAACAAAGAAAGGACAGCATGGGGCATTTTATATAGTTAAGACTCTTACTGCTCAGAACAAGGGAATGAAATATGTATGGCATTATTATTCTTTAGTGAAACATACGGGCAAATACAGGCATTTTTCCTGAAACAATAGGCTTTATTACATCCATAATTTGTGAAATAAATGTCAGTTTTTATTGTATATGATACCTTCACTATTTTTTTTGGCCAATGCATTTGTGCCTAATTGATGCCCTTACCACCATAAATCTTAAATTACACTCAAAGGTGATTGGATGGCAAACTTAGGGCAGTTTAATACTAATGTAAATTTGGATTAAGGTAGGGCAGCTTGCTAAAAATGCAGCAGCTCTTGCGGAAGAATTCCACGTGAGGACTAAAAAGCAAACTGCTCTGCCTCTCTCAAGTGGATGTTGTTGAAGGGAAATAAGTCTCACTCAGCCAAAAGAGTATTCACATGTAATGTTATTCAGGAAGAGTAATGTCTCTCCACAGTGATTGTGTGCATAGACAAACCCTAAGGCACAAGCATGCTGGTCATGATTCATCTTACCCAATTTTAAGTATTTACTTCATCCACCCAAAATGGAAACCTGGTTACCTGAGACTGCCTCTGCAGCCTGTAGAGTGAGGCAGCCCTTAGAGTGCAGGACTCAGATCTTAGCTGGAGTAGTTCACCTTCTAAAGGTGACACCAACTGATGCCAGAGACTGAGATCCAGTCTGCCTAATTGTGCCTAAATTTTAGCTGTTTAAACATTTTTTCTCTCTGAACTCCTTTTATAAGAGTACATATCTTATATCCATTAATAGGAGTACGTACATACATACATATGTACATTTTGCTTTAGCATGTGTCCTAGGAAGATTAATGTAATTCCCTAAATACCGCCCCACATCCCCTCATTTTAATATATGTACCCAAAATGTCATGAACTACATTATCGTTCTAACATTTAACAGTTGTTCTCCATGCCACATCCAAGTCATAGCAGATTTGGGATTTTTGAGCAGAGATTTGTTTTATATAGGGCCAAGCATAATCCCGTGTAACAGGTGGTAGATTTGCTGCAAAGGGTGTGTTGTCTCATCTCGTTATGGATCCCATGAAGCCTTTCAGTACAGCCTTGCTGTAAGCAGTTTTTCCCACCAGAACTTGTACATTTCTTTACAGGATGGTTTGGAAGGCAATCTCTTGGGTAAACTGTCCTAACTCTCAGATGACCAGGGCTTCCTTGCCAACCAGGATGACAAATCCATCCATTCTCATTGTGTCAGTAGCTGCCAAAGGACGTGATGGATAGAGCAGGGTTGTGATTGCTGTTGCTGTGAAATTCATGGCTCTTCCCAAGGCACTGGATGTCAAAGGGAGCTTTTTCTTCTTCCTCTGGCATTTGATATGAAGAATAATTGACTAGTTAAGCCTTACTATTGAAATTGGCAGCTTTTTCTTTTGACAATTATTACTTCAGTAGAACTGTTCTATTTTTCCTTTCCTCATATTTTATTTGTTTTGCTGTATAAAATTCAAGAATATAAACTTTCCAAGAAGATAATGAATTGAGGACAGATAAATGACTATCATTGTCTGGGAAATAAAACAGGTCATTATAAACTAATCAAGGCTTGTGGCTTTAGCTGCCTGCTTATCGCAGTGGGATTACTGGTTCACACTTAATTCTACATTAATTTTTGCATCCCATTAGGATGAAAGTTATGGTTAATTTAAACTCTTTTTGGTGAAGGAGGCTACTGCAATGGCAGATCGTAAAAGCCTTTTAAAAAAATCCCTGAAATGCTAATTGCTTCATAAAATGAATTTTAATCTCCCAATCTAATACAGTGGGTGTGAGCAATTACCTTCTCTCACCAAACTGTTAATGCAACATTAGTGATTATACTAATTAAAACTAATGAACTCATACTCACGTGCTGATAAACCTCTCAACCTCTTGACAAGTTCCAGCCTTCTATCAGTTTTATTTAACTCCCCTTTTGGAAGATGAATCTTAAATTAACCTCTTGACTAACATTCAAAATTAGGTTTTGAATTTGAAGCTTTATAGACTGTGTATAATTCTTCTCCAAAGATTACCAGAGTCAGAGAAACCATTTCCACTGAGGATGTAATTGAATTCAGAAATGCATTCTCCTAATTTGAGAAGCATGGAGAGCAATGGTAGCTCATCCATCTAAACTGCATCCAAGGTAAGAAAATACAAATATCTTCAAAAATCTCTTTATGACAAACATGTTTCTGTAGTTCAGGAACTGGAAAAATAAATTACAATGAACAATTTATACTATATATCTTTCTTTTTTCCTAAACTTATGAATTTTTGTGTGTGTAAACATAATTGTGAATTCCCTTTCACAACTCACATTTCTGAAATATTTCCACAAATCACTTCAACAAGGGATTTCTGGTCTATCTTTATTCAGTTCAGGTTTATTGAAAATTCTGGAAACCTAGCACAAACCACGTGATCTATTTTTATTCTGTGACTTTGTAAGAACCATATTCAAAATCTGGCTTCTGAATTGTTCAACACTCCTGTTTCAAAATTCTAAATTTGTAGTATTTTGAAAGAAACATTTAATAATTCCCTTTCACTGCAAAAAAAAAAAAGTCTCAGAGAAAAATATTATTTTACATTTACTTTTGAGGTATGAGTGTAACTATCAGGGTGTTTGTGCTCTTCTTGGTCATTCATATGGCTGTGAATTGAAATGCTAAAATTGAAATGCAAAACAGGCAAAAAATGGTCACCTTGAGTGTATTTAAAGCTTGAATAAATATTTATGAACAGCTATTCCATGTTTAATCTACTCCAGTGTTTACTTTCTACCATTTATTGCCCGATTACCTAATAAAATTAGGTTTATTATATTGTTGTGTCAGTCCAGTATTATTCTCAATTATCTTTTAGCCTGTTGGCCAATTTCAATCAAATTGAATGGTGGGATGGAATTCTCAAATGCTTTAATTTTCAACCATGTCTGAGAGAAGAGGCACCAGGGTAGAGCAGTATGACCCCTTCATGTCTCCAGGGAGGAACAGCTTGCCACGTGGGCAGTATTACATTGACAGATAGGAGAGAACCTAAACAATGGCAGTTTGATCCCAAATGGATTATAGACACCAGAGAACCCACATGAGACAGTGTCTTTATGAACAGGAGAAAAGGCTTCAGCCAGAGTGCTCCTCATTAGACGCAACATAATCCCACCACGAGGCACCAAACCGCAGGAAACCAGGCTCTGCTGCTCACAGAAAAATTTCTTTTTAATGATGCAGCTTATTACAGAGCAGTTCTTTTTAAGAACAAGTGATTTGGCAAAGAGCAATTTATAAACACACGGTGCTTTTCTTATGGAAAAAACCCCCAACCAAACCATGACTAGATTTGGACTGGGACACAGGTTTTCTGCTTAAAATGCAGCAAATTGCTTTAGATGTGACATATTTGTTCTACCTTTGATGTCTGAAGAGTAGGTCCCTAACTCTGAAGACTATCAGCTCTTTTTACAGCCCATGCAGAGCCCTGGAGTGCAATTCACTTGATTTGAGGTGCTGAAGGAACATCCCCTGGACACCCTCTCTTACATGCAGACAGGACCAAACCCATCCTCAGCACAGACCCACAGAGGTTTTACTGGTTTCTAGACAAGAAACAGAAGGACAACCTTATTTTAGTCAGGAAAGAGCTGTACCCCTGTGGCCTTCTGCTGCGCCAGAGACAATGCAGCCCATGGAGAGAGAAATGGATGCCTGTTCACACGAGGGTGTAAATCCATGGCTCCCTACCATCATTACAACTCCAATGACGTGATAGAAAATTCAGGAAAAGGATAAAGGGTAGATCCAAGAGTTAAAGATCTCCAAGAGGTAAAGAATACGCAAACACACATCTGAGTCTGCAGCTGCAAAGCTGAGACACCCACCCATGAGAAAGGGCTTTGCTATTGCTCCTTATGCCTTGAGGGACTTTTTGTGCTTGAACTAAAGTGAAGCCTTTAGATCAGCTATGGTGAAAATAGTGGAAACAGAGGCAGCAACCCACTGCTCTGCTGGTTGAGCTCACGGCCCTGTGGGGTGCAGGCACTGGATACAGCACTGTCCCTCAAGCCCTGCTTCTCTACTGCACATTGGCACAGCTTCAGCAGAGAGAGCAAATGCAGCTGCTGCCCTGAGCAGTCAAACGCCCTGCCATTGAAGTTTTGGCTTAAAAAGGGTGAATCTGCTCAAAATAAACAGTGCAGAATAAGGGAGGGTTACAAGCAGTCCTCCCATCTCATGAGAGAGGGCCTGGACACTGATGACCTGGAGTATAAGGAGGGCGAGTAGCACCACCACATTGTAAAAGAATAAACATTGCTCAGGTCCTCAGAGTAAAGGTTAAGTGTCACCTTTCAGCACTTCCCAGTGTTCCTCACTGTTTTACTGGAAACCTGGGTGCTTTATTCATACTTTTACTTACTGTAACTAGCATAATGTGCAAAAATCTGCCTTTTGCATCCCTGTGAACAGTGCCAATGTGTGCTGAGGACATCCCAATGAAGGAGGACAGGGACTCGTTCACTGCCCAGTAAATAAGGGTTTCTGACAGGAAAGCAGGTGCTGCAAATAATCATCCTTTTCCAGACACTTCACACCCATGCAACTGCACTTTCTCCAGGGGTCACAAACACTTTGCAAACACTCATTAATTCACCCATTCACTGGGCTCTTTGCTTGGGGCAGTCAGTGGTGTGGTCTGAAGGCCACCATGGTGGGTCTTCTGAGCAGGGCCACATTGAAAACTGCAAAGATGGAAATAAAGCCACTGGACATGCCAGCCAGCCCAAACCAGAAGACAGCGCTCCCTCTCTACCCCAGTCCAACCTTAGCACACCCTGAGACACCACAAACTAATCCTCCTCCCTAGAGGAAACTACTCCTTCCATGTATCCAAACTCTTTCCTCTTCATCCACAGCTTTCTTGGGTGGGTTATGGGAGGTAAAATGGCAGTATTATTTCTCACTTTAGAGTCAAAGAATTTAGGCACAGAGAGATTAAATATCTAAGTGTATTGGCCATATTTTGTTGTCCAGCTGGTATCACCCAACCCCTGATTTTTTATAGTAGAACTGCCTCCTTGAGCACTTGATATTTTCAAAATCCACCCTCCATTAACCTTGGCTGCAGCTACAAATGATTAGACTGTCTGCAAATCAGATCTGAGGCTTGGCAAGGCAGGCTTCCTCACAGCTGCAGCAACTCCTTAATAATGTGCCATTATTTACCTCATCTCCTCCACCACCCTGCCTGTGACAAGGAACAAGAGATGCAGTCACCCTGTAGGTAGGTAAGCCACTGGAAATGAGCCCTGAGAACGCAGTGGATTTTTGACCTAAAGATTTCCACAGACAAGGAGGGGACCTAGCCTGTAGCTGTGAAATTGCTTTGAGTGAGCAACTTCCAGGGTTTACAGCAACTTTCAGCAACTGTGGCAACTTCTAGGGTATCTGCTGAAACAAATTGGCATTTTCTTTGCCAGTGAAATGTGCCATTTATTCAGTTTTCTTACTGTCTTCCTCCTCTTTCTTGGCTTCTCAGGGACTGACTGCTTCTTCTCATCTGTATGGAAACTGCCTCAAATAATTTTCTAATCCTCAGCTTCTTTCTGCCTCACAAAAGCTTTGCCACCCACTAGCATCCACCTCCACATTACTTACACCCACCTCACAGGGACAGAAGCTCAAAAGAACTATAAAAGTGACATGAAGAAAGTAGTGAGTCTTTTAATCCTGGTCTCCATTTAATTTATCTTCTGCTCTTTTTTAATATGCTAATGAGGTTTTTTAAGTCTTTCAGATGAAAGAAAAGAGAGGAAAAAAAAAACCCAACTCCCTCAACCTATTTTGTCAAAAGCTGTACTTTCATATCTGAAATTAAGAAATCCAAGCCAGGACTCATGTTGGGGATTTATTTAAAATTTTAATTACACAAAATCCTGTTCATTATGAATGCATCAGTTGAATTTCTTAAGTACTGAATATTAGCTGCAGCTTTGGCAGGGGAAGGATTTGTTTTCCCTACTATCAAATGGCAGTGAGAGGACAACTTCAAGCTCATTTTACTAATCTCACTTTGCAACATAATCAGGCATGACTTGGTGACACAGCACACAGGATGTGTTAATGGCTGTCCTCGTGCTAATTACACACCTCTGAGTATGCAGAGAAAATACAGCTTTAGTACATGTCCATGCTGTACCACACACTTCTCTCTATCAGATGAACCCAAATTTTAGATGAAGTCACATATGTGCAGAGCTATTTTGGAAAAAAAACCACTGGTTTTGTGGTAGATCTAGCAAATCTATTATTCAGCATTTTAAATGTATCCCAGATGGAAAGAGAGATGTTATCCTCAAATTAAATCCCTCTGCTTTCTTTTAAAAAATAATTTTTTTCAGCATTAACTGTCATGCAGTCTTGAAATGCAAGCAAAAAACTTCAAGAAATGCGACCTTCTTCAATATATTGAAAACAATGTAATTATAATGAAATATAAACAGGATCCACACTAAAACATTTCAGTTCATAGATGCTTTCTGAGAGAGACCCATGTGGACACTGGTCAGGTGGAGCAAGGCCATGCTTTCCAGCTCTCCTACTTCAAAACAAAGTTTGATGAACCCTTCCAAGCCCAGATGGACACCAAAACTTCCCATGTTTCACACTGAAGGGAGATGCACCACCTTGCTGACCCTCAGCCAATGCTGCAGCAGGGTCATGGACACCCAGGGAAATGAACCCTATTTAGCTGCTGTGTTTGATGGATCTCACCTGAGATCACTTTCCATGATCTCTTTGAGAAATAAAATACACTGAGTAGATACAGGCAAAACCATGTGCATGGGCAGTTCCTGTGGAGCATCCGGCAGTTATTTCCTAGTCAAAATAAAAAGCTAGGCTGGAGGGTGGGACATGCCCTTGGGACCTGACTTGCAACTCGTATTCTCTCTGCTGCATTTTAGGACTGGGTGCAGTGCAGTGACAGCAAACCACAGCACAGTGTATCTGATGCTGCATTGCAACTGCTGATTCACTGGGGCATGCAGGTATTTACCATCTTTTCTTTGGACTAGAGGAAGATTTTATGCCTTGATTTAAGCAAGGGCGATGTCTCTAAATGCCATCCCCTTTGGCCACACAAGGCAAGTATCAGAAGCCAAGGCACACACTACTGGCTCTTTCTCCAGAAGGGCAGGGTGCAACCACTGTTTATCAGCAGCGTGCTCATGAGACACTGCTGATCCTGGCTCTGGGTGAGGGAGTGAGCAGCCCTCATATGTACAAAAGAGATAATCAAAAATGCAGAGTTATCTGAAGATTTGCTTCATCCTTTATCCACTGTGTCTTTTGGATAAAGCCTGTTCACAAAATGCAAAACCATTATAGGCTTTAATTAAAAGCAAAGTGATAAAGCACTTCCAAGCTGCATCTGCTCTGTCTGATAGGGAAGGCAGAGTTCACAAGATCCCTATATCTGACCTGTTGATTTTGTGGTTTATATTCACACTGAAAAAGAAATTAATATGGAAAAGAATTAAAAAAAAAAAAGAAAGAAGAAATGACTGCCCACTGTGCTCATAAACTTAGCAGTTCAGACTGCCTCTAAATAACTCATTTGATATTCATTTACAAGTTACTACAGTAACAGCGTGTCTCCAAGAGAAGCAGATTTGCTGGTGTCATCTGAGATAATTAGACCAAATCCACCCTGAGACAATCAAAATTCTGCCCTTCCATCAGATGATCTCCAGCTATCACAATTATACGGCATGTAAATCCATTAACTGCTCTTTCAGAGACGCATCCCAGGAGTGCCAAAGGATGGCACAAACGTTACTGGTCTGCTGGAAGGAGAGAAGGGATGAGGTGGTGGTTGTTGAGCAAGCCTGCAGCCTCTCTTGGTGGGACCAGTGTCTCCAGTCCCACCGATGCAGCCCTTCTGGCCCAGGATTTGCTCTGTGGTCTGTGTCACATTGTTCTGACAACTGTCACAGGGCAATGTGCAACTAAGCCTGCGCCAGGCACGTCACAACGGAGTGCAGATGCTGGGCTGGGGCCACGTAGGTGTAGCGAGGAGGGAGCACAGGGCTGCCAACCCTGTCTCCCTGTCCTGTCTCTCAGGCTGTGCCTGTGCCTCCACCTCTGTAGCAGTCACTGAGCAATGTATGAGCCATAAAACACCCCATATTTTTGGTTAAGACTTTCTCCTGAGAGCTGTTTCTGAGGAAATGCAAGGGTGTTTTAAAGTTATGTCTGTCTCCCTCTTGCTGAGGCATTGCTGGTGCCAGCAAGCAATGGGCATCTCAAACCCACCCACAATGGCCTGGTGTGGTGGAGGTCACGCTCAGGTTGTAGAAGAGGGGGAAATAAATTGTTTCCAGCTCAGAGTAACTGTCTGTTCTCCTGCACATCTCTGCCTCTTCTTCACTAGTGACCTTCACCTTGCTCTTGCTCTGGGTACCTTGAAATGTAAGTGTGGCACTGAAAGAAAAGTCTCCCTGTTACAAGACAATCCAAAATTCATTCTTATTCCGCTGTCATATGAAAGTTTGTCTTGAATTTGTGTAGTCAAGCTTAAGAAAGGGGAAAAAAACCCACAAAACAACACAGAAAATCCGTGTGAGCTGCTAGCTTTGGGCATGAAAAACAAATGGCAAGTCTGGGTAAATTAATTTAGTTTGTGCAATGTATGCAAATGCTTCATTGATATATTCTTTGCAGCAAGGAAAGGGGCATTTCTCTGGGAACATTTGGCTTGTGTCTCAAATACTTCTTTTAATTTTGTATAAATCATAGCCTGTTCCTTCTTCATCCTCCCCCTCAAATTCTCAAAGAATAGCTCTTCTACAAGTTTTCTTCACATGGGGAGGATGCAGGTAGAAAGAAAGAACAGAAAGGGAGGTTCAGCTTAGCCAGAGAAGACAATGTTCCATCGCTATTAATAGAGTGGAAGTTTAAAGGGTTTTGTTAAAAAATAAAAAAAAAAACCAAAAAACCAAAACCAAAATCCACAACAATCTTCTAAGTTAACATTCCTGCTTACAGAAAGTTGCTGTCTATCCAATCCAGGAGAGGTTGAGTCAGTCAGTCTCCATGCTGTGCCTCCTGCGGTGCTGCTGTTTTCGGGGGAATGCCCTGGCATCCCCTAGCCTGCTGGCACCTGCCTTCTGACCTCGTGTGCCAACAGCAAGAGGGAGTGCAGGACCACAGAATCACAGAAGGTTTGGGGTAGAAGGGGCCTTTGAAGATCATCTGGTCCCGATACCCTGCCATGGACAGTGACATCTGTCACTAGACCAGGTTTCTCAAAGTCCCATCCAAACTGACCATCAATAATTCCAGGGATGGGGTATCCCCACAGCTTCTCTGGGCAACCTGTTCCCCTGTCTCACTATCCTCACAGTAATGATTTTCTTCATTATGTCTAATCTAAACTTGCCCTCCTTCAGTTCAAAACTCTTATTTCTTGTCCTGTTACTACAGGCCTCGGTAAAAAATGTCTCTCCATTGCTTTTATCAGCCCCCTTTATAAACTGAAAAGCTGCAATCAGATCTCCCTGGAGCATTCTCTTCTCCAACCCCATCTCTTTCAGCCTGTCTTCACAGGAGAATTGCTCCAGCCCTCTGATCACCTTCATAGCCCTCCTTTGGATCTGCTCTAACCAGTTCACATCCTTCTTGTGCTGGGAACCCCCAGAGCCGGATGCAGTATGCCAGGTAGGGTCTCACAAGAGTAGAGTAGATGGGCAGAATCACTTCTTCTGAGCTGCTGGTCAAATGTATGTTTATACAGATCAGAATATGGTCGGCTTTCTGGGCTGCAAGTGCATATTGCTGAGTCATATCTGATTTTATATGGACAGGTACCCCCAAGTCCTTTTCCACAGGAGTGCTTCAAACCCATCCACCACTCAGCCTGTATTGATACCTGGGATTGACCTGACCCAGGTGCAGGGCCTTGCACTTGAACTTCATGAGATTCACAAGGCCCTGCTCCTCAAGCCTGTCAAGGTCCCTTTGGATAACATCTCTTCCCTCAAGTGAATCAACGGCACCACCCAGCTTGATGTCATCTGCAAACTTGCTGAGGGTGCACTGATGCCACTGCCTACGTCACTGATGAAGATATTAAATAGTATTGGTCCCAGTATGGACCCTTCAAGGACACCACTCATGACTGGTTTCCACTTGGATATTGACCCATTGACTGTTCCTCTTTGGATGCTGCCATCCAGTCAATTCCTTATCCATCGAACAGTCCATCTGTCAAACCTGTACCTCTCTCCAGCTTAGAGGTAAGGATATTGTGGGGGATTGTATCCAAAGCCTTAGAGAAGCTGAAATAGATGGCAACCATAGCTCTTCCCTTGTCTGCTGATGCAGTCACTCCATTTAGGAAAGCTACCAAAATAGTCAGGCATGACTTGTCTTTGGTGAAGCCATTTAGGCAGTCTCTAATCACACCCCTGTCTTCCACATGTTTTGACATCTTCCAGGAGGATCTGCTCTGTGATTTTACCAGGCGCTGAGGTGAGGCTGACTGATTGGATATCACGAGGGAATGGTGAGGCTGTTCATGGGGAAAACAGGCACAATCAGAGGTGAGAGTCCCATTACCCAGCAGAGCTGCAGTCCCTAGAGTCTAGTTATTTTTAAAGTCAGAAATCTATTAGCATAGACTGTGCAGCTCTGGCTGCAGCACCACAGGCTCTTTCCATCAGCTCTGGTCTCTCTGGTTCTCCATTATAAAATTTCCTACCTCAGTGCAAGTGTAGCACCAGGAAAAGGGGGCAGAGGGCTACTCTTCTTACTCAAAGCCATTCTCACTCTTTGATGTCCCTCCTCACACCCTCACTTTTCTTGCAGCAAGGTTTTATGTTTTAACTTTAGCCAGGTCCTCCCCATGCAGGCAGCTTAAAACATGTTCTTATAAACTTGTCTGGATGTACAGTACTCTATAACTCGCACATCATAAAAGTGAATAATTTTACAACTATTCTGATACACTTACAGGTTTTGAGGATTTGACAGTGGGGTAGATTTTTAAAATTTATTTTCAGCTTTCTATAGAGAGCTTTTTAGAGAGCTTTCTGTGTGACGTTATAAATGAGACCACTCATTTCATCACTCTGAAGATGTTTCAGTCTTTCCTTCCCAGGACAAACTTCTCTCCTTCTTCCCAAAGGGCTCTCACCCTCTGAGGGTGCCCTCAGGCCACTGAGATGCCTGCTGCAATCCCTGCTCCCTGTTGGGATGTGATCCTGCAGTGAACAGCACGGCTTTCCTGCAAGGAACTGCATCAGTCAGGGTGAGCAATATATCCGCCACTGGTTTCAGATAGGGCTGGGAGACCTCCGGGGACCCCTCCAGGATCAGGCTTAACAAGTAGGAATGGCTGTGTGGTGTTTTGTGCAGTCTGTCTTGCCAAAAGCATGAATAACGTGTGAAGTGACTGCAAGAGGGACACCCACGCTCCCAGGAGGAACCACTCAAGTGTTTCTACAACTTCACCAGCAGCTTCTTGCTCAGTGAAGGCTGTTAGGTACCTTCATGCCCCTGTCAACAGAGCTTCCATCTGTTTTTAAACCCCTTCATTTCCCTCCTTTGTACCCTATAAGTATGCAGTGATGTCTTACCCTGTAATTTCCAAATCCACAGCAAGTCCATGTAATTCAGAATAACATCTTTTAGACCTAAGGGGTTTGCAAAGACTTTAAGAATAAAGATAACAATATTCAGCAGAAGAAACACCTGTGACAAACAACTGGCTAAATTTTGGGCGGAATTTGTCTCATCTAAATGTATATATCTAAAAGATCAACATGTTCAAAACTGACCTGCTCATCTGAAGCTCCCTTAATAACAGAGATAAGATGTACCTTCACAGAGAAATTCATCATCCCTATCTTGAACATGTCCATCTTCAGGGGAAGATGAAATTACCCTGAGCACCTGCAGCAGATGTTCACTTCTCTTCCTTGGCTGGGAAGTGGAGCTGGGGTCACTGGCCCACAAGTGGACATCAGGCTTGCAAAGTTTCAGCATGTTCAGTGTATCAGGAGAGTCACTCAGACTCTGAGTAGCAAGGGTGTCAGGACACAGCCACTGTGACTGTTTAATGCATGATTATGAGCTGCCTATTTGCCTAATGCAGAAAATCCCTTGAGCTGACACATTTTCTTCCCAGCTAAGGGCTGGTCATCTTAATTTTCAGGCCTCTAGATTTAACAGTGAAATAAAACTAATTTACAGCTCTTGCCATTAGGAGGACAAATTTTCATCTCTGTCCTTCGGGTGAGAGGCACTTTAACAAATAAATGATTACTGACCCATGATACCTATTAGAGATTGCAGTTGGGTCATCTCATTTGTTGTTTTAACACAAGAAATTAAGAGCCTAGCAGGGCTATGACAAAAATTGAATCGATAATGAGATGAACACTGCCTTTACCACAGGCTCTTTCTAGAATTATATGCGGGAAAACCTCAGTGCCAACAGGACCTTGAGCTGTGGGCCCAAATTGTGGAGCCTAGCAGGACTTTCCACTCACACAGGCTTCCTCCCATTGCCACCTGGAAGTGCAATCCAGCTCCCACATGCTGGAATTCATAGAGACAAAGGAGCAGTTAGCCATGTGCTTACTTGGCCCTTTTCCCTATGTTATTGCCTGCCCACCAAAGAGGTTTTGAATCAAAAGGAGGTAAGTGCATGGGACAGTTTGCTCCCAACAGCAGCCACCGTGACAGACTCCTGTGCTCTTAGTCTGATGCTGATTGAAGACTAGTCCCTGCTGTCAAGTAACAAAGCTGGTCTCCTTCAAAAGCATCCTCAGTGCAGGGAAACCAACAGCTTCCAAGTTTTAGGGGAAATATTGAAGAATGTCATGGATAACCAGACTTTGAGCTGTGTGAAGGCAAAATTAGACCCTAGCAATTCTGCACAGTCTCAAGCTCAAGACACACATATTTGGCTTCTTCTCAGACCCTTCTGCCCCTAGACAGATTGTGGGGCCATCACACCTGTGTGGCTCAGCACAACAGCACCCATTGTGGTCTGAGCCTGTGCTGCAGCTGCACCCTGGGTCAACCTTCCCTGATCCAAGAGCATTGCTCTCCTCCCTGCAATCTACCCTGACTCTCCAGCCTTTCCCAATTGCGTGACACAGTGCCCTGGCCTTGTCTCACGTACTGAAGGAAAGAAAATTCTAAAAATTGCCTGCCACCTATTGAACTAATAGTTAGTCATCAGTTGATTTGTTGCTCTTTTGTTGTTCCAGTCTTAAGATGGAAAACTGTCCCGTTGTCTTTCACTCCTAGAGGTCTGTCCGCACTCTGTCACAGGGTAAATCTGCAGACACAGAAAGTACCATCTCTACTTTGCTTTCCACATGAGCTTTCTCCCCATTTATTTCTGCTGCCTATTTTACATGAAGATCTGCTTTAGCTTTCGGGCTTGCTCCAGCACCACTCGCTAAAATTATATCAAATATTGATTGGTAACAGATATATTACAGGGCAATGCTATTGAGGATACATTAAGTAAATGGAGGAGCAGACCCATGCTGCTTTGTTCCTTTCACCAGAATGGCAATCAGCAGCAGCAGAGCTGTACAGGGTCTGAAACAGCTGTGGCTTGAACCAGCCAGAGATCATCCAAATTAATAGACTGTGGAGAAGACTCGGTGCTGTGTTAAATGCTGTGGGCCTGGTAGTGCCCTTGGGTACAGAGTACATACATAGATGGTCTTGTGAAACGAGAATGGTTTCAGGAAAAAACCTGGTAATTCAAGGCCCTCAGCATTCATGTGATCTGCCATACTGATCCATGTTTCATAGTCACTTATTACCGCTCAATATTTAATTTCCTTTGTACTTAGGATGGTGCCAAGCCCAGGTGACAGTGATGGCTGGCTACTATTTTTCAAGTCATGTAACTCAGGCAGTGAAGTAGAAAGGAAAGTAAAAGAACAGCAAAGGGGAGGCATAGTCACAACTCCAGGTGGTGGACATTAAAGTGACACTGGTAGAAGATGAGAGGAGAATGAATGTTTCAGGATGAAAAACTGAGGTTAAAAAGAGTGTTAAGAAGAATTCTTTGCATTTAAATAGGGAGTAAGGTAATCTACAACTCTTTCTTAACAGTCACATCTGAAAATGAACATTGGTGACAGTGGTATTAACCTAAACTGACTTGCAAATGTTCTTCTGCTGGAGTTCCTTGTTACTGACCTTATACAGATGACTGCAGTTAAAGGAATGCAGGTGGAAAATTTAGAAAAGACTGCATGGAACAGCATCAGGATTGAGCTAAACCATCTGTAGACATAGAGTGGCTGAGTTACAGCTAAACTTACTTCCCAGTTTGGTCTGGCATTGTCCTGGCTCTGGTTTCACTTGGTTATTTCTGTCCATTGCCTGTAAGGGGAGTTGAAGGGGACACGTCTGAATTTCCCACACCCAGAGGTGACTCAGCATGTGCAGGCAAGAGGTAAAAATCCACATCAGGGGAGTTCGTGTCCTGCTTCCCAAGCCCTTGAAGGTTAATGGGTGCACAGAGACTGTCAGCCTTGAGGGACTTCTTTTGACACCTTTCCTAAGCACTTGGTCATTTGAAAGTGAAAATAATAAGCACTTTCCTGTGAAAGGCTTTTTCTTTTGGCATCTTATGTCAAGATGCAGTTACATGTCAGGTACGTGTTTGTTTTCGTAAGGCACTGTGTAAAAAGCCTCTCTTCCTTCAAGAGCACATTGTGTCAGCAGCTCTTTTGGACTGATTTCAACTCCTCAGCTGTACTGCAGCCCTTCTATGTCTAGAAGAGGGCATTCAGGTTTTACCTTCCCTGTCAGCTGCAGAGTCACACCACTTTGCAAACTGCCCTTGAAATCAATGCAGTTGCTATATTAGAAATACTTAGCACATAAATTGTAGGACATGAGGCAGTGCGGGTAACAAGGCATGATAACCATGCACCGAACCTGCTGTACAAGCTCATTTCAAAATCTAGCACAGACTCCTTGTTCTTCCACTTGCTTGGTTCAGAGCTTTAAGGAAGGGCGTGCTTGTGAGCATGCACTGCTAACCATATCCGAACTCCAGCCAGTCAGAAATGGGGCTGAGCTTTCTCACACATTGCATTTTTTAATGCTGATGTGCCCACACCGCAGGCTTGATGTTAAAATGAGCTTTCCCACCTAATTTGTTCACTTTCACCTGAATCTGAGGATGTTACAGGGTGGGCAGTGGTTAAAGAACAATAAAATGGGAATGGAAGTGTCATACCCCCATTTCAGCAGGTGCCTCTGTGTGCACAGTGATAAACAATTACAAATGGGCATCCTACCCTGGAGAGACAGTGAGAGAAAGAATAGGAACTAACTGTGCAAGTTTACATATACCCAGGCATTTGACCATGGAAACAATGCATCCAGAAGGTGTTTTGGTTTCCAAACCTACCAAGAAAGGCTACATCTATGCATATAACTATTAAAGGTGCATCTTCTATTTCACAAAACTGAGCCTATAAAAAGACAAACTCATTTACCAGGGAAAGACTTTCTATGCAAAAAACCTAAAGTCTCCTTAGACACGCCAAATTGATTTCTTCATCTTCAAGCACAACTATCAATTAAGCAGAGGTTATGTCCTAGCTTAAAAGCAGAGTGAGATTTATGTGAACCATCAGTTTCACTTACAGGGAATTAATTTTAAGTGTATACTGTAGTCATAGGAGTGCATTATTTCCTTTCATGTCATTTGTTTCCTGGTATCAACTCTCTGGAGCAAGGGTATCTCAAGTAAACTTGGCTTCTCATTATATATCTGAATCCCATCCACACAACTGCAGACACCTGGTGAGGGGTCACATTCAGCTGAACATGCTCAGCTGTGGGCAGGTGACATCATGATTCAGTGGAGGCACGTCAAGGTTTTGTAGACATTGCTGGTAGCAGAGCTGCGGCCCCAGGGAGAAGAGTGGATGCTGAGTGGCCAGAATGAGTCCCATTTGCACTGGAGTGGTACATTTCTCACTTGGCTGCTTTACTGTTGTGCCACCCTCATTATTTCTGCTATTGCTTTTTCTCCAGCGCTGAGCATAACAGGTACCTTGAAAAAACACTGTACAGAAAGGGTGAACCACATAAACCCAAATTCTTAGCTGAACAAAGCCAGGACAACTCCATTGCTGCCATTCCATGGAGCTGAGCTGCTAGGAAGAGGGAGACATGGGGACAGCAGAGGCTTTCACAGTTTGTGTGCTGACGTGAAGGAAGATAAATTTAAGATTGAGCCTTAGTTTCTGTGGATTGTGTTTTACAGGAGACAGAAAAAACAGGCTGTGGTTCACTGTTTCCATAAGAGACATAGGTATGGAATCATATTTTTTCTATCCCAAGATGCTTGTGGTTTTGCCTGTATGATGACCTTGCTTCAACAGAAAGAGTGGAAGGTGATCCCTGCTTCAATCTGTTCCACCACTAGGACACTCCCGTGGGAGATGCAGCTCCTTCCCTTTTGGGAGAGACTGGTTAAGTTGTTCTGTAAGCAATGGATGAAACACAGACTGAAAGCTGCTGCTAGGGAACTGTGTCTTTTCCTGTCCTCTAGACAGTCAGTCTGTGTTGGGTACACCCACAAATTAAATACAGGATCTAGTCGATTGGGGAGCATGAGACTACCTGATTTTGCACCCAGGGACGTACAAGTGGGAGACTCAGAGCTGAGCAAGATGGTCCGAGGACACCAGCCCTGGGCAAAGAGGCACACTGGGTACCTTTACATATTTTCAGTGGCAGCTTTGGTGTACAGTGGCAGCTCTCATTGTCTCTAAGTGATCAGGTGAATCTTCTGGAGTCAGAGACCAAAAAGCCTCTAGTTGTATTTTAGGAGATAGATCCTGCCCTGGGTCCCCAGCTGGTCCTGTTCATGAACAGGTAAAGGAAATAGCACAGTTTTCTCCCACACTGGCTAAGCCAGCATCCCTCATGGGAACTCATCCATCCCCTATTTACTGGGGGACCACTGAAAACGTGGGGCATCTCAGTCTATTGACTGCAGAGAATTACTCTGCTTTGTAGGGGCAGGTAGATAGGCAGCAACTCCAGGATTCAAGAAGAATAACACCATCTTGGGAAGACATAAAATCCTAGATGGCAACAAAGAGATTTGGAAACTGGAAACTCAGCAGCACTGAGAACGTGTCAGAAGTGCAATCCTTCCTGGTCTGATGGCTGACTATTTGCCCAGCAAGGATTCTTCAGGTGTCTTATGAAGCCACTGAGCATTGTAATGCTTAGCCTGGCAACACATTAAATCCCAGGTATCCCTTGTCTGTTTCAAAAAATAAATAACTGTGTTATACTTCAAAGTTGTGGATATTCTGCTTACAAGATCTCTCTGCGCACAGCCAAAGGTGCCTGAACAAAGTGACCTAGAAAAGGAGGGTTACTGTTTCCTCTCTGCAGTACATAAAGCCAGCATGGCCAATAGAGGGAAATCTGCTTTCTTTGTTTTTCTTCTCCCTCTTAATAGTCGTCACGTCTCCAACTAATGAGAATGAAATGCTTTCATTGATATTTGTTGGTGTTGAAGTTTACCACAAAGGCATATGGGTAAAAAACACAGCCAAAGTTGTATTTTCCCTGTACACAAGTGGAAAGTGATGTATGTAGTATATCATGGTGTGGACTCTTTTTAAGGGCAGACATTCAGATTTTTGTAAGAGCCACAGCAAAATACCTTTGAAGATGTGAACCATTCTGGTAGTGGAAGGTGACAGTCTACTGGGCTAGAGTGTTTACGATCTCAAAAAGAGAAATCTGGTTGAAGTTTTGTGTTCTATGTCTCAAAGTTTTGAGATCGCTGAAAGGGTTCAAAGACAACAAGTTTGATTCACCTTACCTGACATCTGAGGTTCACAGACATCTGCACATTTTCAGGTCAATACAGGATCTCCCAACAGTCAAAGTAAGTAGCCTGGACTCGCCTCATGATTTGCTTTTGCATCTGCTCTAGGCATGCCTATTTCCCTCCACTGGGTAAAATGGGGCTCTCCATCTAGTCAGGCATCTAGTTGGCACCAGTAAAGAGCAGTGTGCAAGAAGGCAGGAGTCACTGAGGGTGTGGAGTGAACCCAAATAAGGAGTACTGCATCCAACTTGGATGGAATTAACTTTCTTCACAGAAGCCCTTATGGTGCTGGACTTTGGATTTGTGACCAGAACACAAATCAAAGTGTTGGTCAAAGAAAAACATTTTAGTTATTGCTGAGAAGTCCTTGCACAACATCAAGGTTTCTGTTTATCACTCTGGTTCCCCCCAAAAGTTTATTGGGGTTGGTTGAGAACTTTGGAAGGGACACAGCCAGGACAGATGACCCCAACTGACCAAATGTATATTCTGGAATGTCATATTCATCAGTAAATTGGGGAGAGGGTATTCTTTTCAAAGTAGTCTTTGCTTGGAGACCAGCTGGACACCAGTTTGCTGGTGGGAGGTGGCAAGTGACTGTATTTGCATCACCTGTTCTTAGTTTTTCTCTCTTTTTTCTCTTATTAGACTGACTTTATCTTAAGATCTGAGCTTTTCTCACTCTGATTCTTTCCCCCATCCTGCTGGTGAGGAGTAAGCAAGCAGATTGCAGGTACTTAGTTGTTGGACAGGGTTACCCCACCACAAAGGGCAAAAAAGCCAGAGGCGGAGCAACTGCAGTAGGAATAGAGTAACACCATATTTTGGAAATTAGATTGTGACATCTGATGGGGAACTACAGAGTGGGGGGAAGTGGTGATTTACACCCCAGGGCTAGATGAGAATGCCCGTATGAAAGCTTAGCAGTGTTTCTCTCCACCCAGGCCTGCTGGAGGTGAACGCAGCAGGAGGGAAGTGATCTTCTCCCTAACCTTTCCATATATATCCTTGGTGTGAGGCTGTCCCAAAACAGAGCTGATATGGCCTGACCACAGGCACATTCAGCATCACTTGTATCACGTGTATCTGCTCCCATGGGCTTCATCCTACAGCTCTGCCCTTCCCTCCCTGCTGTTCCCTCCCCACTCTGTGGCATATAGCTCCAAAACTCTCATGACCCCACAGCCCACACAGACCCTGCAGCCTGCAACTTGCTGCCCATGATGTTCCCTGTACTTGCAGCCAGATCTTGTCCCATTGGCCAACACTGCAGCAACATGTCTTTAGAACTTTCTCCCTGTTTCAGTTGCTATTATTATTTCACACAGGCTCCTCATGTTGTTGGAGCACCCTGGTGGTTTCTGACCTTAGACTTCCTTACGACTGCTTTAACTTCTTGTCTGGTTCTGTGTGACATGAAATGCTTAGGAGCTCTGGCAACCAAACGTGTTGTGCCAACATTTCTGCAGCTTGCTCTTGGTGCACTGGGCTTCTTGTGGTCCTCCACAGCACTGAGGTGAAGCTGTGATAAATCAGATGTGGTGGGTGCAACCTCAGTGACCAGGTTTGGGAGCCTCTTTTTGTATAAAGTGCACTTGTGGAAATGTGGCAGCCCGTTGCTTCCAGATAAATGCAGATAAATAAGGAAAGACTAAAGTGGGTTGCCCTCCCCTGCCTGTAGGATGTGATGAAGGACACGGCATTAACAAGTCTGCTCGCCGCCACGATAACATTTCTGAGCACGGAGCCAGCGGTGGCACCCTCAATGTCTCTGTTCCCTACCTCCTCGGAGACAAATTGACCCTGCCTAAGTAAGAAAGGACTTTCCTAATCACATTAGGATCAGTTTAGATGGCAGAGAGGGTAACAAAATTAGAGCTTTTAAACCATTATCTCTTCTTAATGAACATCTACGTTGATACAAGCCCGCAGAGAGTTAAGGAAAGCTGAGCTATGTCTGATCTCATTACAGCTTTAAAAAACAAAATATGTAATGGAGAGCTGGTCCATGGCTGTAAGAAAACCATCAGTCTTTTTTTAAGTGGCAAGAAATGGCTCTGCTCAAGCCCAGAGTGACTATATTCTGATTCTTGATTTAAAAAATAAAACGATCTTCGATGCTGCAATTCTTTTCCTAGGTCCCATATGCAAATTAATATATACACACATACCTAGTCAGGTATTGTGCCTATAATTTCATATTATATGTGTCATGCCATAGTGTTCTAATCCTGTTGTCTGTATCTTGTTTGATGCAGTAATTGTTGTAATATTTTACATAATCAGAATTAATATGTTGTGTGGAGATGCCAGGGAGCGTGTCTGATCTGCTCGCTCCAACAGCAATAACTGAAGTGATATTGTTATTGTACTCAGAGGGAAAGGGGAACTCTGCAGAAAAACTGGACTGGATGAAACAGAATAGGACTGGATTTTGGCTAATGTCACATAGACACCTGTATGGCAGGTCATACAGTGGTCAAGAGTTTTACTGTGCAACATGTTTTTCTTAAAAGCAGTAGATGGGAACTGTTCACATATTTCTTAGAAGCACAAAATCGTTTAAATTGGAAAAGACTTTAAGATCATCGAGTCCAACCATTAACCCAGCACTGCCAAGACTACCACGAAAGCACATCCCTAAACAGCACATCTACATCTCTTTTAAATACCTCCAGAGATGGCGACCCAACCACTTCCCTGGGCAGCCTGTTCCAATGCTCAGCTACCCTTTTAGGACAGAAATTTTTCCTGCTATCCAATCTAAACCTCCCCTGGCACAACTTGAAGCAATTTCCTCTTGTTCTGTCTCTTGTTACTTGGCAGAAGAAACCAACCCCCACCTGGCTCCACCCTCCTTTCAGGCAGTTGTAGAGAGTGAAAAGGTCTCCCCTGAGCCTCCTTTTCTCCAGGCTAAACACCCCCAGCTCCCTCAGCTGCCCCTTACCAGACTTGTGCTCCAGACCCTTCCTCAGCTCTCTTGCCCTTCTCTGGACTCACTCCAGCCCCTCAGTGTCCTTCCTGTAGTGAGGAACCCAGAACCATACACAGGATTCGAGATGCAGCTTCACCAGGGCTGAGCACAGGGGTGTAATCATGGCTTAACGTAAATTAGAAAGAAAATAGGACTTTCTGCTGCCTTATCAAAGTATAATTTACTGTTAAAAAACACCCTCCTTTTATACATATATGTACATGTAAAAGTAAAACTCCTGCTCATCCATGCACCTGAACAATCAGCTCACTCCCTGGTTCTCTTTGCACCAGCCTAGCTACATCTCTCCAGGGTGAAATTGCTGTGGTGAGAGCTAACCCTAACCAGCTGAAGAAGTAATTTGTATTTAGCTTCAGGAAAGAGGTTGCTTCCCATGCCTCTTTTATTTACACATAACCTACCAGTCTTAGATGTTGATACTGCGCAAACATCACTTCTGCAACGCATTTATGTTGATGTGTGTGAGGGCACATGTGCTGCATGCACACACACACACATACACCTCCTTCTTTCCTCCAATTTGGCAGAAACCTGAGTCTAATTTTGAAATGTCACACCTCACATATAATCCCCCAAAAGAGTAGGCAATGCAGATCCCTTCAGCAGTCTGGTTCACAGCACATCCCTAAAGCCAGTAATATTGGTAACAGCCCGAGATGGGAGACAAAATCTTTTTAAGCCAGCCTCACCACTGAAGTCTTTTATGAAACTACTCTCTCCATCTACGGACATTTAATTGCTACCTAGCTTTTGGCCTCATTAAATTCCAGATAATTAATCCCCAAGTACTAGATTTTCACTCTGCCCCAAGACACTTC
The DNA here is from genome assembly GCA_013399195.1 of Dicrurus megarhynchus. NCBI lineage: Eukaryota > Metazoa > Chordata > Aves > Passeriformes > Dicruridae > Dicrurus > Dicrurus megarhynchus. Next base: position 2,334,790 of record VXAD01008756.1, read on the forward strand.
GACAGGTTTTCTTAGCAGTGGCCCTGAAATGATTATTTCCTGCTCTCAGTGCTGAACATGCTGTCTCAAGCAGTTTGATGCATGTCCATTAACAGCAGACCGCTTGGCTATACTAAGAGCAAGAAAAAGACAGGAAAAAAGTAGAAGCCTTGCACTATCATCAGTTTTTCTGTGAATTTGGGTGATGAGAAAAATGCAGATTTGTCTACTTCCGGGACAATTAGTCTGTTGCTCTCCAGGGAGCTCAGTTTGCAGAATGGCCAAAGGGCCAGGCTGAGCTCCAGAGCTGCTGCCATGCACCTCTCATGCCTTGAGATTGTTACCTGCCCATCCACAGGGAAGAGAACAAAACCGGTCCCTACATTTTGGCACTGAAATAATCTCCCACTTGGACTCTCCATTCTCCATTTCTGATTCAAAGGTGAATAAATGAAATGAATACAATGTTCTCCCAGTTGTTCAAAAGCAACATAAAGCTTAGCTGCAATTTAATCCTAAGTTAATTCTACTACAGACTTAATTCAATCAAAACTTCTCTCTTCCTCTTAAATAATCAGCAGAAGGCATTTGCTGTAGGTCTTCCCTGCATGACCAGCACCAGCAGAGGCACAGCTGGAAGGCAGCATCCCACAGGCACTGCCCAAGCACTGCCCTTGGGGACAAACAGAGGCATCTTGCATGAAATTTGCACTTTTGCTCTCAGGCACTCAACAGTGTCTTCATTTTTTTTCTATTTTGTATAACAAGTTTAGTACAATCTTGAGATGATGCAGCACAGACTTGAAAGTAACTTTCTTAATTTATTTTCTAGACTGCTTGGGCTAGCAAAACAGCCCTGCCAGGAGCTGGGATGTTCTCACAAAGCCCGTGGACTTCGGGGTGAGATAAGGAATAGTGTTTGTCCTTCAAAGGACACCTTTTCCTAACTATAAATGCTATCAGCTTACATTTACTTTTCTTCTTTTTTTTTTAGCACTGTATTGCTGTTTGTTGTATGTAACAGGTGCCTGGACTGATTGTCTCCAAAACCAGCATAATTAATGGTTTTCTGTAACTTCAACATCAAATGTATTTTGATCAGCTTCAAAAAAAGTCCCTTCTTTCAGCTAATGGGAGGTGTGAACCTCTAAGTGCTGAGCCCGTGAGACTTTCCCTGACTTCAGAAGAGGTTTCATCTCTCATTCCACAAAATTACTGAGAACATCTTAATGAAAAAAGAAGACACAGGAGTTTTTTCTGTGTCACAGATCTTGCTTTAACCTCAGAAAGGCTTTGGTTTTTCCAGCTCTAAAATGCAGGTGACAATATTTATAAGCCAACTGGGAGTTTCTACTTGAGGGACATTTTATGGAAGCCTGGCTATTTGCCAAAGACAAGCACAATATTTTCCAGACCAATGAGCCACAGACTCTGTACTGCAGGTAAAAAAAAAAAAAAAAAAAAAGTACCAGAATATCTAGTCCCAGTCCCCTGAAACACGAGCTTCAATACTTAATTAGAACAGAAGTAGCATTAAGGCATTTTAATTCTGTTGGGCTGGTAAGGCCAGGGTGAAGGGAGCAGAAAACCCACAGCTGATCCCCGTGATATGGGGTAACCAGGGCTGCTTCAGGAACCTGCAGGAGGAGATGCTCTGCAGGGAGAGGGTTCTCTGCCCTCCCCTGGGTGGGGAAGCCAGCTGGATGGGTCAGGAGGTGACTGGGGGAAAAGTGAAGGGGCAATCTGGCAAAATGGGGCAGGGGCAGAATGCTGCAGCTGCCTGTGGGAGAGCAGTGGGGAGAGCTGCACTCTGCTGTGGGGGTAAGTGGTGTGTGCAGACGTTGCTGGCTTTTACAGAGTGCTGAAGCATCAGTCAGGAGGTTTTCGAGCTGGGGTGACTTTCACAAAGCCTCAGAGGGCAGGAAGTGCTGATCCAGCAGTCAAGATGAGCTGTAACTGCACCTGCAAAAGCTGGTAGGGAGAAGAGCACAGGGAAAAGGGGCTGTGGAGGGAGCAGGCTGATGTAGTAAACACTGAGGGAATGTAAGTCTATTGCAAAGCTATACCTAATTGATACAAACTCTACTGCTATTTTGTTAACATTCAGGAAAAAGAAAACACTGAACAATGCCTTCCCAGCTTTCCCAAAGCCTCCAAGGTAATCAAATGTAGCCTTTTTTTTTCTGCTGACAGAACCATTTCTAAAAATATCATATTTTGCCCATGAACACGTGATCTCTATTGACTAAAGTCATTGTGTCCAAACCAGAGGACTTTCTAAAAGACATCTGGGAGCTGAAGTTATGGCCTTGAGCTCCTAAGGAAGGATCTTGGTGTTGGATTTGTGCAGCTAGCCTGGGTAGGTTGCCATAAGAGCATCTTCTAGCTTTAAAGGACATGAATTTATGTCTTTGAGGCAAGAAAATTTCACTGTACCCTCACCAAAGCTTCACCCTGTGTTATGTCAGTGAACTTTCAAATAGGAGCAGAAATGGAAGAGCCATTTAGTTTTGTGCAATTTCCATCTTGTCTGGGGAGTTACAGCAGAAGGAACACTAGAAGGACCACACTGTTGCTAGGTCCTGATGGGTGTAAATTCCCTTCCTAGTTAACATCTGTCAGTGTGTATGTATTACTTAACCCAGGTCTCTTACACAGGAATCATGGTAACTCTTACACAGGAATCTCCTCTCCTTTGATCGCGATGGGCCAGCAGCTTTCTGAAAGCTTTGGGTACCTGCTCTGTCTACAGAAGAGTTGATTTATGCTTCGCTTAATGAACATTGTTCTATCACATACTGATTTTCTGTACGGTTAATAGTTTAACTTTGGAATGATGTGAAGGCCATAACTACGTTAAGCCCATACAAACAGCAAAACGCCCCAACATAATACAGCAAAAAATTGTTGCTGACCTGCAGCTGGTGCATTCTCCCTCTGAGAGCCTGCCTAGGCATCACAGCCAACATGTTCTCTGAAACAATATTTCTCATAGGTGAGCTCGTAAGCGAGTTAATTAAATACCAAATTGGTTATTGTGAGTGCTTTTACTGGGCATGAAAAAATAATGCATCTCTGACATTTCCCTCTGTAAATATGTTTTAAATCATTTGTTGGTAGTTAATTACCATACTGCAAAATTAAGGCAAATAGATATATTTTGGATGCTATAAGGCAGCTGCTTTGTGGTAATTAAATAACATCAATAGATTATGCTTAGATAAAACTTCTGGAAAATCAGGAGCATCCCATAAAGGTATGGCATTTATTGTTTCCCTGGGCATAGCTCCTGGATTAGTGTAGGCACAGAAGACACACCCACATTAGCAACGAGGGCAGCACAGAGCAGGAAGGAGGGGGCTGATCTGCAGCAAGGTGTTATATTTTGAAGATGACCTGTCCACACTCCCTGTTCCCTGGCCATGGAGTCTGGGGTGCTCGCTAATCCTGCAGAACACCACAGGTCGCTTCCCACCGGGGTGGCACCCATGTGTGAGCCACAGAGCACAGGTTCAGGATTGAGACATCGGGAAGCCCTGCACGCCTGCTGTTTTTGTCCTGAGAAGGATTTACCCCTAGAGCACACAAATTTATTTCCTTCTTCACCTTCGGGACAATGTTTGAGGGGTAAGCCCATCAAAACAAAAGGCTTCCTACTCTTACTCCTCTCTTTGCTTTACAACTAGGGCAACCACCTCCCGTTTGGAGATTTGGCCATGACACTGCATTGCATCCCAGTTGGTCTTAGCCTTACCTTGCACACTGAAAGTGAACATAATGCATGAAAAAATATCATATGGAGCTGTGACAGCCTCACTACTCATTTGCTATGGTGACAGGTATCAGGAAAATTAAGTTCCCTGCAGGACAGAGGAAGATTTTGTCTTTGAGTGGGTAGTACACATGCATCTACTACTGCCTGATATGCCCCTCCATTCTTGTTTGGCCCTGTCCAAAGGCAGTGCACAATACACCCTTGAATGTTCTGCCAGTTAAGAACCTCCTGAAGATCACTGAGCTGAAAAGCTTTTTAATTTTCCATTTGATATTTGGACATACTCTATGAGAATTAACTCCCCTTTCCAGAATTAAAGCCCAGAGACCAGGTGGCTGCTCCACAGACACAGTCTTCTGCTTCTTCTTCAGGTCTGAAGAAGGGAACTCATGATACTTAGAACTGCACGAGACACAGTCTTATCACTGTTGTGCACAGGGAACCACCAAGAAAGCCCAAAGTGATGAAGACCATTTTTGTTTATCAGTGAAGGTAAGGCTGGGGAATACTTCCACACATTTATTTTTTTTATCAGGTCATTGTTGTGGTGAAGCCTAGATGATTTATGATTGACCTCTCTGGGGTCTTGCCTTCGCCAGGGAAAAACACAGAGGTTGCTGCACTGACACACGCTTTTCCAGAGCACTACCTTCAACCTTGAACTAAGTGGCTTAATTTTACTCAGGTTGGAAGCTGAAAAAAAACAAAGCGCCAACTTTGCTGTCTTTGTTAGGGAAAAAGTCGAGATGTCGGCACAGATCTGCCCCCAAACCTCAACGCACAATGATGAGGGAGGTTAGGGGGCTGTGCATGCCTTGTGGTGTCTACTTCAGACCATTGTTTTCTGTCCACCTCTGCCTCCTCCCACAGTGCCGGGCTGAGGGGGCATCCTCTGGCTCCCTCCTGAAGCCGGGCAGCGATGCCATACTGCGCAATGCTGAGGCGGCATGATTGCTTCATTCCTTCTCAGTGGTGGCTGCATATTAACCGCGGATTAATGAGCCCTCAAAGTATTACTTAATGCTCCTAAAATGCTTTATATTTTCTACTTACATTGTAATCATCATTAAGGGATTAAGGTAAAAAAAAAAACCTGTAAACTTAGATGGCTACAGTTAAGCTTCAGCATTCTCATTTTGTTTCTTACCTATTTACAGCGGTGAGATCAGTAGAGCGTATCCTTTGGCCTTACTGACACCAAAAAGATTGGCAACTTCACAGTACTTATGGCAACAGCATCAGTTTTGCAGATGGGCCCTTTGCATGCAACAGGAGGTTAACCTACACCAGGAGATTTAACTATTTTGGCCTCCACCCCAAACCACTTGCCTGATGTCAGGGAATATTGTCTGTCACCTAATTTACAGAGAGACAAACCAAAGACACGAATTCCTGCAGAGAATCCCAGCTAGATGATGGCTCCCACGGATCCAGCAGCACGATGGAGTGCTGCAGCACATGGATAGGCCTGTCAGGTTTGGAGGCAGATAGACCACAAGGCCTTGGCAGGATGCTGTGTTGAACAGATCCTGTCTCCTGTGCAGGGCTTATTAGTTCAGGCACAGCACCCTCCTGACGCATCTATTTATCCCCTAGGCTCAGCCTGGCTCGTATGCAGCCTCTGCTGCGTTTCTGCTCCATCCATTCTTGCACCCCAGCTCCAAGACTTGGAGGGGCAGGAGACAGACAGCCTGCCAGGGCTGTTGGTGTGCCCAAAGGCTCTGTTTGTACATGGAGAAGAAAGGCAGCTTTGGCTACAGAGGAAAGCACAGCAAACTCTCTGTCACTGTTCCCTGTAACCTGGGCTCAGAGCACCGGGTCACTCATCCCTGAGGGCTCTCCAGGGAGCTCAGGCTGATTTTGCCCATGAACTCAGGAACAGACGGATGGATCTTGGGGAAATCTTGGTGATGCCCACCAAGATGTAGGGTTGTTCCCACCAGGGAAACAAATAATCCACAAAATCAGACCTAAGCTGTAGAACTACTTGGCTGCAGAGGACTGGGGTAGATTCTTGCTCAACTTTTAACACTCAGCTATTTGTAACTACCAGGTGGCACAGGTCTTCCTGGAGCACCTCAGCTGTAATTATGGGTCATCCAGGACTGGAGGAGGCTGCAACCCACTGCGTGACTTGCCTGTAGAGAGCCTCAACATCCTTTTCCACAAAAAATAACTCAGAAGCTACTTGATCTGCAAGTTTTCTTCTAAAAGCCAAGAAGCAAAAGTTACTATTACAAAAAATGCTGAAAGGCTGCTTTTGGCAGATTTTCCCTATGAGTGAGTAATGAAAAGGTTTTCCTTTTCCCAACATCTGCTTCATAAGACTGAGCTCTCTTGCTACCGGCTGTTCATTGGCCTCTGGCAAATTCAAGTTGCTTTAGTTAAAGCAGCAAATAAGCAAAATACCCAGACACAGCCTGGATTTATCTGGGAACTGGGATGTTCTTTTCTAATCACTGGTTTATTATTAAAAAATCGTTAAAAGCTTAAGAATTATTAAGAGATACCTCACCAGTAAGCTCATGTTTAGCTGCAAGTGTAAATTATCTCCAGTTGCCTTGTGAAGCTTCTGGAGATTAAGCTGCTTTCAGATCTGTTTTCTGATAGAGCCTTCATCTTTTACCAACAGCCTGAAACAAAATTCAGTCTTTATAATCAGTTATTTACAAATCAGTGGTTATGTTTGTGCAACCATTCATGACCTTAATATTTTTGCATCTCTTTTAAAAAATATTTTCTATGGCAGAAGAAACTCAGTAAAAGTTTCATTTTCTCTTTAAGCTGTATGATTTCCCACATGATTTAGACCCTTGAGATTCCAGGCAGGAATTGTAATTGGACAAAGGATTCCAGTTTGGCTGTATGGGGAGAACCAGAAGAAGTGATGGTGAATTACTGCAAGCATTTTCATCTGTTTTCCTGACACAGTTTAAATCTTGACCTGGGCATAGCCATGAATTGTCTGCAGGTAGACACGTGCCTATTTGTAAGGAATGTGTTCCTGCTACATTGCTGCCTTCTTTGAGTTTGCACTCTGCTGAGGTTGGCATGTGGCTGTGAAAAACTTGTATTTTCAGCCACTCCCTGAAGCACAAATAATGGGAAATTTAAGCCTGGGTTGATGTCTTTAGGGAAAAATTTATATGGGACACTGCTTGACTCAACAGGGGTAAAGGCATCCCCAAAATTTGCCAGAATGCTGGCAGAGAGGAAACTGAATGAGATAGACAAGACCCTGACCACATCACAATTATTTTGTAGGAATGTGAGGAGAGAAAATAAGATGTGAACCTATCTCCAAAGCCAACAAACCTGAAACAAAAGATTGTTGAAGGACCTGTGTCTTGGGCTCCTGTCAGATACCTTATGGTGAAGCTTGCTATGGTGGCCTAAGGCATTCCTGATTCCAGGACCAACACAGCCACTGCCAAGGCAGCAAAGGAGAACATGTGCCTGCATTTCAGCAGTTTCTCTAGTCTGACATACAAATGCAAACTGTTTCAATAAACCCACAAAAGCCTCTGAAATGGGTTGGGGTGGTGTGAGGACCAAGCTTTGTTTCCCGCTCTGCTGCTGCTACACGAGGGCTATGAAAGATTTTAAAGGGCCAAACAAGTCATGGGGAATGGCAATATTTACTCCAACACAGCTCCCCCAACAAAACACAGGTCACCCACAGACTTCCATACTGCAAAACATGAGCTGGCCTAACAAGGCTGGACAAGTCAGCATTTCCTCACCTCTAGTGATGCTATCTTATCCTAAGTCACCAAAATCCGTGCCACACTTCTGGCTTTCGGTGATAAAAGACAAACAGAAACAGACTCCACTGAGCCTGTGAGCAGACCCAGAATCCAGGCAGGGAACAGAAACGATACTACCTAAGAAACCTCTCTGCTTTGTGCCTCTTTGCACAGCTAATTAACACAGCTTGCACATCCAAAAGTGGGCCTGAAGCATCAGGGATCCTGCCATAGGGGGAAAGTAATCATGAAGCAGTTAATTGAACAAGCCCAGGAATTTTTTTTCTGCTGGAAGCCATCCCATAAGGAGAATGAGTGGAAGATTTGTCCAAGTGGATTATTTTCTCCATGTGACTTGCTCTGTATTATTTTCTCCACTCAGCACTCTTTAGGAACATGTTTACACTTGTGCCATGGTGCAAAGTCTTTCCTGATAGATGTTGAACAATCTGTCTTCTCACCTTCAGAGTTTATTTAATATTGCTTGTAATTACCAATAAGGGCGCTTATCCCAAAGCATTTTTTGGAGTATGTCTTGCTCCCTTTTGCCATCCCTCATCTGCCACAGTGACCTCCTTTCCAATCCAGACTGATTTAATTAGCTGGTGATGTCTCTGGGCTTTGGACTACCATGAGGATTTGCATTTGTGATGAGTTTAAATTACTCATGTAACTGGTATAGCTCCGTACTTTTTCACTGGTGTCAGTCTCCTGTGCTGATCCTTGGATTCCTGAGTGTGTCCCACATGACTTTCTGTCTGCCTTCTTCATTCTTTTCAGATATATTTTCCTGACATTACTTTGGTGTGGTCATTGTTGAGGCAAACATTCAAAGATTGTTTTCGACACCCTTACACTACTGCACCTCCCTGTTCACACCAAATTCTGGTTTTATACAGTATTGCAGGGCGTAGTGGTTTGCTAACCCATGACACAGGGTCAGAAAAATTCAGGTGGAAAGGAGCTCCGGGCATTGAGTTGTCCAACTTCTGATCAAAGGACAGACAGCTGCAAAAACAGGTCAGGTTGCTCAAGATCTCATCTCTAACAACAAAGATGGCAGAGCCTCTCTGGGCAAAGGTTTCGGGTGCCTCACCCCTCCCATGGAAAGGATTTTTGGCCTCATAACTAGTCAGAACAGCCCTTGTTTTGGTTTATATCTGGTCCTTGTTGTCCTTACAGTGTGCATTAGTGGGAGGAGTCCAGCTCTGTTTTCTCTATCCAATCCCATTAGTTAATTGTAGACAGCAATTACCTTCGCAGGCTGAGCCAGCACAGCCCTCAGCCTCTCCTTGCCCATCCTGGGCTCCAGCCTCCTGACCAGCTTGGTACCCCTCACTGGGCTCACTCCTCTGTGCCAGTACCTTTTCTGGGGTAGGAAGCCCCAGAGGGACTCAGCAGTCTGGGTGTGATCTCACAGGTTGCACTGCAGCTGGTTTGCAGTCCTGCCAGCACAGCCCAGGATGAGGCTGGTCTTTGCCCCAGGGGTACACTGCTGGCTCGTGTTCAGCTTATCCACCAGGCAGGTGCCCTTTGTCCCTCTGTCTTATCTGGCAATGGTATCAAAATTCATGCTTTATTCACTCACTTTGCCTGAAATTCTCTGTCGTTAACTAGTCCAAAAAGTAATTCCCTACTTTTTTTTCCTGGTGATGAGTTCCTTCTAGTAGAAATAAATGGAAAGCTCTCAGCATGCAGTTATGTTGCCAGACCTTTTTTTGCTATATCTGAAATCTCCCAAAAGCTTTCTTTTCTGGAGTGGAAAGAAAGTTGTCTTACCTGAACCTGTGTAAAATAGCAAATATAATATTTGGTGTTACTGTGCCCGAACTTCTGGATTTGTCTTAAAGAGACAACTATCCTGCTTGGTTTTTCCTTTGCATGTGTCAAAGGAACTGTAAGGTATCAGTGGGGTTCATTTAATTTAACGTCAGCTAGACAAAAATGACATATCCATCCCAAGCTAGTCTTCCAGCTTCTTTGATTGTTGGTGGCAAGAAAAACAGTCTTTCTTGGAGAATGAAGAACCTCACTGATCCTAGACTCCTAAGGATATTGCACCACAGAGAAAATCTCAGCTCTCAGGCAGGAAAAGCAGGGAACTCACAGTACTGCCCGACAAGCAAAGCCTGGCTCCCCTGTGGTGTGCCTTTTCCTACCAGGGGAGTCCAACCAGCAGAGATAGCACATCCCTGTGTGCAACCAGGTGTCCTCAGCTGAGCAGACATTGCAATGCCGCACTCAGGCATCCCTACTGAGGAGGAGGATGTCTTCAGTCTGCCCTGCACCCTTCAAAAGAGGCGGCTAAGTCTGCTGAACTCCAGCAGGTTTTTCATATGGTCTTTTGCTGGATCGAGTTTGATAATTTTCAGAATAAGTATGTCTGAGCAAGTAAAATATGGATGTTTTGATCCTGCAAAACATCCATATTTTTCTACCTGTGCGTGTGCTTGACACTGAGCCCCTGAGTGCTCCTGCTGAGGCCGGGGTACTGCCATGATCACCCCACTTGCCCCATCCTGCTGTTCCCATTTCAGCCTCTCCTTTTCACAAGGCCTGAAGGTGACCGCAGCCGTCCCCTTACCCCAGCTGCCCCATGTAATCCCTGTGTGGTGGCCATTTACTCCATTTTTACGCTTATCACTTTGCTTATTTTCCACATGGTGGTTCCAAAGAGTGGAAGAACATTTCCATCCTCTGCTGATGTGGTTTTCTGCTCTGCAGCATCCGCCTCCTTGCTCATCTGTAGCATTTGTGTTCTGCACAAGGAGACGTTACCAATTTAATATTTTTCTGTCTTATTTATGCTCCATTTCTGTTTCTCTTTACATTTCAGCTGGCATTTCATGTGAAAGAGTGTGTGATCTTGTGTTTAAAATATTCACAAAGGCCTGTGTCTGTTCTCAGATATGCATTTACTAGGGGCTGATGGCCACTTCATCAGCTACTCTGAACCCTAATATTTCCATGTGTGAAATACTAAAGCTGTTCAAATGATTTCTTTTTTACTGGAGAGGCCAATCTGGAAGTGAAAAAGAGTTTCAGTTTGGACCAGTTCAGGATGAAATTGCTCTGGAAGAAAAGACTAGAACTGAAAGCACTGCATCTGGTATGGAAATAGGTGGTTAATTTCTTCCCAAAGTTGTTTCAAACATTTTTGTCTTTTAAAAAAAGGACACCAAAATAAACCCACAAAGTACTCAGAGCTCTCTGCTGTTCTCCTCCAGTGACGCTTTCACAGTATTGCTGAGACAAAAGGGGAGAGCTAAAGATAAATCCATTAATGTTATATAAGATGCTCAGAAATGCCTCTAAATAAATAAAAGTACTTCCAATTGTACACTGCACACCTGTCAGGAAATCTATTGGCAGTGCCAAGATGCTCTTCCCTCTTTGCAGAATGCTGTGGGAGAGCTGAGCAGGAGTACTGCAGGTGGTTATTAGCAGCAGGTCACCCAGAGCAATTTTCAGGAAGTCTCCATGCACAAGTGAAATTTTTCCATTCAGCACAGCCCTCAATAATCCCAAGGGGTAAGGGCTTTGTGTGAGGTTCTGAAAAACAGCTGAGCCACTGCCCTGCCCAGCTGCGAGCCCTTGCAGCATGGAAGCAAAAGGGATGTGTGCTTTGGTGCACTTTGACAGTGCACACATAAAACTGCCGGCTTAAATCCCAGCTGAAAGTGGATTTGCTTTGCCACACCAAAGCAGAGGGAAGATATTCTCTTCTGGGAGCTGGTGGGATCATTTCCATGGCTCACTATGCTGGGTATACAACAAGTGCTGTGGCTCCTTCAGTTGGACCTGCTTGCTCGAGGCCCCATCCAGTGCACGATGGCAATTGAGTTTTGCAGGCATGTAAAGCCCTTGGCTCCCTCGCCAGCTGCATCCACGGCTGGTGACACAATATTTCACTGCTTTTTGTAGCTCTCCTCATCTTTTTGTAGCTCTCCTCTGCCCATGATCATGTTAAAATGAGACTTCATCTGTCAGTAGGGACATTGATGGCATCAAGGATTGAATGATTGTGATTTCTTCTGAAAGAGCTTAGAGGAAAACAAGACATCCAAAGTTGCAGCGAAGTTAGCGATGCTTTCCTTTCAGCAGGAGCAAGAAAAGCCCCAAATTAGGTTATTGAATGACAAATGAGGAGAATCTTTTGCTTTAAGACTTTGGTACAGCAGGGAATGGGCAGCATGAAAAGGAGCAATAGCAGAGAACAAAAAATACTTAAGAAAAAGAGGCAAGCTATGGAAAGAAAGAACAATAATGCAGTCTGATAAAGTGTTTAATGTCTGTGCATCCATGCTTTTTATTTCCAAATACACCACATACATACAGAGGTGGGCTGGAAAGTTGCTGTCACGTTCAGCTAGAGCGAAGCGCCTTCACCCAGCTCCATCAGAAGTTCAAGTGGCTCACCTCTGCTCAATTCTGTTGCAAAAAATCACAGCAAAAGCAGGCCCAGTGTATTGCCTAAAGCTTGCTCAGCTCTCCAAAGGAATTCCCTCCTTTTTGGTGGCTCTTGTGCTGCCTGGTGCCCACCTCCAGGGGCTCCAAAGAGAACCATGGCTCTGTACCATGCTGTCCCATGTGCCAGTGGCAATGCCACAGGAGGTGCCAAGGGCAGCCCATTGTGGTCATTGCTCCCATGGTCATTGCTCCCCTCATACCAGGGGAGCAGCAGGCTTCAACACCCCAACCTCATGCAGCCAGAAGAGCATGGCTGTGTCCTTCCTTGCTCCTCACTTCCTCAGCCAGTTCCCAGTAAAGCTGCATAAGGACGGTCTTCCCCCCACTGCCACCCTGTGAAATTATTGCAGGATTCAGTTTTTCTCTCTTGTGCATTCAGTTGAGGGATGCCAATTGCCTGTTGTGAGGAGAAGACTTTGGAGGTGCCAAAAGAGACACGAAGTCTCAACTCTGAGCCAGGCAGAACAAGAATTATGGGCTTTTAAACAACATAGGAAGCACCAAAGTCCCAGGAAAGCAGGGCACAGACACAGCAGCTCCTCTCCCTCATTTTACCAGAGCTCTTGGGATCCAATGTACTTTCTTTAAACTCAATTTCTTGGATTACTTAAGATTTCTTGTATTACTTTACACTCAATTTCTTGAATTACTTTAATAACTTCTCAGATTTTTTCTGAGAAAAAAAAATGAAGGTTTTAAGTGTCACCCAGCTACGTATGCTGGGAGTTCTTTGATACCAGGTGAGAATCTTAAGGGTTAAACAAAAAATTATACTCTCCGTAAATTCTGACTTTGAGGCAAAATTCATGGTGTCTGGGAACCTGACTTGCAGAACCATATTCAGTGTGATTTCCATCTGCTGGGAAGCAGACTGAGACCTTGCCACTGATTTCATGTAATCAAGGCTTATATTAAAACACCCCCTTTCCTCTGCACCCTCTGTGTTAGTCACAGCAATCCCTTTGGGACAGTATTTCTCCCAAGGGAATTACCTGGGCTATTATGTCTAACCTGAAGGGCTGCACTGAGAAATTCCTAATATACTCAGCCATATCAGAGTGGGTGGATTACAAAGCAATATGTGGCAGTGTCTGACGGCCACTCCTCACCCTGCTGTCAAACACCCTGTCAAGGGGAGAGGCATTTCTCTAATATTAAAATAACAGCACTGTCTTCCATTGATAACATCTGACTTCAAATGTCCCGCAGCCAGGTCAGATTTAATACAGAATCAGAGAATCCTAGAATAGTTTGAGTTGGAAGGGACCTTTTAAAGGTCATCTAGTTCAACACCACTGCAATGAGTAGGGACATCTTCAACGAGATCAGGCTGCTGAGAGCCCTGTCCAACCTGTCCTTGAATGTTTCCAGGTACAGGGCATCCACTGCCTCTCTGGGAAAACTGCCAGTGTTTCACCACCCTTATCATAAAAAACCCTTATTTGTTATATCTAATCTAAATCAATCCTCCTTCAGTTTAAAACCATTACCCCTTGTGCTATTGCCTCAAACTCACTCTCAAAATCAAATGTAGGTAGGAAAGGACTCAGCACTTGCCCACTCTATCCCACCTCCAGAGCTGTAGCATAACAGGCAGGACCAATTAACAGAGGTAATTAATTTTCCACAGTGGATTTGGGCTGGGAGTTGAGGAGAAGGAAGCCAGAGCCTATTAACACAGAAACTTCTGAGGTGGGGGCTCTTTCCCTCCCTCCCTCTCCCAAGGAGACACCGTAATTGTTACTCTGTGAGACCACGCAGAAGCTCGGAGCTGTCCTGCTTTGCGGCGCGCTGGGAGTGAAGCCCATGCTGCCCTTTGCTGTAATCCACAGGTCGTGCAGGTGAGTGGGTCTGCAGGCCCAAGGTTAATGGCTTACTGGAGAGAGGGGTTCCTGGCACCAGGAAGCAGCAGGGAATGGAGAGCCCCTGGGGAGAGCTGCCGGAGCGTGCTGTGCCTCCCCTCTGCAGGGCACCCTCCAAGTCACACCTCAGGACAGACCGAGACTCCCGGGGTGCCCAGGGTCAACTGGAATCCCTTCAAACAGAGGCAGGGCCGAGGGAGGGGTGACAAAGCACTGCCTGCTGCTATCCACATCCCTAAAAGGATTTAAAATCTGAGGTGCCCAGTGCTCACACAGCCCTGGTCCACAGCTGGGATGGGAAACAGGCACCTCACCAGGAGTCTGGGTTTGCAGGCAGAAGAGCGTTTCACAGATCCTCTCACCACAGCTGTCACAATCCTGCAGGACATTGGGGCCAAACGCCACTTTGTCCCCAAATCACAGCCCTGCATGGGAGATTTGTGGTTGTCTGGGCTGAGACAGTGGCACAGGACATCTGGGGGTTGTTAGCAGCAGGTTTCAGAGTCGCTCTCCTCCCTTGCACCAAATAAATACATCTCATGGGGGTCTAATGCACCATAGCACTTTAATCTTCCTGAGGATAAAGTGGATTACAATGCTATTTGGCTGGCCACTGTGTGCAGAGCCAAACTGTTATAACGGGATTCAAATCCCTTCCCTAAGTCAGAGCAGATTTAGTTGCTGCTTTAAAAACTAGCTGAAAGACAGCTTGGACCCATAAACTGTGTTACGGCCCTTTTAGAATATAAGATTGAACTATCTTATGACCTTGTTTGAATGTGCTTTTTTTGTAACTCGTCATGTTCCTTGAAGCCCTACAGAGGTGGAGATGGGTGGTTTTTACAAGAATATTGTAAATGTGCTTTTTTACTATATACAAGAACAGTTTTCACACTCCCTAAAGAGTTAAAAGTTGTGTGTAAAAAGCTAGTAACTCCTTTAACGAGGAAGATCTGTTTCACCCAGCCATATGTAGCATCTCATGAAGCATCAGCACCTGTCTGGGATGTGATTGCACTGCATCCCCTGCCGTGTGAGGCTGGTAATTGGGACAGGGACTGATGCTAAGGATACTCCCCCCAACTTCACCTTCTTCCCAGTTTGCAATTCTGGGGAGAATTGCTATTAACAGGGGGAAAATGTACAGGAATTCACTGAGCCTCAGCTCTGCAGGATCAGAAAACTCTGCCCATTTCTTCCATGCACATGGAACACCTTAAAACTTTCTCTGCATGCTGGGACATGCAGCCAACAGCATAAGTTGGCTCCTTTAATCGTTACTTGGAGGGAGTAGCCACTTGGCTGGAGAGCTCTGTTGCCTGGCTGTGCCTCTCCAAGAGAAGATGCCAGGTTGACCACATGCTTGAAGGAAGACAGGTTACAAGGTAATGGATATAATATGACTGAGGACAAAGGTGACCTGTAGAAGTGTGGTAAGTAAGTGGTTTTCTCTGCTTGGCAAGTGAATTTTGATCCCAGCATAGCACAGCACTGTAAGACGCTGCTGCTATGTCTGGGAAAGCTTTGTGGGAGGACAAAGAGCAGAAAGCGGCAAGAAGGACAAAGGCTCCGAAACAAACACCCCCTCCCATTCATACTCCTGCCAGACTGACAAAACCAAGGGGGACAGTTGCAAAATTGTCTTTCCTTCTTAGAGCCACCCATGTCAGCCTGTCGTGTGCAGGGAAAATAGCAGCAGATCAATAGAGGTGTCTGTGCTGACACTTTTACCATCTTGCCCTTTAAGAAACACAGAAATGTTCATCAGCCTTCCCAGATAATGAGCCTTTCAGGGGGAAGAAATACACGGGTTTCTGCCTAAGTGTGTGCTTCTCCACCAACCTCTGGATCTCCCCTAAAAGAAGAGGTAAGTGACGGGCTCTGGTCATTGTCAGAGGTCCAGGCTGTGATGATGACGATGACAGCGTTCTGGCATAACTTTACAGGAGAGCCCCTTTGGTCTGGCTGTGGCTCTATGACAGCAGAAGCTGGTGCAACCTTCCCTGGATGGTACGAGGTCTCCCCTGTGCTCTGCTGCTCACTGAGTGCTTTCCACGATGCCAAATCTCTGACACACACACACATGATCACCAGCCACAGATCCTCCTGTGTGGGCTGAATCCCACTACCATCCCTGAGCACTCCCTTGGGTGGAAGGAGCGAGAATGGAGGTCCCGCAGCAATTTGACTTTAATGAAGTTATGTGCGTGGGCACTGATTGAAGACCTGACCTGTGTGAAGGATGTCAACATGCATAATCACCCCAGAGTGTGATGCCTGTCATTTATCATTTGCACCAATCAGCCAGGAGCCCCCTTGCACCAGCGCTGGGGAGATACAGAATAAAGCAATCCCCTTGCAAAGGGCTTACAATTCTGGAGTAAGCAAAAACATTTAAGCCTTGAAGAAAAGGGAGAGAAATGACATTGCTCCCAGCCCTTGTTTCCTAGCAGGTTTGTATTCATCGACCGCGAGCCTTAATACAGTTTTCACTCCACTTGTCAATTGTTAAGATAGATTTGGGGGCTGTCAACAAAATGTTACAGCTGAAAAGACCCAGCTAGAAATAATAGACTACAAAACACCAAAGTAGTCATAATACTGTAAATCACCACAGAAGAATAATTTTGGCCCTTTCACCTTTCATGGTCCCTTAGATGTCTTTTGAGAGCAACCACAGCCTCCCTGTGCATCCCTGGGAGAGAAATGGGCATCCTGAGAAGCAGGTTCACCTGGCTTGACTCTGACACCAGTTTTTGGACAAGCTGCCTTGCTTGCCCGGAGCCAGCTGGCTCCAGTTGGCCCACAGGCTGCTATGGGTGGACAACTGTTTGTGTCATGCTGGGCACAAAGGGACCTAATGCCTACATCTCCTCTGGACGCTGCCACAAAGTGGTGATGCATTCCTTGCACAGCTGGAGGGAAGCTGAACACGTGGGGAGCACATCAGAGCTAAAGCCCACCGTATTTATGTGGCTGGATGTGAGCTGGGTAACTTGGGAGCACTTCCACAGCACTTTTCACTCTACAGTCAGAGGGGTTTATCAGAGCAGAGAGTTTCTTGTCAGCTTGTTCATCTGAATGGTGTCTCAAAAGGCTCCTGTGGAGACACCTGTGCCTTAGGGTTCCCAATGCAACCTTATCAGGGGAGCAACTCCCACCCAGGTCAAGACAATTCTTACTGGGGCTTCACTGACACCCCAGACCTTTTCCTAGAGGGTCCTATTTATTTTCAAGAGAGTTTTGCTTCCAATGCCTACATTCAAATGCTGCCAAGGCAATACTGATGTTGTCTGTGTCTCTGCTGGGCTTTGGGTCTGAGCAGTGGAGAGTTTGGCCCTGGGGGATTTTAGTAAAATGAAATGCCCTATGTGTTTTACACAGCTGCAGCTCCTACAATAGCAAACCTGCAACTCGGCAGGACCTGAAATGATAAACTTGGGTCTAGTCTTAGGTAACAGTGGAGGAATCATGTGTCACCCCCATGTGTGCTTATGGGACCTTATCAGACAGTTCCACTGGCACTGAAATTGTGTTGGGATCTGTTGTGTGTTAACAGTCTTTTTTCTGCTCACTTTTTTTTTTTTTAATAATTAAAATCATAGATGAAAGTATCAGGAGACCATCACGTTAAAGGGGTTGAGCACAGAAGAATTCACTTCCAAAATCTCCCCATGCCACTTAGGAATGCAGCTATTTTTTTTTTACCCATTCAGACAACGGGACCCTTTCAGATAATGACAGGGCTGTGTGTTTTTAACCTATCTTGTGAGGACCCTGGCGCCGGGAGACGCGAGCCTGCACCCGAGCGGTTCATCCCCTGGGAGTGCCTGCCCCAGCCGGCAGTGCTGAGAGCACAGCCTTGCGGGAAAATCCTCCCGGAGCCAGCACCCTGCTAGAAACCATCTCTTCCTGCCTGAGCACAGCCTGAGATGGGAAAGATGACTGTGGGAAACATGCCCTTTTTTGTGAGGTGATGCTCTGAAGAGGGATTTACCCCATCAATGGACGTCCCAGGGACCAGGAGCTCGGGAAAGATGCTTCCTGCAACCCCTCCAAGTACCTCACAGGGACTCTTGCAGAGCCAAAAATAAGTTGTCCTGAATGAAATTAATTTCTGAGCTTGCACCAGGATAGTGCAGCTACTTCACAAGTCAGGTCAGCAAGGACTTCTCACAAAACAGAAGCCACTTCATTAAAGTTGGTCACTCACTAGTGTGATAAAGTAATTAAAGCCTCCTCATTGCTTTCTCCCCCTGCTGCTCCTTCTCTACTACAAACATGAAGGCTCTGGTATAGATGGAGCTGTTGACACTTTGTCAGTGAAAATTCAGAAGTGGGCAAGTAAAAGAAATGTTTTTATGGGGACTATAAATAGTTTTGCATTAAAGCAAATGTATTCTCCCTCCTAAAATAGATTCACCTTGCAAACAGCTTAAGGACAGTTTCAGCGCCAGAGGAATGCCTTCGGAGTCCCCTCAGGAGGCAGAAACAGCCGTTTTTCCCCTGAAAGAGCAAACGGCAGCAGAGGAGATCCCTCTGCTGCCACCCCCCCTCTTCCTGTTCCCCACTGCCTGGCAGCATCCCTCTGTGCTGGGGTGTCAGCCTGGGAGACCACACAGCATCCTTCTATTAAAAAGGGACGTTAATTCATCCAACTAACTTTTCCAATCGTTTCTACTAAATGCTTGCAACATGCATGCTCATTATGAGGGTGAAATTGATGAGGAAACTTCGGGGAGGGGGAGCCGCGACTTCCCACGATCGGAGCGGTGGGTTGCTTCTCCTTTGCTCCAAAGGGAATCATGCATTCAGACAATGCAAACATCCTCTCTGCCAGGGCTGCAATGTGTTAACAGCACTCTCCCCTTGCTGCCAGAGCATAATTTCATACCCTGTGGAGAATCACGGGTGGCGGTGCTGGGGAAGACGAGGAGATGTTAGAAGAGAAAATATATTTTTAACTCACCTTGAGGCTGTGTGTTGGGTTGACGACGCAGACAAGTTGCCCGGCAGCTGAGAAAACCCTCTTTGCCTTGTAGTGCTGAAACCGCAGGTGAATAAGATCTAACACAGCCCCAAAGCACTGGGTGAAGAAAAGCATCACAACTTTTGGCGTTGCTGCTGCTGCTGCTGCTGCTCTTGCTGCTGCTGCTGCTGCTGGCAGTGGGCAGGGGAAGCAGCCGGGGAGCTCTGGAGTCCTTGAGCCCGGGGTGGGAGTGTAGTCGGCGAGAGCTACTCTCCGGCACAGCTTAGCATGCCTTCATATTCATCATCAAAATAAGACGGGAAGAGGCTTGCAGCAGCGGGGCGGCCAATGGAAAGGACAGAAATGTTATCCTTGAGGTCCGGAGACAGCCAATAACGAATGCCTCCCCTCCAGAAACTCCCTGATGAATAGAGCCTGGTGGAGAATGTATTATTGAACATTACCATACATCAGCACATTGCATTTATCTTGTGATTACAGCCAGTCATACGTAAGGCTGTGGAGATATGCAGGCAAAATTGATTGCTTAACATCTCCATTTATTAATTGCCTTAATTTAACAAAGGAACACTCGGATAGCAAAGCTACATGTAAGGCGTACGGAAGAACCCCTCCAGTGAACTATGAGAAAGTAGCAAAAATAGGTTAAACAGACTATGTTTTACTGAGGGAGAAAATTCAAACATGCAAAGAGAGTTACAGTTCCTTGCAGGGGTTAAGCAGAAGTAGAACTTGCTACATAAATAGATTCTCGTCTGTGCATTCACAGGCTTCAATTCAGATTTTCACTGCTCTGAAGTTTTCTAAATTTTATATTCTGTTACTTCACAAGGGTCCCAGCACACAAATAACATTTTCCCCATCATTGAAAATAGGAGAGGTCAGGTCTCAGGTCTGGTGTCACTTGGAATAACTCCATTTAGAGACAGCAATGTTTTCCTGATTTACACTTGCTGGTGGATCAGGTCTGTTGGACACAAAACATGGTAATTACTGGATGCTGGAACTATGGGAGCATAAAAAAGCACAGAGCATGCTTCTAAAAATAATGAAATACGTGATGCATGAGAGCACACACACACAGAGAAACTTGCACTGAGGGAAAAGTGGCTTCTAAATCAACAGAATAATTAAACATGCAGAAGGCTTTTGCTTGTCATTCATCTGCATATCGGTGAGCAGGAAATTACGAATTAGCCATTAGATAGTCCTAGGCATTAAAAAGGAATTAGGGAAGTGCAACAAAAATAAACATGCTTTTAGGTATTATTACCAGTGCGTATCTCTGTTGGTGGGCAGGGATCCTTCTCGAGCCATTGAGTCTCATTAAACTTGAGTCCCCATAACCGGGTTTTCTGGGAGGTGACTGCGCTGAAGCAGCTGAGGGAATCAGAAAGCACATTCATTTCATGGGACAATCCTGTGTGAGATGTTGCTCTGCTTGTTAATAAATCAAAGAGAGTTAATTTAATTAGCTCTCTGCCAGAACTTCCTATCAGGGTGCTATTTAGGCTTGCTAGCTAAGTACTCAGATGGCTTATTTAGCCTTGGTAATCCTTTTTGCCTTCAAAGCAGAGCAGAGAAAAGTAGCTTTTATTTTTTTCTTCTTTTTAAATGTGAGCCCCACGCTGGGGGTGAGGCTGCTGCTGTGGACAGAGCAGCCCCCGTACAGCGCGGGAATTAGCCTGGGACTGTATTGTCAAAACTGCCTCTTCCTAAATCAATACTGCAATCCTGGCTCTGCCAGACTGCAGAGAGGCTGTGCATAAGGAGAAAAAAAAAAAAAAAAAAAAGGAGGCCTGAGTAGATAAATAAGTGAAAATTATGAATGCTGCAACAGTTGATTACACAACCCCCAAAAAACAGTAAGGATGGAAGGAATAAGTATCCCTCAGTTCTTAAAATTTGGTTGTAAATGAGGAGATAATTTTTGCAGTGCTGAGTGACACTTCGAGAATATTTTCAGACAGACTTGAGGACAAGTGAGTGAATCAATTTGCTTAAACGTATTCTTTCTCTCTCTGTTCCCAAAGTAACTGTGAGCATCCAGTTATTTATTTTTTGTTTTTTCCTGATTTGTAGTTGGTAACTGCACAAATCTGGATACCAGGAAATTTCTGTCTGCAAGTTACCAGTGCAAGTATTCGTCATCAAAGCCTTAAATGGGCTAAAGGTCCTTGCTATTTACACTGGTTATTGCCACCCGAGTCCGGGGAGAGAATTTCTGTTTGACTATTGACTAAATGCCTAGACTTGGGGGAGCACCACCATATCCATGGGCAGCAGAGATGGAACCCCCATCCCCGCAGTCCTGCTAACTTCAGGGCAGGGCTCTGGCAGTTCTGTGATCCACTCCTCTTGAGACCCAGCTGCCTTCCAGGGTTGGCAGGAAAGGTATCCCTGATCCTGCAAGCACGTAGGAGCATCTTGAACCTGAAAATGCATCCATGCCTCTGGGTTGGTGTAAAAAAAGGGTTGTTGTTCTCCAAAGAAAAGAACCTTCAAGGATGGGTGAGGGACCTTTGCAGTGCCCAAATCCCTGTGTGCATCTGTGCCCATCATACTTGCTACATGTGACCTTCTGAGGAGCATCTGTCTGCCACCAATATCTGTGGGACAGGATGAAAATGAGCATTCAGTGCATCTGAAGGTAACTCGTGCTCAGTGCATGAGCTCACATTCATAGTGGCTCATCTGGAAAATATTTTACTGCCCGTTATTTGTCCAGAGACCCCCACACAGCACCTTCTTACTGCATTTCAACACAGGACTTTTAGTACCTGCTTGACGAGGGACCCTGCATCCACCAAGACACAGCAGCTGGCTGTTCAAGCAACTTCTCTTGCAAACAAAGGATCAGCAGCGTGGTCTGGCGTGCGGGTGTGGATCCAGTTCTTTCTTCCGCTCTCACACACGGAGGCTCTGGACCTCCATTAATTTGAGTTCGTGGTGGTCTCATCCAGGCTTGGGGATGCAAGGTCTGCTGCCCTGCCTGGCCTCACACCATGGAGCCAGTCCTTAATGCCATTATTTAGCTGTGTGGATGCAGCCAGAGAGAGGAGAAATGAGTTCACCTGCAAGGGGTGCTTGGTGAATCCCATTTCACTGCTGGTTGCAAATTTCTGGTCACTGCAGCCGTTATTTCCAAGATGGTTAATTCTGTAACAGGTGGGAAGCAGCAGAAGCCCATGAGCTAAGCCTCCATTAGGATCCAGATTTTGCCAAATTAGCAGCTCAAGTGGCATCACTGTAATATGTGTGGGATTATAATGCTCTAACAGCTGAGCTGCTGCTGCGGCTGCATCAGGTTTACACGGTAATAGGGTCAGCCAGACACAAAAACCGACCACAGCAGCAAAAGCTTTCCAGTTTTTCAGTCTGAGCTGCCAAGGTGAAAGGAGAACACTCGTGGGAAACATCAGGTGTCCAGGCACTGTGTGACTTGGCAGGATGATAGCCTGGGAGATGCATTGCTCCATCCAAACCCAACATGAGATTTTGGGTTTCTACCAGATTTGTTGACTTTTTGACTGGGCACTTTTGGGGGTGACCTTCCTACACACTGCTCTCTCTCTCCAACAGCCATAGGGGAAACCTAACCTGCCTGGGACAACATCAGCACTATCCTTTATCCCAAGGACAGGAGAGCAGATGCTGCTCAGGCTATCACAAGTGTCCATACAGGCACCTTACCAGACTGCCTGTGCTCCCATATTTCTGAGTGGTAGTAGGATTTCTGGCAAGGCTGCCTGATGCAGGGTATACTCTGTCTCCTCTATTTGTATTTCCCTGAGAAAGGAGCCAGGCCAATCTTTGATTGTCCCCAGCAGCGATTACAGGAGATGGCATTTTGAGTTGGCACCACCTGCTGCCCATTCTCCTGGCATTCCCCAAGCACCTACAGCTGTCATCTTGGGGCATTGGAGGGCACATCCATAGGGAATCAGAGCCTTTTAGAAGTAGCAACAACTTTTACAACTGGAACAGGTGTTGTAGCCCTCCAGCCTGGTCCCTGTAAAGCACATGTCACTTCACACTGACTGCTTTGTGCTTTGATTGGACCCCATCCTTTCCAAAAAGCCTGGCTTTGAAGATTCCCATGAAGGAAACCAGCGGCATCTCCTGCTAAGTTCTTCCAAAGATCATTTATCTTCACCACTAGCATTTTTTATCATATTTTCAGTCTGAATTATTCTCCTGCATGAGCTTCTGACTTCAGAAAGTCACCATGCTTTCCCTCACTGAACTGGGGCAGTCTCTGCCGTCACAGACTTTCTCCATGTGAAGACACAGCTTTTGCCTAAAACCTCCTCCACCAAACTCAATAGACAAATAGTGTTTCCTTTGCAAAACACCTTTCTTGCCCAAGATCAGGTCACTCTTGCAGCTTCTCTGCATTTTGTCTACCTCCTCCTCCTCCTCCTCTCTTCTCAAACCTGATCTGCTTCTCACCATCGAGTACAGAAGCAAAGAGACATCATGGTGGTCTGGTTACAAGCTTGACCTGTCCTCTCCTTTGGGTCTCCATTCCACACTTCCACCTTGCTTGCAGGGCAGATTTGACACCAGTGCAACTACAAGGAAGCCAGAGCTGCCTGCAGGCATGGAGGAGAATCACAGATCTCTCTGAAAAATGCATAGAGGTACTCCTCTCATCTTCTTGGGTGACTACAGTGATGGGAGGAGAGAATAGAAGCAGATAAGCAGATCTTTTTTTTCCAAAGCAAAGGGTTGTCAAAAGTTGTTGGCTTTACCAAAGTTCTTTATCTGTGGTGAATTATTTTGCCATATAGGTTTTCAGAAATCCATTTTGACTCCATTCATCAATATAAGCAATAGCTGCACTGGAACTGTACACATGCTTTAAGCAAAAACTGATCTTAAATATCTCAACAGTTTTAATTTTCTCAGAAGAACAGCTTTCATTGGGCAAGAACTATCCAAAGCAGCCTTTTAAGCAGTAAAATAACACGCCAATTAAGATATCAGTGATAAATGCCACAGACAATCTTACAAAACTTGGGAGAAAACAGAATTTGCTGAACTAGAGCCAATTTTGCAATTCTGAGGTTCTTCACAGTGTTTCCTGAGTGCTGCCTTTCTGCTCCCTCTGGGCAGCTCACCTTCGACTGTGTGTGGTCATTGCCCTCAGAGCTGCTTTGCAACGCTGCAATCCAACACCATCATTGGAATAACTGGGGATGCATGCTGCCAGTTTTTTACACACTTGGTCCACGTCTCCCCCATCTGTCACAGAGCAAAAGTCGTTTCTGCACCCCCTGGCCACCTGCAGAGCATCATCACTGCACAGCTGCTGAGCTGGTCTCTTCCCTGGTAATCTCCCTTCCGCAGAGACTTAAATTTCCTGCTGGCATTGGAGGACACTGATGTGGCAAGACGTGTTTTTCTTTTATTCCTTTCAAAGCCATCCTTTCTATATTAATATTAGCAGTACATGAGTTTTCTAGTTGTTGGGTCAAGGGGGAAATTCTTCATTTCTCCTTGGGGTACATCTGCTGCCGAGGGAAAAATGTTGCTGCTTCTACCATCTTAATTTTGTCCTTTCACACGGCTGCATTAGGTATTCTCTGCCTTCCTCTGCCGCTTCTTAACGGAGGAGTTTATGGCAATATCTCATGCCACTTCTCTGCAAATGTTATACCCGAGAGAGCATCTCCTTTAACTCTCACCAGCAAGCCAGCAGCTCAATAAAGACACTCCACATTTTCACGCTGTTACTAGATAAAGTAACTGCCATCATTTCCTATTCATAGTGGTTGCCTGGTGCCCAAATTACCATAAAGACCTATTGCTTTCAATTGCCAGCCTAACAGTGCCCACCGGAGACTTCTGCTGCCCCAGGCCATACCGGCTGGGTGGATGGACCGTATCTTCCTCAGTTGCCTTGCGTTGGAGAGAAAAAGCTCCTGGAAACAGAAGTGATGGATGGAGGCGCCGACAGCGCGAGTGGCTTGTTCAGAGGCAGCCTCTAACTCTGAGTGGGTTTTAAGGGATGAGAGCTTTTCCGTGGTTGGGAGGCCTGCCTGAGAGGCTGTCTCTGGCCCCTCTCTTTGCTCCCAGAGCTGTGCTGAGCCCGGGGAAGTGGCAGTCAGAAACACAGGCTGGCAGCAGTGCAGCTGACGCCCTTTAATCTCCTCGGTGTGCCCTCAGCTCCAGGGTTGGTGTGTAATCAGGATGCTGGGGGCCTCCCTAGGAGCTTGCCAGAGTCCCAGTGGGCTTTTTTTTTTCAGTCCAACAGCTTTGAAACAGACAGACACACACACACACACACACATACACAGAGGTACGTGCAAAGGACGGACAGGTAGCAGGAAGGAGAGAGACTCGCTGTGCTCATGTCAAAGGGGGAGAAGATTTTGGGGCTGCAGAGCAGCCCTGATGAACCAGGTACCGCTGCTCCTGACTCCCCCACTAAGGAGGAGGGCATGGAGAAAAAGAGGCGGAGGGCTGTATCCAAATAACTCAGCAAGACAGAATGAAGTTCCTGCTTTTCTGGGTCACAAGAATGATAAATTATTCAGGCTGGGAATGTTTGGACAAGTGTCTAAATCTCAGACCCCTTTTCTAAATTTCAAACCGCTTTTCATGTGAGTCTCTGGGACAGATTACAGCAGTATCTTCCCTTGTGGTCCTGGTGAGACCAGGGGCCACCTTCACTAGGGTCTCACCAGCTCCTGCCATCTAAAGGCTCGCAGATCCCACAGGTGACCACTGCCCAAGAGGCACATGAAGCCTTTCCAAATCTGTATTTAGCCATTTGAAAAATGTGCCTGCCAAAGGCAGTGTTTCCGAGGCATTGCTGCAGAGCTCAATTAGCTAATGGCACAGGGACTGGGGAGCAGTGAGGACGAGAGGCAGCACTCAGTGCCAAGTGCTGTTAAGATGATTGCCATGTCCCAGCGTATCAGCAGAGGCGCCCTTCCCGCGTGAGCTGCACCCAGCAACAGCTTGCTTGGAATGTGTCCTTCCACATCTGCACAAGTACCAAAGGCATCCTGGCAGCTGGTGGCATTTTTCCAGCCTACATACAGCTTAGGTTGAGCCCACACAGGTCAGAGACGGTGCAGGGACTCATCTGCCCAGAATTCTGCTGCGCACAAAAAAAGATGCTTGAAGAAGGGCCTCACCTGGAGGACCAGATCCTCTTCCTGTGCTCACATGTGGTGCTCCCATGACACCAGTGGCATTTGTAGACAGGTATCTGATGGCAAAATTTCACTCTTACACTATTTATTTCACCCTCAGTATAATCTCAGGAGGGAAAAAACCGAGGTGGCCCCCTCAGTTTCAGTCCTCCCTGAAAAAAATTCTGGGGCTGTCCTTCAGCTGAATATACCCTTGTGGTTATGCTGATGTCAGCAGAGATGAAGCAGACCAATGATTGCCATCACCAGGTGCCCAGGGCAGTGAAAGCTACCCAGCTCCCTCTGGGCTATGTTCTGCAGGGACTGTGTCTCCCTGTGCCCCTGGATTATCACCTCACAAGCCAGACACAGGCTGAGGTGTCCAGGATCCACATCACACAACCCATCTGGCCTCTGATAACGTGGCAAATACCATGGCAAGAAATGCTGGGGAGGGTTGTCCAAATATGACCTCTTTTTACCTCTTCTTTGCATCCCAGGTGGAAGCACAGTGCTGTGCTGTGCTTTAAACATGGCTGGAGTCATGGACAGGGCAAAGGATGTTGGTAAAGCAGTGGAGAGGGGCAGAAGGTGAGAGTTAGGGGGGCAGGAGATGTGCCTATAAATAATTCACTTTCCTTGTGTGGTAGAAGGAGATATATCTGGAGTTATTAACCTTGGTTATAAACCCTTAATTCATTATTGCCTTGGAGCAAGACAGCACAACTTCCCTTTGTGCTGGTGGGCATGTCACCCAGAGTCCCTCTGGGCAGGTAATTCCTCACCAGTATAGGCTTTCAACAGTGCTTTAAGTAAATTTAAAATATGTAGCACTGGAAATGACAACAACCAAATGAATACTTGCAGCCACATCACATCCTTGGTTTCCCTGGGGACAGCAGTTTCAATACTGACAGCGTTGCCTGTTTTGGGGCACAGCCACACAACAGACCTTATTGCTTTTCTTCCTGTGTTTGTAAATTTAACTAAATTAATTTGATTTATATAGCCAATAAACAGGTGCTTCTGTCCCCTGCTCTCAGACACAATTGTCGACTGGACTGCTCCTGCAGCCACCTCTCCACCAATAATAACAATATCTTTTAGTGGAAAATAATAATTTAAAGGAGGAATGGTCCTAATTGCATAATGTCTTGATGGTGGCTCTGTTTTCAGAGAATAACTAATGTTTTTCACTACAAGATCCGTTATCATCTCTGGGGATACAGCCACCTCCTTCCTGGAATGCTTTTCATGCTGGAGGACACGCACCGAAACCAAGAGCAATATTGTCAGCGCAAATCCCAGCTGACACCACGTGTTCCTGGCTGTGATACAGCCAGCTCCCGAGGGGCAAGCAGAGCCTGACCTCGGGCAGCCAGCAGAGACCCAGGCTGAAAGCTTCCGGCCTGGGATGCAGCTCTGCTGCTTTACGCTGGAGGGAAAATTCCCGGAGCCTGCTCTCCAAGGCTTTTCCAGCAAAGCGACTACTTCGAGTTAAATGTCTTGATGTGAAAGCATCCCTCTGCTGGCAGTAACAGTGGAGGGAGCCTTCCCAGTGGGATTTGTGTGCAGTAGCACTGGGACTAAAACTGCCTGCGTTGCTCCTCGTGGCACACCACACTCGGGCAGTAATTCAAGGCCTGATTTCCTTTCTTTGGGGGCTCAGTGTTTCAGATGCTTTTCGACATTTTTTACCAGAAGTCTAAGCCCTCAGTAAAACTGAGCATCCAGATGGCGCAACACAAAACCCTAAAGCAAGTTATCAAGACCATCCTGACAATGTCTTGAGCTACTATTAGAAAATCAACCGCTCCTGCAGATCTCTTGCCAGTAATTAGCTGGTGGACAGCAAACTGCTCCTCCTCAAGCCCTTCCACCACTGCCACTTTCCCACCGAGCTGTCGCCCTCAATCAAGGAAAGCCCCAATGAGCAGATGAGCCCTGACCTCTGGCCTTGAGGCCACCATGCCCCGGCTCAGGGGGTCTCAGGAGGCTTCCTTCCAGAATGCACACTGGTTTACATTTTAAATGGCGATTTAAAAACCATGATACAGCTAACACTGAAAACACGACTTGTTTGAAAGCAATCCCTGACACACAGCATAACAATGGCATGCCTCAGGGTTTGCCTTGTTTGTTTTTTTTTTAATGTAAAGATATCAAATGATCAGCTGACTCTCATGGTGTTATTTCACCTCTCCATATGAAGCAAGCCCATCAGACACACTTTTCTTAATTACTCAGCAATCCCACTGAGATTCATTTATCTCCAGGGTTAAAATATGCCAGGCATTTAATGTACAAACCAAACGATTGCATTAAAAGTTTGCCAGAAGGAGTATCAACCTTTTATGGGTGTAAACTTCCCTGTTTGAACGATTCAGAAAGGTGGCTATGACATATTCAGTTTAATTATTTCTTTCAATGGCTTTAGAAATGTCTTCTCTACTATCTACAAGCAGTGTACATCTCGATTATATATGACATGTTTATTTTTAACCAAAAGAAAATCAATAAAGAGACTCCACTTTTTATTTAATGTCACTGTTGGATGGCTGTGCACAACCAAAAACCCTATGAATATAGGTTGAATCATAAAAATCCAAACAGCTACTTAACAAAGCATAAAAAATAGATGCCAAGCCTTTGTTTTTTGGAATTAGGTTATAAACCATGCCCCTGAATCTGAAATGCAAAGTAGCAGAGCCGGAGGACAAGGCATGAGGCAGCATCTTCACCCCTCTGCCTCTTGGCATGGTGGCTTTGAATCAAAGTCTAAGAGGAGTCATCTTGCCTCGAAGAACACCACCAGCTGTCCTGGCCCATGGCCCATCATAAGAAAGGAGGAGCTGGGACAAATTGCAGTCTGAAAGTTCAGATTGGGAATTTTTTTCCCTTGCATTTTTATTTTTCAATTTTTTTAATCTCAATATCATTTGGCCCCTGATCCAGTGTGCAGCCCCGGGGGTTGCCACTGGTCTCCATTTCTGCTGTGCCTGCTCAGGGTGAGATGTCCCAACGCATAAGCACAAGTGGGACAAAGTCATGATGGAGGACCTCACCCCTCTGGTGATCCCCGCTCCTAAATCCACTTCCTTTTAGCAAAGAAAATAAGCACATTTCTGTTCCTCCAAAACACCACAGGAGAAAGCTTGGCTGCCCTGTGTCTCTTGGCCCTTTGGTCCCTGGCTGAGCCTGCCTGGGGCTGAAGCCATTCAGCAGGAGGGCAGAGGTGTGGGCTTGGGGACAGCATGGTCACATCCCTATAGGAAGATGGGGCACAGAGCGAGTCTGGGTGTTCCAGGGTGAGGCAGGGGTGGGAGGCACCCATGGCACCCTAATCTCACCTGCAGGGGCACTCAGACCACACAGGGGTGTCCTCAAGCCCCCTGCGAAATCCAATCTTTCCCAGCCTGTGCATGTTTCACTATCACAGTCCAGTTCACCCCCTACAGCCAGTCTTGGAGTGGTGATTTCTTGCCTCCCGTGGCTTGTCTGGGTGTGGCCACATCCACGGGTGAGATGGACTTTACCTCAAAGGCCAGGGCAAGGAAAGTGGGGGAGGAGGAACACAGCATCCAGATTAATTCACACTCAGCAGCTGTTGCTAGTATTACTGGTTTCCACCATGAGAAAGGTAAGCAAAGAAAAGAGTTTAAATGGCTTTTGCTTCTTGTACATCTGATTTTTCCACTGTTTGCAGATCCTGTCAATTAATTTCTCCTGAAGAAGAGAAAGTCCTTTTAGGTGGTTTTCCAAGGCTTTGTGATTAATGTAATGGGAGCCCTGATGGGTGTTGATTTGTGTTAGAATGTCAGCCTCATTTGCAGGTAACCTGGGACAGATCCACTCCGCTTCACTTTGCTGGGCTGTAGCACAGTCAGATCTGTTCGAGATGCACTTTGTTACCAGCAGAGGTACCCTCAGGGCACTACATCAGTTCGCAAGTACTTAGTCACTGCTGCCTCTTAACCCTCTGACCACCAGGATATATGCATTTTGTAAGTTAAATAAACGGTATTCGGTGGCCGACTGGGGTAAATAGCAATTCCTTTAGCTAGTGGATCCTAATTAACCAGGTCTGAGTAAGGCAGATGCACATATCCTGGTAATATTGTCATTTAACGTTGATATTCCAGCTGAGGATCCCAGGGATCTTTATGTGACAGTGCAGGGGCCAGGGCAGGGGGGTTGGTTAACAGTGAGTATGAGAGTGTCCCTTTGCAGAGGGACACAGGGGTAGAGTGACCCATTGCTGCTGGGCAGGGCGTGGAAGCTTCCCTAATTTCAGTGCTCTACTCCTGTTTCCAACTCCAGCCTTCTCCTGCTTCCTAGAGTCAGAAGTAAATGGGGAATCCATCTGTTCTTTTTCCCCTGACTCCAAAACACCACAAAACCCCACTGGTCTCTGGGACACTTAAATGGTGCTGTGAGCCTTCTGCAGGGGCTGAACCAGGGAGCACTGACCCTTTGACCATGCACTGACCCTTTGACCACAGCACCACCCCTGTTGCTGGCAGAGAGGGAGAGGGGCATTTGCGGGGAAGAAGGCAAAATAAATGGAAATGAAACAGGGTAAGAAAGAAGCTAAGGCTTATGTGTGACTAGATCTGCTAGATTGGAGAAGAAAATTGTCCCTGATGTTTTCCAGTGAAAAACAGCTTTTGCACTCAATACACATTTTCAAGAACATGATTATTTTAATGATTTTTCATTGTCTGAAAAGTTTTGATTGCCAAGAAAGTCCCAAATGTTTCCATTTTGTAACCTATGGGTTTCTCATGGAGAAACTTGAAAAAACATCAGCACAGACAAGAAAAGTCCCTCATTCCATGGGGAAAAAAAGACCCCATCAGCTCTGGCTGGAGCCAAGAATCAGCCCTGCAGATAGGACCCAGGAAGAACTTCCTATCCTATTTGCTCAATTCAGTGTCAAGGAAAACTCCTCCCTTGTTTAGGGCTGCAGAGGAGGCTTCCTCCCGCATCCTCACAAGAGGGAGTAGCTGTTACACCACATAGAAAAGGGAAGAGGCGATGACACCGTGTCCTATGTCAAGGTCAGTCTTCTTCTAGACTCTTACAGAAAATATTGAGAGAGGAGAGAAGTGGAACCCCCTTGTAGCAGCTTTCAACCCATTTTTCTGCTTGAATCACATTTTGATGGGAGCTGGGTCAGGAAAAGCCCAGAAGAGAGAGGCAGCAAAAACTGGGATCTGTAGCAAATGCTAACAAGAGAGCATGTTAAGAGGGTTTAAATGGACAGCTTACACACAAAGCGTTTTAAATCCGATGGTAAATGACGACTATGTTCCTTTGTGCCTGGTTATTAAATCGTGTCGGATTAATCCGACATTAAGTGGTATTTCTGTCTCTCTCCTCTGCCACGCGGATGCATCATTCCCATGAAACACTGTGTTTCACTTGGGCCTCAACCAGCAGCGTGGGATCAGCTTCTGTTTGCCGAGGTAAGAAGTGGTTTCCTCTTCCCTACTGCTCTTATAGACTGTTTTCCTAGATATTATATGGGAAAAAAAAGAAGACTGCAAAATGGGGATATTGGGGACTGTTCAGATTCAGCACGGCTGCTTCTGCTCTTCCTAATCAAAATCTGACTGTCTTGGAGAAATCTGCTCGTGAAGATTGCATTGTGCTGTTACCAGACAAAATTGTGATGTCCCACCTTGGAGAAGACAAATAAGAGATGACCCTCCAGGACACATTTTCCCAGGCGCTCTGGAATGTCTTGGTATTTAAGGAATGATGGGCCTCAGCTGCACATAGAAGCAAACAGATCCTTTAAGAAAGTTCGCTTTTATTACAGCCACACTGAAGAGTGAAAGGAAGAGCCCTGAGAGCTGTGTTGCTCCTTTGAAAGTGGCCCTAGGACTGTAAAACAAAAGTCATGGATTCTCTGCAAGATTTTCCACTGATCTCAGTCATTTAGACAACTTTCAATTATTCTGCTCTGGACCTCAAAGCTGCACTAAAAATAATAATAAAAAAAAGAAATTTAAAATAGCAGCAATTCCTGGAAATCCTCCTGAGCTTTCTGGTACGGTCCTGGTAACATATATCAGGAAGCAGAGAATGACTGCATAAAGCGTTTGACATTGATTGAATATATGGATTAGTGGTGTCTCAACCCCTGTTTTAATCTTTCCATTACCTATGATATTTTTTTACAGAGAAAGTCTTATTATTTAGAAAACAATTTCTTGCAGCCCTCAAATAGACGAGAAGCTGCAGCATCTTAATGGAAGGTAAATTACTGGTGCTTTCACAGCCAGAGCCATTCCCTGGTCTGATGGAAAGGTTAACCATTTAGCACCTCCTCTGTCTGAACACCACTCTCCATGAACGTGAATTTGGCAGAATTTGTCACAGAGTTTTCCATAGTGGGAAAAGCTCTCCACATTTGCCGTGAGGGATAGTTATTTCATGCCAATGGGGACTAAATTTTTAACAGTGGAGAAATCCTACATGGGGAGAGTGTCTGGCAGGGGAACAACTTGCAGGGAGCCAATGGCCCCAGTCCTGGTGACTGCCACCCCTGCCAGATGACCACACAAATTCAGGTGATCTGTCCCCACCTCCCTCCCCTGAAGCAAATGAGCAATCACACTTGAGCGACAAAATCGGATTCCAGCCGAGGTGTCTAGGTGGGGAAGGCAATTCCTTTAATCCATTAAGCTACTTTAGTTCCCCATCTTTATCTGAAACTCACAGACAGAAAGTGTCACTGGGAACTTGATGGACTTCACTACTTAATGCAATCAGTGTTTCTGGGTGCAAATTGGGGTTTCTTGGTTACCTTGCTTAAAAGAGAAACAGCCAAAAAAAGAGAAAAATGTTCTATTACAGCACTACTTTGGAGGCACCATTTTGGAACCAAATCCTCATCAGACAATCTGTGCAGGTCAAAAAAGCATCTCAGCATAGGATGGGGAGGACAGAGTGGTGTGGGGTGTTTAGTCTGAAAATGGCTGCAAGCCTGAAAGTCTGTCTGTTTTTAAAAGCCAAGCAAATTCAACGCAAATGCTAAAAAATGTGGAGCTGGTTAAATTCATCGGACTGCCAGCAGAAACCGTGTGACATGTTGATTTTCCTGTCTCTCCCTGTTATTTGGTAAACCACAGAGGCTTCCCACACCTCCACCCTGAATCCAGCTGTCACAGATTCAATATCAGGGATGCACCAGCAGTGCAGTACTTGGATGACTGCGAGCAGCACGATACATAATGAAAGTCACTTTTGGCATCAGGCTTTTAAAGCTTCCCCCAGCTCTTATTGTGCTTAGATTTTGGCATGGGGGAACTCTTCTGGGCAAGAGGGAATGCTAAAACTCACCTCTAGGGAATGCTAAAACTCACCACTCCTGTGGGTGGGCAGCAGGTGTGAGGCTCAGGTGACCCCTCCCTCCATCCTGTGCCCTTGTGCCATCTCAGCCCAAAATTTCCACAGGGAGTTCACAGAGGGACTAAGGAGAATTTGGGAAAGGATGAGGAGCTGGCACTGAATGGAGTGGGGGGGCTCTCAGCTGAAACTGCAGCAGAAGCACTCTGACCCCAGGGCTGAGCCTTGGGATGCCTCTTTCCCACCCCAGGCCCCTGCTCAAAGGCATCTCAAAACCTTGACCCAATGTTCCAAAGCCCCCCTTTGCCACCCCCACCATGGCAGTCAGCTTGATACAAAACTTGAAATGCTTCATTACCCTTCACGAGGTTATTAAAGGCAATAAAGTGGGGGACTCTGGGAGGGGAATGTTACTTCCAGTGCCACTAAAGCAGGGAGGAGTGTAACAGCTGAACAATGTGCCCTCTTACAAGGCTTTGAAAGTCAAAGGCAGGGGCACCTGGAAGATTTGTTGCTATATTTGCCTTTGTAATCCACTCAGGCATTTTATTCCATGAAGAGTCCATTCTACATTTTGCTCTGACACCCTGACCGTGTGCCAGGGCTCCCCATTCACCCTCTTCACTCCTGGGATTAGGAGATGGCTGCTCTTTGGTAGCTTCACCCTTGCCTGTGTTTTACTGGGGAACAGAATTCTGCCTCTATGTCCATCAAGTCCATTTCCAAACAGTGGTCATTACCCAGAGTTTCCCTTCATCCATCTCTTCTTACTTCTTTTTCCATACACTCTCAATCCTGGGGCTTTTGTCCTACTATATTTTACCTCTAATTCTTTTTCCTCTGGAAACTGACAATTTATTAAGTTTTTGGCTCTTCTCTCAGCCTCGGGTCAGGTCTTTGTTCTTCCCTGGGCAACAGTTGCCAGCCTAGGACACAGCAGAGAAGATAGGACAGTGGTGCCCTGGGGAAGAGACCACAACCACTTGGAGAACAATTTCCTATTTGTGCAGCCCCGAGCCCAGCCCAAGACCTGAAGACAGCACAGCTCTGCCAGTGTTTCTCTCATCATCCTTACAGGGGTCTCCAGCTGTTTCCAAACCTCATGGCTGTTACAATCATTCCCCCAAAACTGAGATGCACCACAATTTAGAGGAGGTTCATTCCACAACCCATCCCTGGGGGTGCAGGACACTGCTGATTGATGGTTAATGGCAACAGCCATGTCAGTGAGAACCAGGAGTAAATTGAAGGCCCCCTTGAAAACAGGGGAAGCAGATGTTCAGAAGGCTCACACTCCCCATCATTAACTTCAGAATGTAAATGCCTGATAATTCCTCATTTTATTGCCCAGCCTCATGCTCAGTGTCAGGGGATCCTGCAGGGATGCTTCACACATCAGCTCTGAAGGTCACAGCAGCAGTGGGAGCATACCCAAACAGGAGAGGGGAAAGGGAGCAGGGGACCACTGTTGCAGTGGTTGGGCTGTTGTTGGAAACAAAAGAGTGTCCTGAGCAACTGAGAAAATGAAATATCGGGGTCTGACAGCAAAGAGGGAAAGGGGGAGACCTGTCCTGGACAAACAAGACTACTGGAGTTGAAGATTATCCTTAGCTGGATTCCTGATCATGGTGTTCAGATTTTTACTGGTAAAAAAACCATAGTATTTTTTCACTTAAAAAGAGTTTTGTGAAAGACAATGCCCTGAATTCAACATGACTTTATTGGGAGCTAGGTCTGTCCTGGGAAGCAAACTATTTTTCTGTGTGTAAATTTTTACTACCTGATGAATAGAAATTCAACAATATCTGCTCTATAATTTTCTAACTCTTGCACTTGTTTTTTCAGTCATTTGTTCGTACTCTTGTCACTTGCTGTCCCTTTTCATCTTTCCTTCCCTCTCTTCCCAAGCACTGTCCCTGTTCAGACCCAGCTGATAGTGGTTAGGACCAAAGGTTAGGACGTGGTGGTGAGCTGGGAGGGGATGAGGCTTTGCACTCTCTGACCTTGTCACTTAGACCTCCGCACTGAAGCTCACACTCACTTGGGATCTAACTCCCTCTGTACGGAAAGGATCCTGCAAGAATAACACTCATAAGGAGATTTTACTGGGGACATCACATGGACAAGTTTGTGGTGTTGTGTCTAGAAGGTTCCTACACTTACTGCAGCTGCTCAGCTGGCCCCCGCTGCAGGAGGAGGGACGATGGAAAGCAAGAGCCTGGAAGACACAGGACATGGAATGGGTCCCACAACCCACAGTGTGAAGGAGTGGCTTACTGGACCTTGATGCACAGCAGGAAGCAGCACTGCTGGTAATATGAAAGCTGGATTTACAATGCAAAGGCTTAACTAGTGAGCTGTATTTCCATGCAAATGGGTTTCTATGAATGCATGTATGGAAAAACAGCAGCATGGATGAGTGGAGCGGAGCTGAGGCAGGCAGGTGCATCCAGCATGAGAAATTTACTGTGTTAGTTGGGAGACCAATGGAAGCTCCTCTCATGTTCTCCTAATGTCTAGAGTTTTGCTTAATAAGCATAGAAAACATGCATATTTATTCTAACCTTTAGCAGAGCATATCAAGGATAGGTCAAATATATCTTTGAAGACAGCATGACCACAGCAGTATTCCTCAGGGATCTGAGTAATACAAAGGTACCTCCAAGTTTTCCACTTAACGGACTTCTGTATATCATCATGAACACTTGCCCACACTTGAAATGTGTCTGTTTAATAACCATGAAGCAACTGGAAATAATAAATGAGAAAATGTCTGACTAGAGCAATATTAATTATTTGTAACAAAACCAATGTTTGCATTGCAGCCAATATGATGTTGTACGAGTAAGATTAGCTTCGGTGACTACATTAAAAGGTCAGCATGAAATGAGGGGTAGAAAACATCTCTGGTTTGTGAACACGTGCTGTAGACAGTCAGGAGTGAGTTATTACAGCCCTCATCCTGATGTTTAAAAAAGCACAGGGGTATGTTATTCTAATCACTCACTTCCCATTTATGAATTTCAGCTCATACTGACCAAACAGAAATCATGTGCATGTGTACAGACTATTATTGATCAGCAGCTAAGGCCCATTCCCAAAAAGACCACAGGCACAGAGAGACTCTGCAGCTGTGCCTACAACCAGGATAATGTCTTGGCTGGGAACAAACCTCCATTATCCTTGAGGAATAAAATATGCACAGTAATCAGGCAAGGGAGATGTCCAATGTACAGTTAATTTTGGTGAGGCATATTGATAATTTTGCAGTAGTAATGAAGTGAGGCAATATTTAGAGGTCTCCAAGGGTTTGCTAATCAAGAAGGTTTAGCCTTTGTGCTTCAATACGATGCATTAGAGACAACATAGACAACAGAGAGAAACCAGTCCACAGACCACTAAGCAATGATCTGTGCTATGACCACATTCCCTAAGTGCAAGACTCTTACCAGTATTCAAGTGTGCCTAGCAAAAGACCATGAAAGAAACCTGTGAGATGTCAAAGGCTGGTCACAGAGAGTCAGGCACATAAGGATTTAATCTTGTCTAGACGTGCTCAGGCTTTGCCAAGGGGGTGTGTGCAGTATGTTAAACATGAAGCCAGCAAGAATTCAGGCAAGATAAAACCCAATCATCAAAAATACAGGTATGCATGAATGCATTTTTGTCATATTGCCACTTTCCTGTTGTAAATTCTCTGCCTAGTCCTTTTTGAGATCGTTTCATACAAAACAAATGTAATCACACACTGAGTGTGATACGCAGATCATGGGATGCAGGCACACACAGAGTCAACACCTCCAAGGTGGGTGTAAGGGTAGAAGTTGGTCTCACGAGGAACAGGGACTGCTGGGGAAGTGACTCTAGTGACAGCCTGATATCCTTTCTGAATTACTAACACCAGATGTTCAAGGACAAATTATTCCTTTCCAGCCTTTCTTTTTATGGAATCTTTCTCTTCTCCCAAAAGACTTAATGTGTGTGTTAAAAGGGAGCTCAAGCTCAAGGTAACTTCTCGTGCAGGGAATTATCCAAATTAAACAAATGTTTAATATTAAGTATGGGCACCTTGCTCCGTGGCTAAAACCTGAGCACTCACTGCAAAAAATGCTGTGAAGCACAAGGGCAGTCTGGTCACACTGCCTTTTACTGGGGCATCACATTGTATCAAACAGAAGGTTTATCCAGCTCATTAATATGAAGAGATTTTTGATCTTGTTTGTCTTTTTAGGATAAGCAGATGACATTAGAGTTTGCGTCAGATTCTGCCTTCCTGATCAGCAGAACCTGCCTCCTACAGATAAGTGTGACAAGTTTAATTTATGCCACAACAGAACAGTGATGCAAAACACTGAATCTAAATAAGATTTTTGACAAAGCTTTCTTACCAGAAGAGGAAAGAGCACACTAATTTATACACACACGTACACTCAATCATACATACACAGCTACTGAATCCTACAACATTATTAATGGAGATGTTTGGCTTTGTTATTTTTAATGCCTAAAATATCTTCTTTGTTGGATGGCTAACTTTAATGTCGTATTGGCCTCAGATTTCCCCCTGAGGGAACTTGCAATCTGTATTAACAACCCAGTTCAAGAGAGAGGCCCATTTAACACTCTTATTAGCTCAGTACAAAGATTAATTAAGCAATGATCTCTTCCAAACAGCTCCTCATCAGTGGTTAATAACATGTTTGTTAGTTAACTTCCTAAGGCTAGATCTATGATGGGGAATGTTCTAGTGTGCTGGTTAACTGTTTTAGCAATTGTTAAAGGTTTTATTGTCTATATAAATTGTGCTTCAAGATTTGTAACAGGAGCAGTGTTCATAAATTGTTATCTGGAAAAAGAAAAAAAAGGAAATTTAACCGTGTAGATAGAAAGTCAGTCATTTAACCAGTGGGGGTCTAAGACTCAATTAGAAAGTAGGCCATATTGAAGATAACTATATCTCTAGAATGGTCTTTGCAATATTCTTTACAACGTATTTTTAAACATGCCTAAGACTTCTGCTGGCTTTTTGAATGTTTTTGTTTACAATAGCTTTCTATTGCCATCTAATAACTCTTCCAAGACTCCTTTTCATGACTCCTTTTCCAGCAAGCTTCTGTGCAGCTGCCAGCCCACACGAACAGCAGCACAGCCAGCAGCAGAGGGATGGAGCGGGCCAGTGGTGACAGCTAAGAAATAATTGGGATCAGGCTATATATTGCTCTGTCCACCCCTAATCCAGGTCAAAAGCTGCATGAAATTTAATTTTGTAAGCCTGGAAAGAAACTTTCCCAGCTCTTGATCAATGAATCACAAAACTACCCTAGTCTTGAAAAAGGAAGAGGAATAAAACCCCAACAATTCAAATTAATTTAGGGTTACATTGATTTCTCCTCCATCCCTTTATGGGACCATGTCAGCATTTATCAGATTAATGTCTCCAGATAAAATATTTCTTTTGTAGCTGCGGGCCTTGTGCTTTTGCGCCATGCTTAGAAACAGCGACATCACGTAAATCCTCCTAAAGATGCTGATGGCAAACATGTTTAGGATACCTCTGCCTACAGGCAGCCTGAGGTGTGGCAGCCCCATGGGCCATGGCAAACATGTTGGTGCTCCTCACAGGAGATGTGCACAGCCAGGAGCAGCACACTGAGCCCACGGCCCCTGCATGGCACCAAGACCACCACTGGGGCACTCCACAGGCTTTTGATGATGGCAGTAACTCCACTGCCTGTGTCCCATGGCCAGATCAGACAAATTACCCTCTGAAAACTGTAGTAAATATATATATATGTATTCCAGTAACAATCAGGGACAAAAGCCAAGAAAACTCCTGCTCTTTAACTAATACTCCCTTTTTGATACAGAAATCAATATTGCAGTGATTAGGTACTTTTAGAGCAACACAAAATACTTCTAAAGAATAAAATAACCCCACGTGATGAATCCTCCTCTGCTGTTCGCAGGTGAAGAGCTGAAAACCAATTTCTACGGTTCAGAAGCAAGCAGGGAAGGAAAACATCTTTCCAGATATTGGATTTATCACTTCGGTAGTACATCAATTTTATCATGTCATTCTCTTCACACTTCACATTGGTTTATACAGGTGAAAATTAGAGTTGAATCTGCCATACATAAATGTGATCTTTCCTTTCTATCCAGATGTGCAT
This sequence comes from Dicrurus megarhynchus, assembly GCA_013399195.1. Classification (NCBI taxonomy): domain Eukaryota; kingdom Metazoa; phylum Chordata; class Aves; order Passeriformes; family Dicruridae; genus Dicrurus; species Dicrurus megarhynchus. The sequence continues at coordinate 2,374,283 of VXAD01008756.1, forward strand.
GGCTGAGCTGAGTCTGGAACTGATATATGCATGTTGCCAGAAAGAAAGTCTGACTCTCAAATTCTCTATCCAGTTGCCCTGTTTATTAACTACCCAATACATCTTGTTACAGGCCCCAGCAATTTAAGAAAAATCAGGCTGATTTATGCTCTTATGGTATTTGAGCAGTATTAAATTGCTTTTCCTAAAACAGTGCTGAAATGGGACCCTAATTTGAGCATTTCCTTACGAACAAATCTTGTGGTTAGGTAGCCCCCCCATGATGACATTTCTATGTAGAGGTGATGCCATCAGTCCTATGTTTCAGAAAAAGGCTCATGTGTTCATTCAAACCTGTATAAAACAGAACAACTCTGTTTTTCAAAGGTTTAGAAATGTTCTAAAAGCACTGTTTATCACTCTTTTTTTTTTTTTT